>OU862918.1:3405000-3777500 GCA_917880885.1 Limnephilus marmoratus
TCCGTCTTTCGCAATTTTTATCAAATTCAAAGCGCTTGCATGGACAATATCAAAAAGTTTGTCTAATTCTTTTTTAAACAAATACTCTTCTTTTTGTGCTTCAGAATTTCTTCCTCTATTTTTATTCAATAGCAGCCAGTTCTTAAGAAACTTAATCAGTTTTTCAATGCAGTGATTTTGTTGTCTAGTTGAAATACTAGATTTACTCCATACTCTTATAAGTTCTTGAATAAGTACATGCGCGAAATCTTTCACACTTTTGGAAACATTTAATATGTAGTGATAACGGAGTAAAACTTGCCGAAGAGTAGGATGTTGGTTAAGCCTCATTAATAGCTCAATATCTCGAACCCCAAGTAGAAAATTTTCGTATTTTTTTCGAGTAGATGAACACATTTTACTACACTGATTCACTTCACAGTCTACTAAATAAGTATCAAATACTGTTCAAATTTGTCTATAAAACTCTTCAGTAGTTTATTTTAATATTTGTTTAATAGTTTAACACAGGAAACTGGCCTATAGCAAAAAGTTAAAATTAAGCATTTTACACAAAAAATTTAAAAATAACACTCGATTGAGCACCCCTTTCTACTTGAGCAATCTCGCTGAAATTTTACTATGTTATTTCTATGAATACGTGTAACAAATTCACGGGGTGGCCAAATGATAAATAATAAAAAAAAATTTTTGGACCACCTTAATATATATATATATATATATATATATAAATATGTTTATGGTTAATATGTTTTTATATGTGTATGTTGTTGCCACGCTGACGCGTTTGGGATTATTTCATGTATTGTATTGTTTGAAGTTAATCTGTGGAACTAATCTCCTGCTGACAAGCTACTTGCAGTAGCTTTGCGGGTGTAAATTCCCATTGTATGCAATTTTATACAGTAAGAAAAAAAATATATATAGAGGAAAAAGATTTATTGAAATGAGTCATATCCCAGAATTTAAAATATGATTTAATTTTAAAAAGAAAACAGCTTAGTTATAAAAAAGTAATACTTATGCTAAATTATTATTATGCGTGGTAGCTGTTTCGCCTTCCGAAGTCAGTTAGATAATATCTAATCATTGAATAAGAAGATAATTCAAATAAATCTGAACGAATCGTGAAGGTTAAGACCGAAAAATAAAAAGGTAACGGTCGCAACTGGGACTCGAACCCAGGTCTTACAAGAACACAGCGCCTTAACCAACTCGGCTATTGGGACCAATATTTTCGCGGACAGTGTTGTCGATCTCACAAGTCAAATTCAGTCAAAATGATTTTATTCTCGAAGCTTTCTGGGTATTGTTTTACATTTTCATCAGAATTTTTTTGTGTTTTTCTACCACTTTATAATATCTATGCAGCCAAATGCACTCTATTACATTCCTTTTTTAATTTCGCCGTAAATGAAAAGGATAAATTCACTCAGCCATGATTCTTGTAAAAAGTGTGCAATTCTCACGCGGTAAAATTTGAAATCTTCAAATTAACTAAAGTAGACAAGAGTGGAGAGTGGGGAGGCTACGAGGCACCGCACAAAGAGGGGACATATTATACTATCTCATTCTCTCGCAGGCTAAATCTTATAGATGTATGTGTTTGTCTCTTTTTAGAGTTGCTATTTTTCGTTTCATCGAGTTTCAAGTCACAACGGTGCTAAAGAAATTTTAATTTCAAAATATGTTTTTTACATTTGATCCACACAGAAGGCCCTAAAAAAGAAGTCCCACCAGAGCCTATGTCATCTTTGACAAAGCTGTGTCTTTTTAGAATAGGGAGTACTGGGAAGGAAAAAGATACGAGATTTTTATATGAATGCTGCACAGTGAGACTTAAGATAGTAGAGGGGGGAAGTATACGGGGAAGAGGAAAGTGGGGAGAACCTGGCTATTGAGATTTGATTAACACAGCTAAAGCCATTTCAAGCAACGTTTCAAATCTGAATGTTGGTTGTTAACCAGGGCGATACTGAGAGTATCTTCCACTCTTGTGAACGTGCCGCAAATATGTATACCGAAAGCCCCGTTCTGATTTGGCGAGTATTTTAGTCGAGTGGAGAGTATAGTAGTAACTAAACGCGTTCGAACACCGTAATTTAGAAGAGTGGGTGAGTCAGCTCTTTAGTAGATTCAATCCATTTCGGTCGAGTAAATACCCCCTCCATGCGTCCCTGGGCACTGACATGTGCGAACCGACCGTTTTTGCAGTGTTCATTTGTGAACGCCCGGCAATGTCGGGGTGATAGAGCGAAGAAGCTACCCTAAATTTATTTATTTATGCCACTATTAATCTCTTTTCGTGTCCATAGTTTATTTATTGTCATCTTATTCATTTATTCTTCCTCCTCTTCTAAAATAAACATTAAAATTAGCTTAATTAGCCTATTTACTTCGCTTTGTAGCACCCCGTCATCCGCCGCCATCTTGCAACAGGCGGCGGGCACAAATGTAATGCGAATTGTTTTCAGCGAGTCAAGTAGCGAGTGTACTCGCTTACTACTTGATCAATGTGAACGTATCTTAAAAGAATGATAAGAGATTGTAATTAGGTATCATTAGGTCAATTGGGAGAGGCACTTGTCCCGTTAAGACTAAAGATCTGGATTTATTATATTATATTTATTATTTCTAAAGTCATAGCTTTTTTCACTACATTTTAATAAAATAAATAAATAACATAAAAAGTTGTCAAAGAAATAATACAACGAAATGGCTTATGTGCTAACCTGCGTTTCCCTCGTGAATATTTTTTGTTTTGATGTTTATCGCCCAGAGGTTGTATATAAAAAAATGCTTGTCAAGCTTTTAAAAGGCCACCCTCGGCGACTCGGGGTGATCTTGTTATTTACTGCTTTGTTTAAAATGGGGAAAAGTGTAAGAAAGAGGTGAAATGAGACCAAACCACCTCGTCTGCTGCAGACATTAGACATCCCGGTCTGCGAAAGAAAGAAAATTAGGACCTATCATCCCTTCAGCCCTTCCTGTTTGTCCTTTTCTAAAAGGAGACCTAGAATTGTTTTGACATCGTGAAAGAACCATTAAAAACGAAAAAAATGCTGTTTTGTTACTTGGAAATAATTAAAGGAATATAACGATGAAGATTAATTGGGCGCTGGCATTTTTTTGACGTTATCTCCACACAGGAAGCATTGAGGAAAATAATTTCCCTCAGAGCCTTCTTTGGGGGTGCTACGTGGAGGGTATTTTCAAAAGGAAACCTTGCTACGTTTTGTCCGTACAAACCTAATCACCAATTTCCTCTCGGATTTTTGACACTAGTGCAAATATTTTTAATATTCGTTATATGGACACAGATCACTTTGATTTTTTTTTATTAATTACTTCTCATAGGAGTTAAGACCAACAAAAATAGTTGAAATTATCCGGTATTCGCATTTTCTTTTTATACAATGTTTTTTAATATATTTTTTTAATACAAATATTAAACATCGGTCCAGTTTTGGTGGATAAAAATGTGAAATGCAAAACATCGATTTTATTTAGGTATTAACAGCCTGAGGTACTGTTGTCCCTTTCACTCTATATTTAGGGAGGGTGTAACAGTAACAGTGTCAGCAATGGTTTAAAACAACAGTTTGAATGGTTTTTACTTATTATTCAAATTTAGAATGGTCGAGGGAGATATTTTGATCGAACTCTCCAGCAGGACTCTCAGAACACCGCCTTGCGTCGCAATGGGAGGGTTGGATTCATTCATCCGTAACCCCTAAACACAATGCCCCCCAGATTCTTACCCATCCTCCTTACGTAACTTCATCTCTTTTTTTCTTTAAAAAAAAACTTCACACAGCATCCCCAAAGATAAAATAGGCCCTGAGAGGAAGTGTTTTCCTCAGGGGCTCCTGTGTGGAGCTAATGCAAAAAAACATTGAATCCTACCGGCTGCGCCAATACTTATTATTGTTGGGCTGCGCCAATGTAGAGTATAAAATGAAGCGCGTAAGTATCTCGTACAGGTGATTATTAGGGAACTGCTAATTAGCCTGAAAGGAAGAATCACGCATTCATTCCCTTATATAAACACTGTAAGCTTCTGTCTCGCTTGGGCTCGTCCCCTTTCATGCATGCATTAGAGCTGAATACTTCCAACATTATTTTATTAATTTGTTTTTTTTTTAATATAAATACATGTATACATACATTCATAAAACTTTTTTAAAGTTAATCAAGCATTTCGTATGCATCTTCGGATTTCCCATGACATGCCAAATTGTAGCATGTCGAATAATTGTGACACTTTATGTAGCGTTGCGGCGTTGAACGTGTTTTATAGCTGAAATAAAATAAAATCCAGTCAGTGTAATTTGCCACAATGCCTCATTGTGCGCCTTACCCCGCCTGCGCCTGTCGCAGTCAACTTCATACATACCTCGTACACCTACTCCATACACTGTGCGCATTCAACTATTATTATACACTATGCTTTATGACCGAGGTTCCCAAACTGTGGGGCGGGAATGAAAAATCGGTGAGTTTAATTTGAAAAAACTTCATTAGACATGAGTGGGGAGGCCACGAAGCAACACACAAGGAGGATTAATTTATCTGTTTCTCTCGCAGGCTAAATCCTGTAAATGTACGAGTTTGTTTCTTTTAGTGTCGCTATTCTTCGTAATTCATCGCATTCTTCGTTTCATCAGGTTTCAAATCTAGTGTTATAGAAGTTTTCCCTTAAATAACTATTTCGGTTTATTGTCACGTATGGGCTAGGTCTATTATTGCAAAATAATTTCGAATTCACTGTTATATTATAAAGTTCCCAGAGTCTCAACTGTTCCCAATCATCTGTAGACTATGACAACCCCAATTGGGGTATGTTATGAGGCTGAAGGTAGTGGGAGGGGGAAAAGATGAGGAAGAGAAATTTGGGTATTTCCTGGCAGTACAGATCTTGTCACTAAAAACGGCTAAAGCCATTTTAAGTAACGTTTCAATTCTGAAATGAGCTGCTGTAGAAATGAGATCCCTGAGGCGTACGTGTGGTAAAACCATGTATGATCGTGTGAGAAATGTGGAAATCCGCAAAGAATGCAAGGCTGATGTAAGCGTGATGAGTAAGATCAAGAAAGGAACGCTCCGATGGTTTGGGCATGTAGAGCGAATGAACGAGGAAAGGAGTGTAAAGGGAATATATGACGCAAATGTGAATGGTAGAAGAAGTCGAGGACGCCCAAGAAAGACATGGCACGACCAAGTGAATCAGATACTTGAGTCGGGCCATGTCAAGAGTCAGAATAATAGAAGAGAATATATGAGACGTTGTATGAATGTAAACGAGGCAAGGAATGTGTGCCACGACCGGGATGTTTGGCGGTCCGTCCTCTCTGCCTACCCCTGCGGGGAAACGGCGTGATGGTTAGTTAGTTAGTTAGTTTTCAATTCTGAATGCTGAAGAGTGCCTTCCAATACTGAACGTGCCGCAAATGGACACTATTTGTATATTATTTTTAATGAATAAATTGTGAAATAACACAAATTAATCAAATAAAATTTGCCCGGGGTGTGAAACTAAGAATTGCTAGTCGGGATCCTTACCCCTTGACCACGGAGTGGTCATCATTAATATCTCCCCAAGCTTGTGCAATACATGTCTTAAACTAAGTAATGAAAAATTTTTGTCGTAAATTTTTATACAAAATCAAAAAAATGTAGCGGTAGTTAAGAGCTCATGTTTGAAATTAACTAAATACTGTTGTATTTAATTGAAATGAAGATAATGTTAGCGAAACTCGATCGAAAAACTGAAAATATTTTCATTTAATTAAAATATGTATTACAATTTGAGGTCTTTCTCATTAAGTTAAAAATTACAAAAAATATATGTATGACTTATTAATAATATTATCATGCATTAAAATATATGTATGACTTATTAATAATATTATCATGCATTAAAATATATGTATGACTTATTAATAATATTATCATGCATTAAAATATATGTATGACTTATTAATAATATTATCATGCATTAAAATATATGTATGACTTATTAATAATATTATCATGCATTAAAATATATGTATGACTTATTAATATTATTATCATGCTTTAATATATATGTATGACTTATTAATAATATTATCACGCATTAAAAACCTAAAATGAGAATAAAAATTGCGATCGTCCGTTAATAGGAACGACTGCGGGGCCTTTTCATGCATAACTAATTAACTAACTAACTAACTAACCATCACGCCGTTTCCCCGCAGGGGTAGGCAGAGAGGACAGACCGCCAAACAAACATCCCGGTCTTGGCACACATTCCTTGCCTCGTTTACATTCATACAACGTCTCATACATTCTCTTCTATTATTCTGACTCTTGATATGGCCCGACTCAAGTATCTGATTCACTTGGTCGTGCCTTGCATTTACATTTTATGTTTTTTATGCTTTTACATTTTTATGTTTATTTTTTTCTGGATTACACAGGCCCTGCGTTATTCAACGCTCATGTTTATTTTATGTTTTCTTTACTTTAGGGAACGTACCCATACTACGTGACCAACTTTTTGCAATTTTTAACCCCCCCCCCCCCCCCCCCCCCCCCGGTGACCAAAATCCTAAGCAACCCGCCGCTCATTTGTATGGAGCGTGACATTTTGAAGACCCCCCCCCCCCCCCTAAACGTGTCACGTAGTATGGGTACGTTCCCTTACATGCTTATGATTTATTTTTCGTTATTTGGTGCAATTAAACGCCTAGCGATGACTCCCACACGCTCTTGTTTATTTATTTTTTATGTTTTGCGGTTTTCTACGCTTATACATATACATTTCTTTTCAGTTATGCTGTACTATGAGAACTGAACTCCGTTGTTCGTTTTTGTACCGTCCTTCTCCCCATATAAGGGGTTGGACCCTGGACCGTGTCCCCGCCTACGTACCATGGCCGGTCATCTAGAACTGGTGGAGCTGCACCTGTTTGCCGCGCCACACCCCGTGACATGAAGAGGCTGGGGAGAAGGCTGAACGACATCCGAAAGCTGTCCGTCCCGCCTCCGGCGACCCGACGCTTCTCTCCCTAGGGTCTTCTTCATGTTTTCCACTTACTGTCGTCTAGGCACCACCGGCTAGCTGGCTTAAGGACGACGCTGCCGGTTGTGGGGAGGCCGGACAATCAGCCTCCTTCACTGTCTCGGGGACTGCCGGCAGCCAGGTTGCGGTGACATCGGTTCTTATCTGTATATATGTTATTTTACTTGTTTCCTTCTTTTTAACGTACAGTGCTCGGTGCCGCCCGCCGGATTATGTATGGTCATGTCTCCCGCTGTCATGTGCTAATTACTCATGACGGCTGCTGTCATTTTGATTACTTTATTTTTTTGTTGATGTTACTAACAACTTGTTTGACTGTCCATGAGGCTCACTGCTTTTGCATTGACACCTCCATGGGCTTTAGAATTGTAGAGATTGACCATTACAGTACAGTCCTGTAGGCGCGCCCGCATACCGCCACCTAACACAGTATGAGGGGACATTGAAGGTCTAGATTCGTTACATTAAAAGTAGAGCCATTTATTCAAAAAAATTAGATTCTTGCGAGAACTCCGAAGGGGCGACCATAGTATACCGGGGTGGGACAGTGGTGGGTACTTCAATGGTCGTGCCATGTCTTTCTTGGGCGTCCTCGACTTCTTCTACCATTCACATTTGCGTCATATATTCTCCTTGCACTCCTTTCCTCGTTCATTCGCTCTACATGCCCAAATCATCGGAGCGTTTCTTTCTTGATCTTACTCATTACGCTTACATCAGCCTTGCATTCTTTGCGGATTTCCACATTTCTCACACGATCATACATGGTTTTACCACACATACGCCCGGGATCTCATTTCTACAGCGTTCAGTCTACTTTCATCCTTCCTCTACCAGTTCCATGCCTCACTGCCATACATCAGGGTAGGTACCAGTACTCCATTATGGACGGCTATTTTCGCGTCTTTGGGCAATTTTTTGTTGGTGCCAATGGCGTTCAGTCCTCCATTGAACAGAGTTACCTGCATTCACCCTTCTTTCAATATCTCTATCAGCCATCCTATCCCTCGTAAACATACTTCCCAAATAATTCATGCATACTTGTTTTAAATGCTTCTTGTTTAATTATAATAAAACAAGATTATTTAATTAATTTCTGATATTAAATAATCTTTTTGCCAACCCAATACCCAATATATTTTTGATCTCTACCTTCATTTCTACTTATATACCACAAATATTTTACGTCATTCATCGTTATCTTTTCCACAAATCATTCCCTAGCATGGCCTATACTAGTCCCAGCGAGAGCTCCTACAGACGTCGTCGACGTCTTCTTCGTAAACGAAAAAGTCAGAAGATACAAGAACGATGACGTCACGTACAATCTCTCATATATAATCACTCACCAGATGCCTATTTCGTAGACATGCCATTGGTACCGATCCTTGTAATAATTTCTAAAACCTAGTAAACATTTATCATTCATTTTATCTAAAATGAGTGTTCCTGAAATAATCTTATATATAAAAATCCGTGTCACGGTGTTTGTGGTCGCACTCCTTCGAAACGGCTTGACCGATTTTCATGAAATTTTTTTTGTATATTTGGAAGATGTGAGAATAGGTTTTAAAGTATATTTCATACCGCTAGGTGATTAGGGTGTCCCTATCCAGAAAAAAAAAACTATTTTTTTGACAATTTGTTTTTTTTTAATTTGGCATAAAAAAATACCTATAAACCCAAATTTTATCTTTCCTACTCCAACCCTCCCATTTTTTAATCGCTTATTTAGTATTATTGTTTAGCGGTCTTTCGTTTTTCAAACAGAACAAAATTATTTATATTGTTGAATGACAGATGGCGCTACGTCCGCTTCATCGAACTTTCATCCACACATGCGCAAGACATTCACGAGAAGCGTCGTCGCATCATTTTGATATTTCATTCGGCATCATGTTCTCTGCAATGCCTGGGCAAACCATCGAGCTTTTTTGCGTTGGCTAAAGACGGACTGACAAAAAATATCGTACACTCAATTACCCTTCGAAATTCATATTGATTTTCTTTATTTCATTTTCCTACTTTAGTTGGTGTTTTTTTTTTGTTTTTATAGTAGGTCATCGTCTACAGCGCTCCATTCCTCTTTCTGTCATGGATCCCATCCCCACACATTTACAATACATTCGTTATTTTTTATTTAACTACCAATGGTAATGCTATGGTTAATCCAGTAATCATGTAATGTAATCATATGGTCAGCTAGTAATCAATAAAATAAAATATAACATGGTTACAAAATATTGATCACTGATTGTCTGTAAAAAAAGATACCCCCTTTATCTGAAGATGTGAAAACTGTGGGCACTAAAATATTTCCAGGGCCAAAGAATTTCTTGTGGTCGGAAGGATTGTTGGCGAAGAATTGTTAGAGAAGAGTTGTTGGCAAAGAAATGTGGTCGAAGATTTGCGGTCAAAGAACTGCGGCAAAAGAATTTTTCGGATATTTCCTTAATTACGTGCATTAAAGCTACACAGGCGGGTCGCGAAACTTTGACGTTCAATCAGAGTTTGCAATTCACATGCGGTAGAAGTGAAACCTTCAAACTAAAGTAGACAGGAGTGGGAAGACGACGAAGAAATTTTTTTATCAATATGATGGATGACTTTTTCCATATTTTTGACGTCGAATTCCTGTGCACCTTTTCCTATATATTTATTTATCTTATTAGCATTTGTGATTTCCTTTGCGTAGTCACTAGATGTCGCTTTCTTTTGTGTTTTCTTCTGCCTGTTCATTTTGGAGTGGTTTGAAGATCGTATATTGATTTTATAAAAACTTTTTTTTTTTTATTTCGTATGATTCGATCCTCGGTCCGCCAAATTTTTGCAGAGGTTCGTCAGTCACTTTATACCACTACACCAAAGGGGAGTTGCGTGGGACCGTGGAATTATCGTATTATATTGGAACCGAGTACCCGTGAAATAAATAAATATTTTATTGCTATCTCATTCTCTCGCAGACTAAATCCGTCGCTCGCTTCGTCTTAGTTTCAAATTACAAATTACAATTAATTAATAACATGAGCTCAAAGGGGGGCAAAATGAGTAAAATAGTTAGAAAGAATATACGAAGTGGCTCAAATTTATCTCACCAAGGGGGGGTCTAGATTGGCGGAAAAACTGCTCACGTAATTAATGTATGCCCCCCAAAGAAGTTTTCACGTCAAAAATGTTTGGCATTACTAAAAAGTTTGGAATCCCTGGTCCATGGGCTTTGCACCATGTGATGTATGGTAGGAACTACGCGATATGCGCTATGCAACTGAGGTAAATGTTTATTAGTCTACGAAAGTAGCAATTTCCCGCGATAAAGCGACAGTTCCTCACGCAGGTAGTTTTATTGTGCCCTAAACTGTATTGTTTTGTGAGCTATGGGACTTGCAGTGTTTGCACAGTTTGAACACCGTTTCCCAACAGCAGAATGTCCTGTGAAATTGAAAATAATTTTTTAAATTAAATCATCTTTTCTGCTATTGATTGAAAGGAATCTTTAGACTTTTGGATTTCTCTTATTCCATTTAACTTAGTTTTTTTCTGTGAATAGATTATGAACGGGAACATTTTTTTGGTTTTATAAGAAACTTCTTCTTCTTTGTGTACCCTAGCAGGTCCCCCCGATGTTGGCGATCACTCTTGAAAATGTCTGATCGTGATCGTGATCATGTTGGTCCATGGGACCTTGAGCATTCTCCGGTGAAGCCACATTTCAAAAGTCTCTAACCGGTTCATGGGATTTACTTTCAAGGCCCATGTTTCACATCCATACATCAAGTCCGACCACACATAACATTTTAGCATTCTCTGCCTTATTTTTAAACTGATATTATCGTTGCAGAAGATGGGTTTCATTTTAATGAACGCAGTTCTTTCTTTTTTATCAAACGGTCGTATATTTCATATTCCACATCCCACACTCAAAAACAAATTACACATAACATTCATTTCTCCGAAGGACGTGCACAAAATACAATGATATCTTTTACGACGCTGATATTTTCCATTTGTCCTCAGGCCAATTTATTAAATTCATAATAGAAAAAAACAAAACAAATTGTTGAACTCTCCACCCCTGCTGCATGTTATTTTTTTTTCATTTTCATTATGTTGGATTTCCTTTTTTTTATAATAATAATAATATTTGGATGATTTACATCATTATATTATAAATTTTAGCGGAAACTTCGCTGGTTAATGCAACCATGTAATATGTTATGTATTAAGCATTAACTCTATTATGTAAATATGTATAACTGTTTGTTTCCTTAATAAACTAAAATAAAAAAAATATGAAAAAATAAAAAATATATTTATCTTTTAAATTATAATTACTGTTGCAAAATTAAGCATTAATTGGAACTAGTGCCTCAAGACAACCACTGGAGAGAGTTCGGCAATCCGCGCGTTTAGACACTGAAAAAAAAAACAGTTGGTGACGCAATCGCAATCATCCTCTGAACAAAATAGACATTTTTCTGATCTGACCTGTCAAAACATGACAAAACTTGACAAATCGTGAGCCGTTACCATGGCAACCTGACAATAAAGCAACTGAAGCGCGACTGCCGCGGTTACGAGCAGTGAGTGTTGATTGCTATTGCGTCACTTTGCTTTTAGTTTCTCCATGACCGGAGGGCCTTAAAGAATATAACTCAAAGGAATTGTTTTTACGAAAATACCGACCAAAATTCTATTTACCTACCACCAACCTGCGCTCAACGGAAACGCGATATCAGGCAGCAAAGAATTCTCAAACAACTCACTGAATCGCAATATTTTTCTTCCAGAAAAATTGTTTCAGAAATGGTTAACTTTTTACTGCATTTTATAACATTTTTATGTTTCAAGGGAATTTTTGTTTTTGTTTTAGATGTTTCAGATAACTCTCTTATAAAAACTATACTTTGACGGCCGGCGAAGTCCAGCGGTAAGGCTCTTGACTAGCAAACCAAAGGTCGCGGAATCGAATCCCGACGTAGCAAATAATTTTTTTTTTATTAATTTGTGTTACTTCCAAATTTATTAATTTAAAATAATATATAGTATATTTGCGGCACGTTCCAGAGTGGAAGATACCACCAATCAGAATTGAAACGTTGCTTGAAATGGCTTTAGCCATGTTTGGTGACCAGATCTGAATAGTCAGGTACTTCCCCTCCTTCCTCTTCCCTATCGCCTTCCCCTCTCCACTACCTTCAGCCTCACAACAAATCCCAATTGGGGATGCCATAATCTCACTGGCTCCAGACGGGAGTAGTTGGGACTCTTGTTCGGTATTCATGTGAAAAACCAAAAAAGGGGCTTTGTCAGTTTTGTGTGAAATAATTTAATAATTGTAGGATGTAGAATTTGACATGTAGTTTCAACATCCTTCAAAAGATGTCATTAGTATAGTTAGTTATTTTAGAACTCTATTTTACTTGTATTTCAATAAAAAATTCAGCTGCAAAGTGAATAGGTAAAGACAGTTAAGTTAGAATTAAGATTAATTATATTCTAAAATTGTCAAAAAATACAATAGATGATTGGTATTTTGATACCAGTGAAATAAAAATATTTTTAATTAAGACAGGTGAAATGAAGGTATGTGTCGTAGCATGAGAAAGGACAATAAAGTCGCGTGATAATGGTCCCGGTTCATGAAACCAGACGAAATAATGTCGCAAGTTGGAAATAAGCTGTTTAGTTCTCTAATCAGCTCAGACAGAGCTAGAAAGTGCCTTCGCGTATTATTCCCTCGGGTGATTATATTTTAGTACCTTCTTCAATCTTAAGTTTGCAAACAAGTATTGTTTTATGCGCACCGTCTTGCATGTAATTGCATCTAGTCTTTGAATAATGATTCAATTTCATTAATTGTAACTAATAAAAAAAAGGTTCCTAGATTTCTCTAGAACTGAACATGGGACGTTTTCTATTGGAAACCAAGTTGAATAGATCCCCATCATAAATATGATGTAAAAATATAAGGAAAGTAATTGATCGGTAATAAACTATGTGTATTTTTTGTCATCCTCAAGCACCAGTTATAAATGACTTCATAACAATATATTTCCTCCAAGAGAACAATAGAATTTAATGTTATTTTCTAAATTTTACATTAACTGATAGACAGCCCTAAAATTGATGATTTTTTTACTATCTGCTTTCAGAACAGTTTTTTTTTGATAATATTAATTGTTACATTTTTACAATTGTTGTATTTTAGTTATTTTTACAAAAGTTTACAGATTACGATTACTCATACTTTATATTTTATCTTGCTTTAATGCATAGAAATACTAGACCTCAGGATCATAAAGTATCCAACAAACAACTATGAATATAAAATTTGAACGAAAACTACTACTACTACTACTGCACCACCCACCTTTACATGTTGCTTTTACTTTCCAAAATACACTTGTCAAAGAATACATTACATATTAATATTAAAATACTTTTCAGGATTAAATAACATGTGTTCACAATAATGTCCTCTGCGTGCGAACTCTATCTAAATTTCTTTAAATGGACAATATACAGTGTTAATTTCAAGCGACCTCCCAGGTAAGTATGGTCCTGTTTTCATTAAGTTTTAGGCAGCGTCGCGTTCATTGGTCAAAATATTGTACATTTATTTTCGTATCGGTGATCAATGAACCGGTGTATGCAATTTTTAGCCATAAGTTGTTTTTAATTGTTTGCCTAGCTTGTAGTTTTGTTTAGATTTTAGAAATGTCTTATAAGTTTGTACAGCGCCCTTGAGGTGATTTTTCACAAAAACGGCGCTATATAAATCATCCAAATATTATTATTATTAAAAAGCTTCGAATACTATGGTACTAAACTCTTTAATTAAATCCCTCACTCATTAAAAAGAAACACAACATTATAACATTTACAACTCAAATAAAAAAGCTGAATACAAAATGTAGGTAAATACTCGTACTTACATCATATACGGGCTGAAGCAAAAACCACTCAACCGCTCTAAAAAAACTCGGTGTTATGCAGTGTTGAGCTATCTTCTTCTTTCCATCTCTTGTCCATCATCAGGGCAGATTTGGCAGATCCGAGAGATGTGTGATCCAACATCTGTCTGATGATGGACACTGAAACGCTGTGCGAATCGTAGGCTAAAGAAGGAGGAAGCGCAGCACGGCATAACACCCCAAAAACAAATAACGAATATACTTTTGGCCGTGAAAATCTAAAAACGTATACAACGTATTGTATTCATAATTATTTCTGTAACTTCTTATTATTCAAATAATTAAATTTTAATATTTTAATGAAATCCTCAGCACGGGAGTTTCCAGTGAGACCATTATCTCGACTTGCGATAAAAGTGGAAGATAATAAAACATTTACATTTTATTAATATTAAAATATTTAACCTCGTTGTAGAATAAGCTGCTTGCATAAGGTCCAGCTTCATTTTAAATAATACTTCTACCAAATTTTGACATTTTCCACTCTAAATTATTACATAACGTAAACCTTGTATTTTAGTCGTATTAAGCAACCACTAATCTGCTACCACCATTTCCGACATTTACTTATTAGCAATAAGAATCTATGTATAAACTATGTAACACAATATTATGTTAACACTTCTTACATTTAAACTATCACATAACGTGCGTTATAACTAGGGATGCAATGTTTTTAAAAACATCGATATATCGATATATATCGAATTAAGTCGATATTGATATATCGATATATCGGTTTAGTAGACCGATATATCGATATTTCTTCTTTTTTTAAAAGCTTATAGAAATTCAATGTAGTTTAAGTTAAATCAAACGTTTATCGATTATGTATGTATATATTTTTTTATACTTATCTATATGAATAATCACAAAATTTGGATAGATATATAAAATGTGTTATTTTTCATAAATTTATTTAAAAAAATTAAATCCAGTATTTTGTACCAGCTACCGAACTTAAAAATAGTAACTTTAGCAGTTTGCTTCCTTGTAGCCGGTTTCTGCTTCGAGTTATAGTGGCTCCTGCCTTTGAAAAAAAAACTTTCAGAGGGAACACTTGTTGCCACAATCGGTAAATGACTCATTGCCATTGTAAAAAGATTGGGATATATGTACACCTTGTATCTCTTGCCATGTTCCAAGAATGTTTACTTTTAGAGTATTTATAAGAGCAGAAAAATATAATAATAGCATTTTACCCGATTTTGTGGGTATTTTAATTTGGGCGGGTTTTTCGATATTTCGATACGATATATCGAGTTTTTTGATATTCATATATCGATATTCTTAGGGGTCGATATATCGATATTTATCGGTTTTCCGATATATCGTTGCATCCCTAGTTATAACATGTACCTAACCCTTTATTTTAATGGTAATAAGCAAACAACTAATCTGCTGTTTCTACTGCTATGTAATTTATATCCTTTATGCATATTCTTAAAACGATATTTTTTTACCATAACGTGGAGCACATATTTTAAAATAGTTTTTTACTAAAATGCGTATATTTTGAAAAACATTTTCTTTATCTGAATTTATGTAAAAGGCATAATAAACCATGTAAAACTTAATTATTGTGTTTAATATTTCTATATTTTTTACGATACCATACACAGCCTGGCGCTAGATTGGAAAACATTTTAGCCACATAACGTTTCTGAATTACTTGCACAAATCGTAAGAATTTGAAACTGGATTAACAAGTGATACAAAATTTTCTACTTTACCGAACACCCCAACCAGAAGAGTATTTTCGAGGAAATATATTTTTGAAGCTATCATGTATCATTTTGAACAAAAAATGTAAAACCTTTCACATGTTTCACGAGACATCTTTTGTGTATCTTTTTTAGATTTGTAGAGAGATAAAATGAATGCATTGTGTTAAAAAAACAAATAAAGGTGTATTTTGAACATTCATCATATTTTGATCAAAGGAAAGATACATGTGTTCCTTGTGCCGTAAATCAATTTTTCTTATCTCGTTGAATCGGGCAGACGGATGGAGAAACGGAAGAGCGTCATCTGCTGGAGAGGATCGTGTCATCTTCTCATATCTGCTGCGGCCCTGGTAGCTATTTTCTTGCGAGATAACATTTGTCATGGCCAACGACCGAGTATTATCTAGACAGGACTTGTGAACGTTAAAATTAACGCCGAAACCAAAAATGCTGGTTTTAAAAAATATTTATCAAAAATATTGTAAGTATATTATCGAAAGACGCATTGCTTTTACCTTTTGTTGGTCTGCGCGGAGCAAATTTGTCTTCCAGCAAGTTCGTCCCACAAGCGTTGTGAAAATCATTTTTCAAATACAAAATTGAGACACTTAGCTAAATTTTCAGTAGGTACTCTGGCGGACTTTACCACTGTACCGAGGCAGCGAACTGCCATAAAATACCATTTTTGTTAGATTTTGCACTGTGGTATCACCGGTCACCACTCGCCAGCTAGGTGCGTGACAACGCATTTTGGTTTTGGAAAACCATTCCAGTTCTAGTGTTGGCCCTCTCTACCTGCTTTATCTCTAAGCTAGAATAATATTAAACTTGTACAAATTATTGTAACATAAAGTTTCCGTTGTAAATACATCGTGACTCGCGTTAATATCAAGAGTTATTATTTAAACACCTCCGCACATATTTAAACACGCATCAAGTTTACTGACGTGGGCAAGGTCTGTAAGCTGCCAGATCTGGATAAAACATTTAAACAATTCATATATTCACCAAACTGGTGACCCGATTGCCCAAACCACTAACCGTTTAGTCAGTTATATGAATATTTAAAAAAAAAAACATAGATAGCTTCAAGGCGGCGCGGCATACCTAAACGTAAAAATCGATAAAAAAATCTTATACTTCTTTCCAACAAAACAACTACGTCACGCAACAAATTACGACACCACTTTTGCCACAAAATGATCAATCTTCGCTGGTTTCGTACGTGTTTCGAAGCTTATGCAACAAGTTTTCATCCTGTTGGATTGTTGAATTCTTGTGACGCGATGCCTTCCAGGTTTAGAAAATTAACGAATTACAATATGGGATTGAGCAGTAACTTCGTGTTCTGTTTTATATTGTTGGGAACATGCAGTTATACCTGGACTTTCGAAGTTAAGCGTCGGAATTCGATAGGGTAAGTAGGTTGTAATAAGTTGTATGTGAAATTACTCTTAGGTGGTGTTAAATTTATGTTGTAATAAGTATGAGAGGGCGAATCCATTGTAATTAATTATATGTCGATGGTCATGGCTTAATATTCGTAAATAAAATTTATGTTTAAAAGATTATTTTTGATGTTTTTGGTTGTTATAATAATACTAGCGCAGACCAATGCAACAGCAATAGATATTATATTATATTGTAGAATTTTTGAAGCTGAAAGCATCATTTATAAAAGGATCATTGGATCATCGCCTACCAAAAAATAATTAGAGACAATCAGGAATTTACCATCCGAATGAACACCGTTAGTCAACTTTAAAAATCATTATTCTGATTTAGATCTGTTAAAGATTCAAATCAGACAAAATTTTGAACACAAAGTTTGAAGAACTTACGGAATTATTTTGGATAGATATTAAAATCAAAATTATTATGGTACTACTTTATCACTCGCGGGAGACATTTCAACACCATTTTACATAAATTTTAATTCTTAGTTTATTGGTTTATCATTTGATAATTCACTACTCATCGTTTGTAGTTTCCTTTTAAACGACTGGCGCCCTTTCTTTATTTTAATCATCCACTTTAGAGTCTTTCTTAAATTCACGTTTTAATAATATAACGGTTATCTTCGAACAGTTAACGCGACCAGAGTGTAATAATAGAACAATATAGACTCTGTCAATCAGGTAAGTCTTGATGTTACAAATTAATTAAATAACATATTTTACATCAGTGTTTAATTTAAGATTACTTGATTGTTTCACATGCTAACTACCTGACCTCAGCCATTTTATTATAACTTCATACACATGCATAACCTATAATTATGACAGATGTTTCATATAATCATTAGCATCAATTTTTACCACTATATTTGGCCTCCTGTGTGGAGTTAATGTAAAAAAAAAAAACTTGTCTTATATGATTTCATACTTATTAGTTCCAATTTTGAAAATTGAATAATTATGCGCATCAGGTAGAAATATTTCACATCACGATGCATGCACCGACATTCGACAACCCAATTAGTATGTTTAATAATAAATGCGTAATATTTATTTATGGCAGATAACGCTTTGTTAAATATTACGTTTGATTTTTTTATGTGAATACCACACAAGAGTCGCAACTGATCCTGTCTGGATCCAGTTAGACTTTGGCATTGCTAATTAGGGATTAATGTTATGAGGCTGAATGTACAAGAAATAGAAAAGGGAAGGAGATAGGACATATTCTTACCTGCAGTGTAAAGAAAAAATAAATAAATAAATAATAGGAAAACAAGTTTACGAGAGACGATCGTAAAAATTCAGTCTAAGAACAAAGAGGACGTTGTTTCTCAAAGCTTGTAGTTGCCATACTAGCGCATTTAAAGATGCTTTTTATTAGTGTCCGACCCAAGTCCGACCGAAACAGGACTTTCTACCGAAATCGAAACCGAAACCGAATCTTCGGTATTCATCTCAGTTTCGACCGAAACCGAAACCGAACCTTTTTTAGACATGTTAAAAATCTATTGTTTACTGAAACTTGGCTTATTTTTTACACTTATACAGACATTTTTTACAATTGTTTTTTTCTTTGTATAAATACCGCACAAGAATCCCAACTGCTACAGTTTGAAGCCAGTGAGACTATGGCATCCCCAATTGGGGAATGTTGTGAGCTGAAGGTGGTGGGGAGGGATAGGAGATAGGGAAGAGGAAGGTGGGGAAGTACCTGGCTATTCAGATCTGGTCACCAAACACGGCTAATGCCATTTCATGCAACGTTTCAATTCTGAATGGTGGTCTTACACCAGAGTGATACTGAGAGTATCTTCCAATCAGGAACGTGCCGCAAATATACTATATATTATTTTAAATTAATACATTGTGAAATAACACAAATTAATCAAATTAAATTTATTTGCCACGCCGGGATTCGATCCCGCGACCTTCGGAATGCTAGTCAAGAGTTTTACCGCTGGGCTACGCCGGCCGTCAATGTATGTAACTACTTTAATAAAATATGTACAACTGTTAATAAATGTCCTTGATAAAATAAAATTTTAATAAATAAAAAAAAATTATAAAAAAATTATGTTTATTATGTATTATAAAATATAAAAACCTTAAACTATCTGGTATGAAAAAAGCTGATCTCAGAAGTCCGATCTCAGAGAGTCATGTTAGGGAGAAATTTGAACTGTTCAATAATACGGTAAATACTTATTTAAAACTCATACGTGAGGGAGCGGGAGACAGAAATGAAAGGCGTCATGTCGAAGTGGTGAGTCAGTCATTTATTGGGCTACGTAGCAGATGGTCGGTGGTCGGTAACAAGATGTGTGCAGGGTGCCGTGATGATGCTGCAGGCGTACGGAGGTGATGGTGTGGTGAAGGTCAGCGAGTTGCTCGACACCATGGCGGTGGAGATGACCTATATTCCAGGCCGTTGCTCGACGCTTTAAGTCGCGGAGGTAAACGGTGTGTGGCTCGGTGAGCTGAGCCACCAGCAGGTAGTCCTGGCGAGGCGGAGCGCGTTCCATGGCAGCGAAGCACGGTGGGCTTCGGGGTGCCATGAAGTGGTGAGCTGATCCCCGGACTGAAAGTGACGCAAGCCTTGTAAGTCGCGGGATGTTGCTGTTCTGCGGGGCTGAAGGCACGATGGGCCTTGTGGCTGAGACGTGGTGATGGACCTCGAGGAAGCTGCCCTGGATGGAGCGGAGATGCCATGCAGGAGCACTTGTGCGGAGATCTGTTACGACGAGCTGTTGACCGACGGTTAGTGTGAGACTGAACAGGACTGAACTGCAGCGGGCGAGCGATCGGCTGCTTATATAGCCGCGGTAGAGTAACTACCTCGCGGTAGGTAATACGAGCCACTTCGAGAATATTCGGCGCCGTACAGATATTGTACGGTGCTGTCTCGAGACCTTTCTAGGCGGGGCGATATTATTATCGTCGGGCTGGCACGGGAGGCGAGAAAGTACATCGCGGCCAGTATAGGTACGAAGGTACCTAGGCAAGTAGGTTTGCCGATGGGCGCAAATATTAGGAGATGTTTCTCGTATGTTCTTTTGATGGCGATGATAATAATGATGTGTCGCCACACACCCCCTTCCCAGTGTACGGAGTACAGGGTTGAAAGATGATGCCAGGAGTCGCAGGAAAGCCGGGTTGATGCTGCTGGTCGGTGCGTCCGTGCTGATGCGTCTCTACCGATTCCCTCGTTTTGCGGTGTTACCGGTGTGTCGTGGTAACACTCTTGTAAGGATGCTGTATGCTGCGTATCCATATCACGTCGGGGTCACCAGTTGAGGGAGCGCGACGTGATCACGTCGGGGTCACCAGTTGAGGGAGCGGGAGACAGAAATGAAAGGCGTCAAGTCGAAGTGGTGAGTCAGTCGTTTATTGGGCTACGTAGCAGATGGTCGGTGGTCGGTAACAAGATGTGTGCAGGGTGCCGTGATGATGCTGCAGGCGTACGGAGGTGATGGTGTGGTGAAGGTCAGCGAGTTGCTCGACACCATGGCGGTGGAGATGACCTATATTCCAGGCCGTTGCTCGACGCTTTAAGTCGCGGAGGTAAACGGTGTGTGGCTCGGTGAGCTGAGCCACCAGCAGGTAGTCCTGGCGAGGCGGAGCGCGTTCCATGGCAGCGAAGCACGGTGGGCTTCGGGGTGCCATGAAGTGGTGAGCTGATCCCCGGACTGAAAGTGACGCAAGCCTTGTAAGTCGCGGGATGTTGCTGTTCTGCGGGGCTGAAGGCACGATGGGCCTTGTGGCTGAGACGTGGTGATGGACCTCGAGGAAGCTGCCCTGGATGGAGCGGAGATGCCATGCAGGAGCACTTGTGCGGAGATCTGTTACGACGAGCTGTTGACCGACGGTTAGTGTGAGACTGAACAGGACTGAACTGCAGCGGGCGAGCGATCGGCTGCTTATATAGCCGCGGTAGAGTAACTACCTCGCGGTAGGTAATACGAGCCACTTCGAGAATATTCGGCGCCGTACAGATATTGTACGGTGCTGTCTCGAGACCTTTCTAGGCGGGGCGATATTATTATCGTCGGGCTGGCACGGGAGGCGAGAAAGTACATCGCGGCCAGTATAGGTACGAAGGTACCTAGGCAAGTAGGTTTGCCGATGGGCGCAAATATTAGGAGATGTTTCTCGTATGTTCTTTTGATGGCGATGATAATAATGATGTGTCGCCACATACGTAATAATAAACTAATCATAACAAAAATAAGTTACACATTATGAAGCTTGGATATGATTTTAGATTTTCACGGCCAAAGGTATTTTTGTTGTTTATTTTCCTCGAGACCTACAGAGGTCTGCAAAGACCAAGTTTCCTCTGGAAACAGATGGAGTGTATAAGCTCAGCTGTTCCGGATGTGACAAGGTTTATGTAGGCCAGACAGAGCGGACACTCTTTTTCCAAAAGGATATCGGAACACTTTCGTGCTTGTAAATTCGGCCACCCTGACAAATCGGCAATCGCCGAGCATTTAATCGAAACCGGCCATTACTTTGGATTTGTTTCTGAAGTCCTGTGGAAGACCCAAAACCCATAGAGCATGCCTGATTACGGAGGCAATTGAAATCTACAAAAACCCAATTAATATTAATAGAGACGACGGAGCTAAGCTCAATAGTTCTTGCTATCCGGTAATTGGCGGCTACACCAAAGCTAAACGCAAAAAACCATTGTTAAGTGTACGGTAATACCAGCTTGTGGTGGAGTGGAGCGGGTGACTCCGTATCGTTTCTAAGTACATAAGCACACATTTCACCACCAACAATAACACATTTGCCCTGACGATGGACACTGTAACGACGTCCGAAACGTTGGCTAAAGGAGGAGATAGCGCAACATAGCATAACACCCCAAAAATAAACAACAAAAATTATGGAGCTTAACTGAAATGTGTAAAATGAAGCTTTCGATGAAGTAAAGTAAAAGGTTTTAAAAATGTTGGACGCATTTTGTTAAAAAAAGACCTTTCGGGAGTCACGAATTAGATCAGAGTATTTGAGTCAATTTTCTGGTATCTAAAACATAGCGTATACGTGTTTTCCCTTTAGAGATATTTTCCTTCCGTTATTCTTTCCCCGCCAGTTAGTACGGTGGGGTAGTATTAAGTATATACTCCAAGTACGGTAAAGTATAGTAGGTCGGTTCGTGGGACTGAGTTTTCATTTCACGGGGGCCTTTGCTGTGAAAAACCTTATTAACTGAAAGCGGGAAAATTGAAAAGCTATTGAAGGAAAAGCCCCTGAGTGGTTTGTTCAAATCGCTTTTCAAAGCTTGTTTGTTGAATTAAGCTGCTCGACAAATTATATACGCCTCCTACCGGAAAAGCGAGCAAATAATAATATTTGCAAATCATTAGAGCTGCTCAAAAAATTAAGATAATTATTCAAAGAAGTTATTATTTACTGATATTTAGCAAATTTTTCAAAATTACCTCGTTTTTCGCGTGTTTTATAAATTTCACTCGAAAGGTATTGAATTTTTTCTGATGGCGTAGGTCATCTTTGAGGATTTCAAATCGAGGTTATATCAAGGAAGGAAAGAAGTTCATCATTGGAGGTTATCCTCCACTTATCCGCCCTGGTATAAATAATAGATGGTTACTCCTTGAAGGCTCTCGCAAGGACTCTAATTTTTTTGAAAGAACGAAGCTACATTTAGTTTAGAACGAATTTAGACCTACAATGTCCCTGCATACGTTATTAGCAAGCAGTATGCAAGTGCTTAGCGGGAAATACAAGATACAATATGTGTTAGTATGACAGAATATAGTCAAGACAATGGGACAGGTTGGTGAAAGTTCACGAGGTGGTAAGCTTTGGGTGATTGTATCCAGCATATTCTACAAGCACCTGTTTGGGAGGTAGACACAGTACATAAATAATAAGGGCATGGCAAACGGTTGGAAGTCCTCTCCAATCGATTGGCAGTCCCAGAAAGAATGCGCATGACGTTCGGTCTAGCCGTGAACCGCTTCCGCGCCCCTCAGCCGGTTCCTCGGTGATGCCTCAAAGAAAAGTAAATGGGAGATTGGGGGGGGAAATGCCCGACGATCCTAATAGAAGTTCATCAGGATTTTAAAAGAAATCCGTGTCAACACATGTAACCTGAAAAATATAGTGCCAGTGTGATCGGGGGTCATTTATATAACATGACTGCCATGCGACACGGTTCAAAAGACACAATTTTTTTGGATTTATAGACATTATATTTTCAATTCCGATTTGTCAGTGATGAACAGTTGCTATATCTTAGTGATGAGCAGATATTTTGATATCGCATACCACAATGTTTGTAGCTAGTAAAAGATTTTTTTATTGATTTGTTTTTAATCTCTTTTTTGGCACCATACACTTTTTCTACAAATGCTTATCACTTAGAAACCTTAAAAAATATTCATTCGTTTTCTAGGAGATAACGGCACAATCCAACATCGAGGCTTTTTAATTAAATTTATTATTTAACTTTTTTTTAAACTTTTGACACTGCATACGAATAAACGAAGATTGACAGTTAGCATGACCCCGGGCTACATTAGCGACAACGGCCGATTCGAGCATTCCATTATCTGCCATTGGAGAGAGGAAACATAAGATTCGAAATATTATTCCGCAGCCAATATCTTTTTTTTCCTTTTTTATATTTTATTTAATTTATTTATTTAATGCCCAAAGGGCTTTTACATGTTTATTTATTTGTTTATTTATTTGTTTATTTATTTGTACACGCCCAATTAGGGCTTTTACATATGATAAAATTAAAAATACATTTGTTATAATCAAAGAATTAAGAGATAACAATTAAATAAGTATCAAGTATAGATTTTTTAACTTAAAACAAAAGAGTAAATTATAGAATACACATTCATATACATTTAAAGAAGTGATTTTCTTGCAGCTTAAAAGCAACAGAATAAATAAAGGATACACATTCATATACATTCGACACATATTGAAAATTTATAAACATTTCAAATTTATCTAGATAGACATACAGATTTAATGACAATGTTTTTATAGGTTGATAGACTTTCAGTACCGTTGGTGTTCATGTAATATTTATTCCCTGTACTGTGCAGTCGGTTCATTACTGAGTTTATTTCTGAATTGGTACCTGAATTGTTACAATGGTAAGGTACAATCTGACGAACCGTTCTACTAGGCACATGAAAATTAATCAGCCTAAGGAGTTCAGGGGAGTCAAACATGTTATTAACAATTTTATACAGAAAAAATAGATCAGTATATATTCTTCTTTCTTTTAATGTAGCGAGGTCCATAATTTTCAACAGTGACATGTAGCTAATATTTTCAATAGGAATTCCTAATCTATAATTTATATTTCGTAAAAATTTATGTTGGATTCGCTCGATGGATTTTTCACGAATATTGTAAAATGGATTCCAAATGGTTGAGTTGAATTCTAAATGACTTCTGACAATGGATGAATATATTATTTTTAAAGTTTTTAAATTTTTGAAATCTTTTGAAGTTCTTTTGAAGTTCTTTGTTTGGTAGTAGTTAATTCATGACAGATATTTTTAAACAGAAAAAGAAATAATAAAAATATAGTTAGATAAAAAAGCACACAAGTCATAAAAATACAGCGATTTAATAGGTTTACAAAATTACAGATATGTTTTGGAATAGTTTTGGAATAAGTTTTTTACAAGATCAACAAAAAACTCGCCAAGTTTATGTTAAATCCGTCAACATCACCTAAGTACTGATTTCCCGTAGTGTGAAATCGTTGTATCGGAAAGGGGGCAATGTAGTTCCGCTTATGAATGCTACAGTAGAATAGTTACTATCGGTATTCGTAAGTTTATGAGTTGCAGGAGTTCGCAACAGACAAATATAGAGTTAAGTATTTTGAATAAAAATTTTAAGTCGTTTATTTTACGTCTAGTATGTGTATTTTTAGAATATTTAATAATAAATTATATTTTAAGCCTTCTAGTGTGAAATTTAATTTAAAATTTATAAAACGCAGAATTTTTTTTGTATTCGCGCAAGGTTATTAATGTGAATTTTGAAAGATGGAGACCAAACTACCGAGTTATATTCCATTAGGCTTCTAACTAGAGATAGATATAATAATTTAATGGCTTGTAAGGAATTAAAGTTTTGGGTTGTTCTTAATACGAAACCTTGTGTTTTCATACTTTTGTTTACAATTTGGTGGATATGATTGGCGAAACTTAGTTTTTCATCCAAAATAATTCCAAGATCTCTTATTTCCGTGACTCTTTCTAAAGCTGTGTTATTGGTGGAATATTCGAATAAAACAGGATTTTATTTCTGAAGAAAGTCAAGATTTTGTACTCTTGAGCAAAGAATGAATTTTAAAAATAATCCTTTAACTTATAACTAAGAGTGTACAAATAATATTGGTAAGTACGTTTTACGTTCATCCCGATTGTGGAACCGCTACATAAAGAAGCGATGAGACAATCTTCAGTTGAAACATCAATACATAGCATTCCCATGTAACATAATACGTTCTAAAGATATAATCAATAAGTTAATAAGATCTCTTCGGTATCGAAGAAAATGTTATTACTTTACCAAACTCTTCCTTAAACAGTAAGTATTCCAAAAAAATCGTGTAACTTCTTCATTAAATTATTTGTTGTTTTATAGAGTGCATTGGCAACACGTAGCTACTATTCAATGAAAGCACTCTACCCAACAAGTCCTTCATTGATACCCTCGGTGTGAGTTAGTGACCAGATAAGCGCGGAGGCTGCATTGAGGACAGAGTTAAGTCAGCCTCTCAAGACGTGTTAGCGTGCTGTACGTGAGAAGCTGTAAACCCTACTACACCAGTACACAGCTTATAGCTTATCCCAATCGGAGTAGAGACCGCAACCGCCTCTCATCTGAACTTTCTAGAGTCCCGTTAATTATATTGGTATATATACTTTTTTTCTCAATAATTTTGCAAACTAAGTGAAAACATTTCAGAAAAAAATATTTATTTATTTATTAACGCCCTATTTCGGGGGCTTTTACATATGAATAGTAAGAAATATACAGTATTTATTGTACATAACTGAACTGCCTCAGTAACAATATTTTATATTTGTTTAAAGATAAATTGAAGATGTCCGCTGACTTGGTATAATTGTTTCCCTCCATTAGTATTCTGGGCAAAGAGGAATACATATGGTAGTTAGTTCCAGAATTACTGCACCGAAATAAATCCTGACTTCTAGTATTACGTAGTGGAATCCGGAAGCTTATCAATTCGACCAATACCGGACTGTCAACTAAATCATTCAGAATTTTATACAGAAATACCAAGTCAGTGAAAGTTCTTCTGTCTGACAATTTGAGCATATTCATATCATTCAAAATAGTATTGTTGTTCAACATAATTGCCAGAATACCCATTTTATAATTAAGAAAACGTAAGAATTTGTTTAGTTTTATTTCAACAGCTTGTACGTGTATCTTATAATATGGGTTCAAAATATAACAGTATATAAATATAAATGACGAGGGGCAATATAGAACAATTAAATTTTTTTTTTTTTTTTAAATTTTAAAAGGGGAATAGATTTAATAATGGGTCATTTAAAAACAATTTTTGATTTTGTATTTCTTGTACAATTTTTGATTAGGTATTAGTAATATTTAAATTTGCATTAACACTCTTTCTAATCTCTAAAATTTCTAATTTATCCAACTGAAAGCCATTGACATTACAATGTAATAATTCTATTCCGCTGTTAAAATTAAAGGAATGACTAGTTTCTATTAAATGGTTGGCAAACTCCGAGAAACTATTATTATTTAAAGCTTTCATATGCTCTTTAATCCTTATTTCAAAGTTTCTCGAAGTTTTACCTATATAAAAGAAATCACAATCATTACATTTCAATTTATAAATTCCAGATTTTTCATTTTTCAATCTCTATCTTTATTATTTACTATGTAATTTTTAAGTCTATTGTTTGCATAAAATACAGGAATAATTTCATTAGGTACATTCTTTTTTATTGAATTAGAAATTTTATTATTAAAATACATAATTTTCCTCCATTTTTTCTCTTCTTTATCCTTTTGTATAGGGTAGATGTATGATCTAAGGAAATTATTCTTGTATTTTTTATTAAGAATTTTTCAATTACATTGGAATAATAACCATTATTGATTGCAATTTGTTTAATAATATTGAGTTCTTTTGAAAAATTATTAAGAGATAAAGGTACATTAACTAATCTATGAATCATAGAATGGAAAGCTGACATTTTTTGAGAAATTGGATGATTTGAGGTGTTATGGATTACAATGTCTGTGTATGTATCTTTGCGAAAAATATTAAATTCAAATTTATTATTAATTATTGAAATATTTAAATCCAAAAAATTTATACTCAAATTTTGTCCAATCTCTACAGTAAATTTTATGTTTTTATGGAGTTTGTTTAAAAAATTAAGAAAAATATTAAGATGTCTCAATGTACCTGTCCAAACACAAAACACATCATCCACCAACAATGTACATATTTTAATAATAAGGCACCACTGTTAAAAATCCTATTTTCCAAATTATTTATAAATATATAAGTGGTTAATGCAACGTTATTTATTAATTTGAATTTAAAATGTTACCACAAAATAATTTTGCACTATTAGAAAAAATATATATAACACTTTATATTGTTAGAATTTCTAGTTAGCCTAGTTATAAATTACAACCTTTTTAAGGCCTTATTAGAGATTTCTGTTATGTGGTTAACAAATGAAAGATTTGATTGAAAAGTGATGCTCAAGGGCGATTCCGCTATAGACGATTCTCGACAGTAATTTTTAAATCGCAGTATTTGTTACTTTTTTATATTAGTGCAAAAAAGAAGGTCAATATTTAATAATGATAAAAAAAATTGAATTTTACTTCATATTGAAATTTTTGGCGCGCTTGGAAATATTATCATTCGAAGAATCGCTATATAAACTGCAAAATCACACCGTACAACACTGGCGCGAAAGAGCTGTTACCGATAGTTTGAAGTTATATTTTACTGCTAAACGTGTAGTGATAATATTAGTTTATTCTTATGTGCCGAAAGATGTAAGGACTTGTTGTTATTTTTTAAGCATCATTGACTGCAAGAAGTCACTGTTAGCTTGTTGCACCCGCGAAACAAAAGATAATGTAAAAGTTTGTGTTTTTCACAGAAATAAAGTGCTAACCTTTTGAAACTTTGTAAAAGTAAGAAGAAATCACAGGCAAACTTGAATAAAACGTTTTTAAGAGTATAATGTTAGCTGAATTGAAATAAACGTTGACTCAAATTGGTTGCACCCGCGATTGTGTTTTAGAATTGCGGGTGCAACTCTTTGACAACTACCCTTATTGTGTGATTTATCATATATTTTATTGTTTTTTATATCTTCAATAATAATATATGCTGTGTATTACTAGTGATTTATATTTAATAGGTTTGTTTATATTATATTTAGCTTTTTTATAGGAATTCTATGATTTGGCACGCAATCTCTCTTAAAAACATCTTCTTTACATTAAAAAGGCAGTTAAAAAAAGATAGTCACTTTGGATGATAAATAGAAAGGGCTGAAAAATAAATCAGGCATTCAATCAAAACATTTCTTTCAATCTGAAAACGGCGATAGCATTTCCGTGGCGCGAACCTCACTCTCTCGTCTCCAATGCACATTAAAATGAAACAGAAAGTGATTGGGATGATAAAAATCTGGAACCTTTTACAAATTTCAAAATATAAAAATAAATTCTACAAAATAAGAAAAAAAAACAAATTATGTTTTTGAAAAGGATTGATACATAATTTAATATGTTCGTAGAATTTTTGGCGAATTTTGACGTAACCGAAAAGAAATAATTAACATAAATGCCAAAGAAGTGTACTGATTAGTTAAACGCATTGTTGGATTTCTTATTTCGTTCCTCTATCAGTGTTTATTGATGTTTATATACACTTAAACTAGACGAGTTGCACCCGCGATAATTTGATGTTGCACCCGCGATTGTTTCAAAAGCTAATAATTCATTGCTTTTTTGTTTTCTATATATTTGTTTATTTTTTTAGTTGATTAGTTTAACGCCCTACAAAATATCAAGGCATAACATAATAAATTTATCATAATTAACAGACTTTTGTGATTTTGTCTTATGATCTGGAAAGTGTAGGCCAAATTGGTTGCACCCGCGATCGCACTTTGAACCTGAATAAAAAGTAAACATGTTGAAATGTAGCTCTTCCAATAATAATTTCATTAAAAATGATTTCGTTTTATTATTAAGAATCTTTATATGCATCTAAATGTTGCACCCGCGATAATGGAATCACCTCTAAGCCTTTAAATTCGTGTTAATGTCTCCAGAGTATTGTTATCAATGTTGTAATTAAAGATCACTGGATTTTTTTTTATATCTAACTATTTGACATTTTGTGATATTTATGTATATAACATATTTAAGTTATGGAAACCCAAAAAAGGCACTTAAAAAAGTATATATGTATGCTATTTAAATTAAATAAAGCGAAAAGTGAAACATGAAGGTTTACAATAGGATGGTTTCAATATATCCGCCCACCATCTGCATTTCACGCCGGATCGGAAGAGAATGGTTAAGGGAATCCCTTCAGACCTCTCCAGCCGGACTCTCTCATAACATCGCCTTGCACCGCAGTGGGAGGGATGGACGTCAGACTGACCCCCAGATTCCTACCCACCCTCACACCTTGTAAATTCGCAGAACTCCAATTCCTTCCTTTCCTGAAAAGACCCTCCACACAGGATCCTCAAAGATGACATAGGTATATGGGGGACCAAATGTCGGGGGATCAACCGCCGTGGAATCGCTTTATGGTATTTATGGGATCGCACCAAGCTCCAAACATTCTAGAATAAACACTTTTTTTTTTAATTAATGTAGTTTTCAGCTAATTAGGTATCTAAGGAAACATATTCTAAGGATCTAAGGTGTCTTGTAGTAGATACCTACATTACAAACTTTTTCTTTATTTTTTCTTTGTGTATTTTGGACAAATGATTGCAATAGTAAAAACGGTTTTTATTATTCTTTTACCTTGGCACGTTTTCAATTAACTAAAATGTAAATATGTATACATTTAACTCTTCCTTTGCAGACCTACACTTATACAAAAAGAGGTGTACTTTTTGCAAGACGCTTGAATTCTTTTGAATAATTTTCAAAACAAAATTATACGATTAGACTCCATATTTGTTAAAAGCGATTAAATGTGCCTGTATATATATTCAGTTGCTTCGTTATATAAAAATATTTATTCAAAAAACTGTTATACATTAACTACAACAAACATGAGCAATAGTACCCAATGAACAAAATATCAAAAAAAATAGTTATAACACTAATTTATCGATATAGTTAATCTTACTCAAAATTTTGATTAATAAATATATTTAATTACTGAAAATATTATTAACGACTTTCGAAAACCTGAAACAGAAATATGTGAAAAAGATAAAGACACTGAGCTAATGTGACCCTATCCGATTCGGTCATATTTAACTGCATCATTCGTCGACTGAGAACTATCAACGTTATCTTCGTTTTCTTAATGCGTATTGGCTACTTATATGATTGCAAGATTCAACTTGAACTAAATGCTACCTAGAAAGTGTCTTGGATAAATGCATTTTAATTTAATATGCGACATCTATTAACTTTCTTGCAAGTTTTGGATGAACACTTATTTTTATTTTTAACTTAGGGAGTAAAATCTCAAAATATAAAAAAAAAATCCTTCATGGTCTATGTCATCTTTGAGGATGCTGTGTGGAGGATTTTAGTGAAATAAAGGAAGGGGAGGAATTTCTTGGAAGAAAAAAGGTAGGTATGAGGGGTTGGTAGGAATCTGAGGGTCAAACTGTCCAGGAGTGACGTATGAATCCATCCCTTCCACTGTGGTGCAAAGCGATGAGTCGAGAGAGTCCAGCTGAGAAGTCAAAAGGTTTCCCTTAACCAATCTCTGCCGATTTGGCCCACCACGCAGTGGTGGGTAAACGCATCGTCCGATACCTAGACAAACGTCACCCAATAAACCCGTTAAGCCACTAAACGTAGGGCATCTCTTGGGGTCACCTACGGCAGGAGTGTTGGTTATAAATAAATGGTTCCCGGGCGGCCGTACCCATACCCGCGAATTTGAAGAATTTTTACAGTTTCAGGTACAGCGATAGTCGACACAAATAACTCTCGCCTTAAAGACGGTGGTCATCTATACATAACCACGTTCATCAAATAAACCTACTCTCTATGTGTGTTTTTATTAACACAAAGAGTTTTCTTCTTCAGGTTTTACTTCATTATTATAAATTTATTTATTTAGATAAAAAAAAATATGGATTTAAGCAGCCTTTGATGTTTACTGCTGTAAATTAAAGTGGAAATATAAATACTAATACTTATACAAATTTTGTCGAGCATTACAACCAGACGAAGAGCTGAATTCGCATTTAGCGTTTGAAAACTGGCACCGAGGAGTTGTGCTTCGAAACTATCACCCTGACTCAACAAAATGACTTTAAGTCAAACGGTCATAAGCCAAAAGCACGCCTCATTAAACCGGTAATTCGTCACAGGCGGTAGTTATAACTCCTACCTTTTACCTAAGTCAGAAGTAAATTTTGGCTGCGCTCCGAGGGAACAGCCCAGAACATAAGTCGTGAAACAGAATTGAAATGAAAAGTTTTTGAGGGTTACAACACTCGCTCCGGTAATTAACCACCCATCCAGAGTATTATTTTCTGACTCTAAAGTTTGGAACAACGATTTAGAAGATCCGCCTACAATTTTAACCCTTTGGAGAGAAGCAGTTCACCATTTGAAATGAACATATTCATACGTAAGAATGGCGAATTTTTGTATGGTAATGAAGGCTGCAGGGTGGTGTGGCATTCTTCTTCTTCTTTCGTATCAGAGGGGACATCTAGGTCTGTAGGATAGTCTAGGATCTCAGGAGTCTCCCTGTGACCTCATCAACCCCACAGGGGGAATGAAATGTTCACTTATCGCTTACCAATGCATCATTTGAACACAGCAGCTGTGGGACCACCTTATTTTTAAAAAATTAACTCATGGTGTTTTAAAGGAAAGGAAGGAGTAAGTTCTGGGAAAGAAAAGCGTGTGAAGGGTAGTTAGGTATCTGCGGGTCAGAGTGTCACTGCGGTGCAAGCCGGTTGTTCGAGAGAGTCCAGCTGGAGAGGTCAGAAGTTCTCCCTCAACCAGTCACTCCCGATTTGACCCGTCATTCAGTAGGCGGGCAGTCGCAACCGCCGCCAAGACCAAGACAAACCTCACCCCACATGAAACGTGAGCATCACTGCAAAGTTACCAAATGTTGCAAACCACTTTGGGTGACCTATGACAGGTTCCCATAGCGGCGGTACCCATACCCGCCAATCGTAAAGTTTCTGCAGGACACGAGGCAGCGAGAGTCCATGGCTGTCTCTCGGTGGGGTCAGGTACAAGATGGGCATTTTTCATGCCAGCCGATTGACTCTCAAGTTTCCACCTGCCTTTTGAAATGAGAACTATCTGGAAGAGCCTCTCTCCTTTCATTGAGAAGGGTTTTCGGAGCCACCTCTGGGCTGGAGCTCCAAAAAGACACCTACTTGATTTTGTGCAAAAGAAAGCGGTCATTGGAGGTTGCCCACCACTTTCCCACGGCGTTCTATGAAAACAGATGGTTTCCTCCTTCACCGTACTCGTCAGGACTCTTATTTTTTATTTATAAAGAAGCTACTTTTTATTTAAAATGACTCTAGACTCCCAATGTCCAGGCATACATTGTTAGCAGGCAGTTTGCGAGTGCGTACATGTTGTTAGTTATTTATTTCACAGTGTAACGTCTCATCTCCGCCACCTGATGTAGCTGAAATAAAAGTTTGTTAATATGTAGGGAGAAAAATTAATAGAATAAAAAAAATACATATTATGATGAGATTGTTTGACTTAACCAAAACAGCTGAGCTACAGCCATCCGGCAGTCCCATCGAGGATAAGCGGGCCATCAGTTCAGTCGCAAGCGAGACTCGGTGTCCGCACCCCTAAGCCGGATTCCCGGTAGGCCCTCGAAGAAAGTGTAAGAAAGCGGTCAGTCTGCTAGACAATCAGCACAGACGCAATGTAGACAGGCTGAGCCTGCTCAACAGATTTTTTTAATAAATTCTGGTCTGAGGTTAGCAGCGGTGCACCCAAGAAATCCGACGGACACGAGCGGAACACCTTGTAGTTGGCTTGATGTAGGCTTCAGGAGAACGAGTCGTTTCTTCGACTCGTTTTTGTGTAAATCGGCTATTATGTAGAACAATAATTTACTGGCATCTACAATAATTTAAAGGCAAAAAGTGGGCAATCGATAATTATCAGCACCCGCAAAACTTTAAGAAACCGTAATTTACTCACAAATATATAATCAAACAAAACATACACTTATCGAAAATCAGCATGGATTTCGTCCCACTCTATCACCCTCAACAAACCTAATGAATCTCACCACCTATATAAATAATTCACTTGATAAATTTTGTACATGTCGATGTGATTTATACAGACTTTGAAAAAGCATTTGACAAAGTCGACCATGATATTTTATGAAAAAAATTGAGTGACCTCGGATTCTCTCAGGATTTTCTCGCTTTCGTAGCTAGCTATTTACTCAATCGTCGTCAGTATGTCAGTTACGGACACCAGTTTTCTCACCAATACAAAATTAACTCCGAGATTCCCCAGGGATCGAATCTAGGACCCCTCTTCTTTCTTGTATTCATTAATGATATAGGCAAGACCATTAACTGTTAAAAATATTTCCTCTTCGCTGACGATATTAAACTTTTCAGAGCTATTAAAAGTCATATAGATTCCATTCTTCTGCAGAAAGATCTTGATTCTCTTGTCAAATGGTCGGAACTGAATAACTTACCATTCAGCATCCAGAAATGCAGTGTCGTCACATTTACAAGATCACCAGACACATTTTTATTCCCATACCATATTAATAAAATTATACTAACACACAAAAACGAGATTCGAGACCTTGGCGTTTTTTTTTAAGCAAATCTCTCTTTCAAATCTCACATATCAGACATTTTCTCCCGCGCCAACAAAATTGTTCTTCGTAATGTGAGATCATTTACTAATGGAATTGCAATATGAAGAACATATGAAGCACTTGTCCGCAGCATCCTGGAATACACCTCCATTTTTTGGGCACCCTCTGAACAAAACCATATCCTAGAAATGGAAAAAGTACAAAAAGGTTTATGCGTTACCTGTATATGAGGGAATATACATATTAGCCATTCCTGTATCCATCGTTGTTCTTAACAGGAATGCTCGATCTTAATACCTTAGAAGCCCGCCGAAAAATATTTGTGGGGAAACATTTTTTTAAGCTGATCTCCGGTACTGTACTGAATCCACCTATGTTGAAGGAGATTAACCTATATGTACGGAGATACCCTAACGCGTATACTCGTGGGAGATCCCACACACTTTTTTATGCTCCGAAAGCGAGAACTTCTTCCTTTCAGAGTGCCCCATTAAATAGAGCAATTCAACTGATTACCGATTCCTGCATTGAGCATTGACATCTTCAATGTTACCTATAGAGAGTTCAGTAACTATCTTTTGACATACGTCTCAACATAGTGAAACTGCCCCCTTGGCATTTTTTCTCTTATATTTTGTAATCTTCTCCATAATAATTTGGTGTATAACTGTTTTATGGAGAACCTGAAAAAAAAAAAAAAAAAATTCTTCCTCACTCGTAAAATCAGGGCCCAAGCAAGACCCGGGTTAATAAACCCGTATCACAACGCTGTCTAGCCGGGCGGCGACATAGTTCCTCAGTTTTTATACTGTACAGGCAGAGGCGCTTTTGTAAGGTGTCACATAAAAAATGAATTATAAAGCCCAAAAAAAACTTTTTTACATGGAATATAAACATCTTATAGTTCGTGGAATTATACTTTGAGGGGAATGATATGACCATTATATGATTTTTAAAAAATAAATAGGCATATTATGACGTATTGTTTGTTGATTAATCATTTTGTAACTTTGTATAATATCAAAAAAAAACTTTCAGACACCTAGCCTGCTCTTCAAGCCAAAACCGATAATTCACTCTAAATTCTGCAACTACACGACTAGAGGAAAACTCACAAAAAATATTAAAAATTTACTTAATTGAAAACAAAAAATTGGGAAAAAAAACGGAAAACTAAAAAAAGTGTTAAGAAAGATCATTAATTTTTATATGATTTTTATTCAAATGTTTGTTACAGCAATTGGTAGGTTAAAAATCGGCGCCCTGCTGCGAAAAGTTTAAGGGTTGCCGACTCTACATGACAGGATGATGGATGTCTCTAAGACGGCGTTATCAGATGACACTTATGTGTTCCGGGCTGTACAACGGCTCGTATTACTTGTGCAAGCCCTGGGTAAAACCGTAGCATCAGGGTCGCCATAAATAAACGTTTATATTTGAAGGCTAGACGCTATTGCAATTTCAAATCTAAATTTAAAAATTTATAGATCCGTATACCATATTTTTATCTCTGAGACTCCATTGAATAACAAAATTATTTTTTAATTCCCATTTAGGTACTATGCAAGGACCGACTTCGCACGAGTTTGTATTCCCATGTTATATATATTTTTTTTTTGCAGTGTAAAATTAAGAATAATTTATTATTTTACATTGGGCCCTAAGAAAAACAATTTTTGGGGTGCGTAGGGTCTTTTTAGGGAAAGGCAGGAGAGGAAGTTCTGGAAAAAAAAGATATGAGGGGTGGATAGGAATCTAGGGGCACTGTGTCCACGAGTGACGGAAGAACGAATTCATTCCCTCTACGGTGTATAGCGATGGGTCAGAAGAGTTCGGCTGGAGAGAGAGAGAGAGACAGAAGGTCTCCCTCAACCAGTCTCTCCCAATCCGGCCCACTACGGAGTAAGTGGGCCGGATTGTTGCCCTTGCTTGGTCGCCAAACGCGACCCACTTGACCTATGGCAGACAATAATCTTGAATCAAATATTTTTTTTTATAAAAACTTTCAGCTTCATAAATCCTACAACATAAATATCCCTTAATGTTTCACGGAATTGCTTACTAGTTATACAACAAAATTTCACACAATCTTACGACAATGTGGATAAATGTGAAACAAACTGTAAAAAAATCTTGCTAAAGACAGACTATGTAATAATTACAATAACATAACATGTCATCAAAAGCGGGCATTTTTAATGGGAAGTGAAAAAGTGGAAAAAGTCCATTTATTCATTTATTTATTTCTATGTATTGCAGTATTAATTAACATTTTTACATAATAGATAAATATTGAAAATATTTTTACATAATGTATTTTGCAATTTTATTATGTTGGGTGTAATGTAGGTTTAATAAAAGAGTGTTTTCCGAAAAGTCACTGTCGGTTTAGGGAAACAACGGTAAACTAATTTACACAAAAGTAAGTGAAAGTAGGTACACACAGACCCGAAGGGGTGTGTCCAGAGGTTATACCGCCAAATATCAAAAGTATAAAACGTATTTTCACTCAAATGCATCAATAAATTAGTAAGTATATTACCTATACGTATAATGCGATGTCGCCCACTGGAATAAGGATGAAAAACAATGAAACACATCTGTCAAACAATCGGGCATAAAATAACGTGTAATTCCGGGTCAGTACGTTTACGTTTATATTTGAAAAGTGAGTGTGCTTGCGTTAAAACCAGGGAGACGTTGACGAATTAAACATCCGGACAAAACAAGCGGTCTTGTTCCAAAACCCGGAGTAGGTATGTTCCGTTGTTTCGTTATTCCGTCCCCCTCTATGATACCTACACCTGTTATTTTATGAAACAGTGTGTTGAATGTGGGTTATGCAAACTGTTCGATTGTTTATTCGATTCGATAGACGAAAATTTGGGTTTCGAAAGACAGATGAAGGGTTAAAAATATATCTCGTTGCTTTTTGCGTTATTTTTTTTAAGTAAAACTTCTTTACCCACGCCTGACTTTGGGAGTAAGCTGGCGAATGCGTGACGAGAGCGTTACGAAAAGCGAGGCGAACGGTAGTTGAGAGGGAGATATAAATTAGTGAAGATAGAAACAGAGAGAGTTACGTTTCGTATATTACACGTAGGGGTAAGAGAGAGAGGTGCACACATTTTCTTTCTCTCTTTCTCTCATAGCCAGTTACGTTTCTTATATCTAAGACACAGTGCAGGCCTATTGTCTGTATCACACTGTAGGAGCAAGAGAGAGCAGTGTGCGCGCACATAATCTTTCTTTCTTCCTATCATATAGATGGAGCTAAAGAAGTTTTACTTCAGTCGTGTGGTCCAAAGCGCACTGGTTTTTTTTCCTAGTTTTGCAGGCCACATACAGCCCACCGTGTGAGAAATATGGATTTTCCAAATTTAGCACTTGCTAACCCCTACCGCTATTTTGCCTCCTTTGCAATCCCTCCCTCTGTCGCTTTCTCGTCCCCCACTCTTTCCGCAACTCTCCCCTGCGTGTCCTTTCCCATGTGTCCCCCGCTCCCGTGCCAGTTCCAATCCCGCGGCACTTCCACTCCCGCGTTCCCCTTCCACCTTCTCCGCCTTTACCTCGGGAATGCGGGAGGGGGAAAGGTAATCTCCCGGATTCTTATATAGTTATGTTATATCTATTTAGAAATTATGTATAAACAATACTTAATAAATGTATCAAAATATAATCGGAAAAAATAAAGGAAAATATAAAATACTAGCTGGTCCCGGCATGCGTTGCTATGCCATTTAATAAAGAATGTCCTTTCCCATTCGTCCCGTTCCCCTTCCGCCTCCCCTTCTTCTCCTGCGTCCTCTTCCCCTCTCGCGTTCTCACTCCGTCACCTCCACCTTCCCTCTCCCCACTCCACTCCCCCCCCCCCCCTTCCCCCATCCCGCGAACCCCCCTCCCGAGTTCCCCTCCCCCTCACACGTCCCCTTCCACCTTCCCCGCCTTCCCTCTTCCCTTTCCCGCTCCCTCGTCCCGCCAACCCTCCTCCCGCGTTCCATATATTCAATCCCAATACATTCAGTTTTTAAACAGCTCGCGTGCCACCTTTTACAATTTTTATTCAAATTTCCATTTTTCATGTATATTAAATTTGATACCTAACATAGGTACCTATTTACAATATTTAAAATTCTCGATTCGGTTCAAACTATTAGGGGAGTACCTACTTTAAATAAATGTATCAACTTAAAGATTTTCAAAAATAGAATCCTGATTTAACAATCATTATTTTGCAAAATGTCATTCTCAAGCACGCGAACTGTCAAACTTGCGATAGTCGTTAGGTTTTCTGAAATTATCCAATTTTCTGCGCAATTTTCTTAATTTTTCTCTCCGTAAGAACCATCCTCGTACTTCAAGAAATATTCTAAAAAAAGAATTAGCGAAATCGGTTCAGCTGCTCTCGAGATTTCCGCTTAGCAACACATTCAGCAATTCATTTTTATATATAAGAGATAATCCAGATGGACGATGTGTGGTGCTGTAAATTATTTAAAATGTATTATACGAGTATTGAAGTGTTAGCGAGCTTCTCACCAGGGGAACTGTGCTAAGGTGTTCACGTGTATTTTTTGTTTAGATAAAAGAATATTAAAATAAGACTGATTTTTACCTGAGGTAACAAATATGTATTTCCTATCGCAAAATAGCAGAACTACTGCACCGCTGATTAACCTTTTAAAAACAAACAAAAATGATTATTAATCGTCACTTTCATACTTTTTCTCATTAGATCTGAATTTCGCCAATTACGCTGTCAGTTGAGCCATATTTATACTCCTAATACTTCGCCGGACCCTCGTTTATTTATTAATACCAGAAAAATAATATCACCGAAATACCGTTAATTACGCCATGACCCAAATTGGCAAGACATCCATGAGCATTTTCATTAAAATAATAAATAGTGCCGTTTCACCCTTCCGCTCCGTTCTGTTCCGCCTTGTTCCGCCCTGTTCCGTCCGGAAAATAACGGAAATAACGAGAGGAGTCGTTTTTCGGTAATTGTTTTTCCCGTCGAGAGGTTCCGCTTTAAGTATCGGCTCGGTACGAGGGTGACGATTCGTTCCAATTATTTTGTTCGAGCGAGAGTTGCAAACAAAAACAGATTATCTGAAGGCAAAAGCGGTGCGAGCGTCTTCCGAGGTACAACATACATACGAATACATAACGTGATGGTCAGCTCGTTGGTTTTGTTCCACGCACCTGGTTTTAGGGACAGATGTGATTCAGACTCAACTGTTTCGCTAGGCTTGGTGACTAAGCGGGGGTGCCCTGGTTCTTGGGGTGAGGTTTTGGCGGCCGATGACCTGGACACACTGAACCCCAGATTCCTACCCACAATTCTTACCGTTTCCTTCCAAGAACTTCCTCTCCTTATTTTCCTTTAAAAAAACCCTCCGCACAGAATCTCAAAAGATTACATAGGCCCTGAGGGTAATTATTTTCCCCAGGGCCTCCTGCGTGGAGCTAATGTAAAAAAAAAGATCGATGTCATGTGATAACCATGATTAATGTTGTACATAAACGGACATAAACGTATATTTCTGAAATTAATAGAAATTAAATCATTTGACATACGAAATAAATAAATTAAAAAAAACACTTTTAAAAATTGTAATTAAGAGCAAGGACGGTAATGCGGTCGATTCACTTCACTGGGAAGGCAGGTTTAAACCTCATTCACATTTTTTTAGCTTTAAAAGACATTTGAAAATGGATGCGTTATAGTAAAAAAAAACCGTGCTTTGTACGGGTTTGCTTTAGGAATACCTATGGGGGTATGTTTACGTGTGATTGATGTGTGGTAAATCAAATAAGTAGATTGTAGATACAATAATTACAGGTTTATTTAAGAAATTACAGACGAACATAACGCACCATAATTTAATATTTAAATATGAAAAATTGTATTTGGAAGTGGAGAGCGAACACGCACGATTTACAAAACAGAGTATTAACCGGGAGTTTAAGGTAGAATCATCACGATCTTTGTTGCAGCGCTTGAGAGTGACTTGAGATAACGCTTGATAAGGGAAAAAGGTATGAGGGGTGGGTAGGAATCTGGGGGTCAGTGTGGCCAGGAGTGACGGACGTATGAATCTATTCCTCACACTGCGGTGCAAGGCAAAAGGCCTCCCTCAATCAGTCTCCTCCGATCCAGCCCGCCATGCAGTGGTTGGGCGAACGTATCCGCCACCAAGATCTAGACAAACCTCATCCCATAAACCCGGGCACCCCTGCTAAGTCACCAAACGTAGCTAACCACTTATGGCACCTATGGCAGGGGTGTTGGTTGTCCAATAAATGGTTCCCGGGGCAGCGGTACCCAAACCCGCCTCCTAATTCAGTTTCAGTTTAGTGTTATTATGTTGGCCTCTCAATTAACAAAAATGTGAATTGACAAGTTCGGAATAGAAAAAAATGTTCATTTCTCTGAATATGATAAGCTATATACGTATGCTTATGTCTGTATAGATGTGTGCACCTACGTATATATTGTGTGCTTGCATGCACCCATGTTGAAAAAAAGTTATGTTCATTCTTTTAACCTAATGCTAATTTACTTCTTTTAGCCTTTCTATTTTCTACTTTTTATTTTATTATAATGTTTTCAATTTTTAGCATCATTTATCTAGATCCATTTATTATGTTCACACTAGACTTCATATTTCATACAAAGTAACAATACTCCATTGGTCACCATGAAACAGGCAGCCGCCTAGTATGGTGATCTAATATATCTTCTTTATGTAAAAAAATGTGTTAATTATGTATCATGTGTTTTAAAAATAAATAAAATGATAATATTAGTAATGCTTTTTTTGAACCTCAACCTCTCGGTCCATAGCCAAAAGGCACATCGCTATACCATCGTGACGGCTTGCTCTAATTTGTATTATATACTAATAAAACCATCAATTATTTTAAAAATTCGCCGTACAACATACTCATAGAGTGCTCCTTCGCGTGACGTCATACATTTTACAAACAGCGTCCAAAAACATTTGCCGTGTAGCAGCACACCTCGCTTACACCACCACAGTTCAGCGGAAGTTTGCACGGCAATGATTGTCTGTTTACTATCTGCTGAATGCGAGGAAAATGGAGTCTGTATTCTTACAAACGTGTTTATTGATTAAATTGTTGTTTTTTTTTCAAACTTTCTGTAGCGTTTAAATAAGCATTTATAAGCGAGCTACACAATGTTTCACAAAAGTTTTATTTAAATTTTCCTTTTTTGTAAGGATTGTTACTTTTCCCTGGTGTTTTAAAAAAATAAGTTTTGCATAGTGCAGAGTTCAAACCTTTTTTTCTTTCTTTCACACTATCTACTTAAGAGGGGGTACGAGTTTGTTTCTGTGAAGTTTTTTTCAATAAACTTGCCGCGGCTTAAGGGCCTGCTACCCGAATTACTACCGTTACTTACATATCTCTATGGCTATGGTTCTACAAAATTAAACGCCCAATAATATATAATTATGTACTCTGTAATGTAGACTTAATCTCTGTAGTCGAAATACTTGACCTAGGCATCATTTTTGACCAGAAACTCTGCTTTGTATCTCATGTAACTTCTACAGCCAACAGGGCTATGAAAATGTTAGGTTTTATTTTAAGGATTTCCAAAGATTTTAAAAATATTCACACATTAAAAATTCTGTTCACAACTCTCGTTAGAAGCATTCTAGAATATAACTCTACAATTAGGTCACCTGTCTTTAATAATCACATTACTATCATTGAAAAAGTTCAACGCAAGTTTTTGAGGTGTATTAATTTTCGACTTGGAATCCCTTTAGAATCAATAAATTATGACTTTTTATTACACTCATTGAAATTGTCGAAGTTAAGTGACAGAAGAAAAATTTTTGATCTCATATTTTTATACAAAATTGTAAATCATTAGTTGGATAGCCCTGATATATTAAAGTTGATTCACTTTCATGTACCTACCATTAGATCAAGGTTCCCTAGTATGTATTATTGTGACAATTATACGTCTGTCGCTGGATATAATTCTGTTATAAATAGAATACTCACCATTGGTAATTTTTATGTCAATGTTGCTGATATTTTTCATATTTCCTTATTAAAATACAAGGCTCTACTTATCAAACATTTCAGCCTTGCGTATTGTAACGAGGTTACTTCATAACAAGTTATTCTTTTTATTTCATTGTATCCTTTTGAAGTTTTCATTAGTTGTTAGTAATTTTTTCTCTTTTTCTCTTATTATGAGAAATTAAAAAAAAAACAATCTTTCTTTACTGTACAATGACTGTTTAAATATAATAAATAACACATGTTTGTAAATGGCACTTTGTGCCTTAAATTTTAAATAAATAAATAAATATCTCCCTTAAACACGTTAAGTTTTAAAGCTCTAAAAAAATATATGTTATTCTTGAAGATAATATCTAGACTTTGCCCGCGCCGAAACGCAAATTATATAATATTCCCTCAATCCAAAAAAATCGCAAAGTATGCTCCAAAAATTATTATAAACAAGTTTGTTTCAGTTATTTTACAAGTTATATGTATGAATAAAAATCACAGTGTTTCTTTAAATGCTGTTTAAGACAATGCCCGCGAGATTTTTGCTTTATTTTATACGAGTCGTGTTTTATTAAACATTTTCGCAATTTTCGCATCGATTTTGTCGCTCTAAATGTTAGCGCTCTCCTACTTTCGTAATTTCGTACCTCTCCATCTTCTTCTTTTCGGGCCCGGTTGCGGAGCTTTAAGACAATATACATTATGTTATATTGAAGATCTTTGTAAATAATTTCCCTCAGGGCCTATGTCATCTTTGAAGATGCTGTGTGGAGGGTCTTTTTGAGGAAAGGAAGGAGTTGTAGGGGGTTGGAAACACAGAAGCCGGCAAATCGTTCCACAGCCAAGCTGTTGAACTCAAGAACGAGTCGTAAAAACGACCCGTTCTAGTGTGACGAGGGGATCAATGACGCTAGTTTTTTTTTTATTTTTTTTTTTTTTAACTTTATTTATTCTCATTTCTTTGTACATATTGCTAGCATTGGCGCTACTTGCGGCCAACGCCAAACCCAAAACCTGGAAAGGACATGCAATAAACAGGCCAGCGGCTAGCTCACACAGCCGGCGCGAGCAAGGTTCCTCTTAAACCCAGGGCGAGTGTTTGTGGTTCGCTTGTAAATTCCTACTTCTCTTCCTTTCCTCACAATCTCCTGGTCTCCTTCCTCAATCAGAACACAGTTGTTATGCACGAAAAAGGGTTTATTCATTTAAAGGTGAACAGGATTATACACAAGCCAGCCTCGGCACTAAACACATGGTTATTTGGCTAACTAAAATGCTATTGTTCTATCAACTCTCTCTCTACGCGTATATGGTGAAGTTAAATGTCAGTTCTTAGCACACAGAGGGGAAGGAAGGTTCATTTGTACTCACAGGCAGGATATAGGTAGTCGTCAGAAGGTACTGGTATTATATATTTCACAAAATTAAAATAAAACATCGCGAAGTCAGTTTACGGCGGGTGCCCTAGCGCACCCGCTAGGACGCACTTGTTGTTCGCCCGAGGCCCGGTTGGGGAATTAGAAGTGTGTCGTTCCGGCCGGAACGAATCCAAAGATTCCGAGTCCGAATGCGTTTGATTCGTTCCGAGTCCGCAAAATGTTATGAATCAGTTCCGGAGTCGCTCGCACTCGGGCGAGGTTGACGCGGAAGGAAGTGTGCGACGCGGGCCGGGCGGCAGGAATCATTTACGGGAGGAGGTGCGCGGCGCAGGCCGGGCGGGGATTTGTCACTCTATCACTCGGGAACGAGTGACAGAGTGAGAATACAGGACTCATTCACGGGATGAGGTGTGTGGCGCAAGCGGGGCGGCGTTGTATTGCTCTAGCGGGGCGCGATGACAGCGTGAAAACATTTTTCGAAAAGAAATAGCATTATATCTTAGTCAAAAGATAGCAAGGAGCACTGCTTTTTACCTTTTGTCGGTCATCACGGAGCAAATTTGCCTTCCCGCAAGTTCGCGCCGGTGATACTCTGGTGAATTACTAGTTTTATGAAGAACGTAAAATATCTAACTAACCATCACGCCGTTTCTCCGCAGGGGTTCTTCTCATTCCTGAGAGGAATGACCGCCAAACAACTCGATCTTGGCACACACTCCTTACCTCACTCACATTCATACATCGTCTCAAACATACTCTTCTTTTATTCTGACTTTTGACATGGCCCGACTCAAGTATCTGATTCACTTGATCTTGCCATGTCTTCCCCGGGCGTCCCCAACATCTTCCACCATTCACATTTTGCCATATATTCTCCTTACACTACTTTCTTCGTTCATTCGCTCTACTTGCCCAAACCATCTGAGGGTCCCCTTCTTAATCTTACTCATTATGCTTAAATCAGCCTTACATTATTTGCGGATCTTCACATTTCTCTCACGATCATACATAGTTTCACCACATATACGCCTCAGGGATCTCATTTCAACAGCATTCAGTTTACTTTCATCCTTCCTCTGCCGGTTCCATGGCTCACTGCTATACAAGGACTCCACTGTTCGTAAGTTTCAAATTTATCGTAAATATCTTACACGGTTCTCATAAAGCCGACAAAGATATCACTCATGTCAAATACATTATTATTAGCTATATAAAGATAAGACTTCTCGCTCGCAATAAACAATAGCATGTTAATGTACACACGCCCGGCTACTTAAACACATGATTCCTTAACTCCGTAACGTTCCACGATTCCACCGAGTACGGCGAGTTCAGCTGAATCAACTCTCGGCATTGAATCAGCAGGAGTCAAATTGAGTTTCGTTCCGGCCGATTCAACGACTCCGGCGGAGCGCCACAATGAGTTTGGTTCGGCGAGTCCGGCGGAATCAACTCTGGCATTGAATCAGCAAGAGCCAAACTGAGTTTGATTCCGGCCGATTCAACGACTCCGGCGGAGCGCCACAATGAGTTTGATTCGGTGAGTCCGGTGGAATCGCCGGAATCAAAGGAGCGAGTCCAGTGAATCGAGTCCACTCAGTCGAATATGGGTCCGGAATTGATTCCGTAAAATGAGTGAATCAACCCACTTCTATGGGGAATGAATGCCGGGAGCCGCTCGGCGCTTGGCTACTTGTGTCGAGCGGTGCGGGGAAAGGGGGGCGGAGGGCCTGTGTAAGGGGTCAATTCGCTATTAGCTCGCACGGGAATCAATTCCGTAACGTAACAATATAATGTATAATAACAAATAGTATACATATAATAACATAATATATAATAACAAATAGTATTAACAAGAAATGAAAACCCACTAAGGCACTGCCTGAGTGTGGGTAATATTAAAACAAAATTATATTTCAAAGTACCCAAAGTATAAAATAAACTTAAAAAACATATAAAATATAAAGTTAGTATAAAAAGTTAGTATTACATAGGTAGAAGAAGTGAAAAAGGATTTTTTCAGCCATTATAAAAATAAAATAAAAATATGGAAAAAAATGATTTTTGATTTTTTTTTTTTTTTTTTAGTTATTATAAAAAAATAAACAAAAAACATATTGTACTACAGTTTAGAAAATTATAGAAAGTGAGATGTAGTAGGATGGATAAATTTATAGAAAAAGCGTTTCAATATCTACATTATTCAACCATAATTTTACCTCTTTTACATATTTTATCATTTTATTTATCATTTGAGTTTGTAGTGGTAGAAGGTTAAATGAACGAGGACCAATGAAACTGCTATGTGTCTGCAATAATTTAGTATTGGTTTGTGGGGTGTAAAATATATTATTTATTCTTTTGCTCATTCTGTTTTCATTTATTTCGAAATTATTTTTGTTTTTGAATACATATTTCAAAGTTTGTAATATAAATAATTTACGTATATTAAATATTTTAGTTTCTTTGTATAATAAGTTGGTCGAGAATGTTTTAGGTTTGTTATATATGACTTTAATTATGTGTTTTTGAATTATTTGTAGAGGCTTAATAAATGTATCAAGTGCACCACCCCATCCTATAATGCCATAAGTGATTGATGATTGCACCAGGGAAAAGTAGATCATTTTCAATTTTTCAATGTTTAGTACTTCCTTAAGTCTATAAAATATGTAGGTCAGATATCTTAATTTAGAAGTGATTTGATTAATATGTGATTTCCAATTAAGATTTATATCTATTGATACTCCTAAATATTTTATATTTTCGACATTAGTGAGTTCGTTACACATGAAGCACATTTCTTGATTGCAACTAGTATTATGGATTCTAATTTTAAGATTGTCTGTAGGTTTATTGTTAATGGTTTTATAAAAGGGTAAGTAAAATGTTTTGCTATAGTTTAAAACGAGTTTGTTGTATTTTAGCCATGTTGAAACCAGTGAAATACAATCAGTTGCTTTCGAAAAAGTTTCTTTCCAATGATTACCATCCACTATTATTGCCGTGTCGTCTGCGTAAGAAACAATTTTACCAGGGATTACAAAATTACATAAATCATTAATATAAATTAAGAATAAAATCGGGCCAAGCACAGTTCCCTGTGGAACTCCATTTTTTATCTTTGACTCTGAACTATAATTATTCCCAATTTTTGTTTTTTGTGTTCTGTCTGTAAGATAGTTAGAGAGTAGTTTTAGAGTGTCTTTTTTGAAGCCTAGTTGATTTATTTTTGTAATGAGTAAATTATGATTTACGGTGTCGAAAGCTTTTCTTAAATCTAGGAATATGGCAAGACATTTCTTTTTTTTATCGATAGATGAGTATATCTTATTTGTCAATTCATATATCGCATCCTCGGTGCTTAGGTCTTTACGAAAGCCGTATTGGTTTTTCGATAGAACTTTATATTTTTCTAAGTGTTCAATGACTCTAGACTTGATGCATTTTTCGAATATTTTCGAGAGATTTGAAACAAGAGATATTGGTCTATAATTGTCTAATTTATTCGTATCTCCAGATTTATGAATAGGTTTTATAGTGGAGATTTTAAATTGCTCTGGAAAATGACCATTTTTGAGGCATAAATTAAAAATATGTTGCAATGGAGTTAGGACATGTTGTTTTATTTTTTTTAACATATCACAAGATAATCCATCATTTCCCTTAGAGTTGGATGGTTTTAGGTTATCAATATATTTTTCAATTTCATTAAATGTAACAGGTGAAAAATATTCTATAGAGTTAATTGATTCATTATTTGAATCTAATTGAGGAGATGTCTCTATATAAGCATCATTAACATTAATGCCGGATGATTCAAGAACTACGTCTACTACATTTGTAAAATAGTTATTAAAGCTTTCTGCAATGGTCGATTTGTTAGTTATTATTTCATTATTTATTATAACCTCATTTACAATATTTGAAGACATACTTTTTTTGTTGGCAATTTCATTTATAATATTCCAAGTTTTTTTAGTATTATTTTTGGCATTTTCAATTTGTATACTATAGTATTTCTTTTTGCAGTTTCGTATCAGCCTATTTAGTAAGTTACGATACATTAGATATTTTGTTTTCAGATAAGGCATTATTCTGAGATTATTCTTTTGGCAATCTATTTGATATTTAAACATTTCTCTATATAATTTATCTCTTTGTTTAATTGATATAATTAACCCAACTGTTATCCAAGGCTTAATTTTTTTATATTTATTGTTAGTGACAACTATTTTACTTTCACTTTTTAGAGTATGATCCCTCAGAGTTTTATAGAAATTGTCTAGTGCGAGATGTGGATTTTCTGTTGATATCACATTTTCCCAGTTTTCTGACCGAAGTAAAGAGTTTAGAGTTTCATAATCAATGTCTACTTTTTCTAGATTTTCAGAATTTCTGTTTAGATGAGTATTTTTGAAATGATGTCCATAAAAGGTCGGGTAATGATCTGTGATATTTGTTTCAAGAATTGAAGAAATGATATTAACCGCCTTGTGCGACTTGACAAATATGTGGTCTAAACATGCCGAGTGACTTAAGGTTACTCTTGTTGGTGAGTTAATATATGACATGTGTCCAGAGCTAGATAAACAATCAAGATACTCATTTTGACAATTCACATTTGTATTATTATCATTAATATTTATATTAATGTCTCCTGTCACAATGGAAAAAGTGAAATTGTTTCTATCAAGTTTACTAACAAAAGTTTTTAGTTCTTTTACAAATAAAAAATCATTTAATGAAGGGGATCTATATATGGCTAGAATATGATATTTATAGTTGTTTTGACAAAAAGTTACTTTTATTGCATTGGCTGTTTTAAATTCAATAAATTCAGTGGCAACATTTTTCAGAGTATTATGACAGAAAACAGTAACTCCATCATGACCAGTATGCTTACAGGCAGATGAAATTGTTGTATATTCTGGTAAGTTATATGGAATTACTTGTTTCATTTGAGTTTCAGTTAAAACAATTATGCTTGGAGAAAAATCTAGATTATTAATAAGTACACAGAGCTCATCGAAGTTTTTCCTTATACTCCTAATATTCATGTTTAAGATCGAGAAATTAACATTTTTAAATAGGTGATTTAGTTCACATGGGTTTTTACATTTATAATTTTCGTGTATATAGTTTTCTTCAGACATTTTGAAAGGTGGATAGTAGTTTGCTATGTGGTTTTATTATCCTTTATTCGGAAGGGATGTCTTCTGGCGTTCTTATGAGTAAGATTGGAGATGTTTCGTTTTTTCTCATCCATATTTCCTAGTTCCTCGGAGCATCTTCCATTGTAATACCGATAGAACAAGAATAGTATTTCCAACTGATGCATATGCTCTAAAGATTGCAATCCGTCTGTTTATCCATAAAGGGAAGTTTTAAACTTTATTCTATTAAAAAGTGTTGACAAGTATTGAATTATTTTTCGATCATTCCATCACTTTAGAGATCCAAGATTGAAACTGTTGAAAATTATAAAAAATGGGTTTACAATGGCACTTCAGTTCTGAACTCAAAGATATCTTCGAGTGTCCCATGGCTTTCCATATTTTGACAGTTCTTACAGACAAAGCAATGCGACACTGTGTGGCTAGCTTTGCGATAGTTCGGTGCTAACATATTAATCATTTTGCAGTCAAAATACGTGGTAAAATCAATTGTAACTACAATATTTTATTAGGACCTTTTCATTACTTCATTACTTGATGGCACTTGTGTAGGTCATTCGACGCACGTCTCTTGTCGTCTGGACGAAGCAATTAAATGATAACCGTAACGCTCGTCAAAAGACAGAACCTTGCCAAATTGAAGTAATAATTTGTACAAAACTTTTAAAAGTAGTTTAAAAATCCTAACTAGACCCAAAGAATATGGGAGGGTGAAAAGTAATTTTTGAGAGTGGGGAAATAGGCGTATTTACGAAAAAATTTATCAAAAGGATAATCAATTTGAATGTTTTTTCATGTAAAATCAAAATGAAGGAGATTAAAACCACCATTGAAGAGAAAAAACTAATCTCGAAAAATACAAGAAAAATGTTTAAAAAGAAAAATAATTAGGGAACAAAATACAAATCGTGTTAATTGTAATCCTCGTCATCAAATGTGATTTTCTATCATGTGCATAAGTCTCCGTTAATGCCTTAGGTAGCGTAGAAGTTCTGTCTTCAAATTCTGAGGTAACCCGGATTTCCTTACCGCTGTTCGGGCAGAACACTTCCCACTGGTTTTCACACAGGAGCAACGAGAACTAGAGCAGCTTCCTTTGGAGAAACAAATTATTAAATTTAGGATAGTCTCTTCTTTTTAAACATTTCTCTTGTATTTTTCAATATTGAGGCAATTCTTTTCTCTCCAAACTTTGTTTTATCACCTTGATTTTGGTTTTATTCGAGTCTGTAAGTCAAATCTAATATATAAATTTCAGAATTTCCCCCACCCCCGAAAACCACTTTTCACCTCCCCCGATCTTATTCATTATAGTGTATCACGTACATGGTTATTGAGATCTGGTCACCAAACTAAAGCTAAATTCATTTAAGAACGTTTCATTTCCAAATGGTCTTTTTCGGTCAATAATAATAATTAGTGGTGACTGTGGTTTTTATATCAATGAAAGAAATTCAATTTTTATTATAACAATATTATTACAATATTTTATAACTTTTTAAGGTTATTCCCTTCATTGTAATAAATCATTGAAGAAGAAGGTAACACTAATAATGAGATAGAGAAAATATAAAGATAACGGCCAATAAATTATAGGTACCTAAAAGACTGCCGGAATGAAATACGGCATGTAACGGATTGAAACATCCAACCCCGGTTCCGTTGCATGACTCAACGTTGAAATCAACGTCCAACATCTCTAAATTATTTATTTATGGTAGATTTTTTGGCAATTTCGCAATTAGAGATACTCTCAGTGTTGCCCTAGTGAAAGACTATCATTCAGAATCGAAATGTTTAGCCGTGTTTGGTGACCAGATCTGAATCAGTCACCTTCCTCTTTAATATCTCCATCTTCTCCTAATCAATTTGGGAAGCGGGAATGGGTACCGCCGCCTCGGGAACCCTTATTGGATAACCAACTCCTCTGCCATAGGTCACCCCAAGTGGTTCGCTACGTTTGGTGATTTAGCAGGGGTGCCCGGGATCATGGGGTGAGGTTTGTCTAGGTCTTGGAGGCGGATGACCAGGACATACTGAACCCTAGATTCCTACCCACCCCTTAACCCTTTTCCTTCCCAGAACTCTCCTCTCCTTCCCTTCCTTAAAAAAACCCTCCACACAGCATCCCCATAGATGACATAGGAAAATAATTTCCCTCAGGGCCTCCTGTGTGGAGCTCATGTAAAAAAAAACACTACCTTCAGTGTCACGATGCCATTGTCTCATTGGTTTTAGATAGTTGGAAACAGTGGGAACGCTTGTGCGTTATTCATATTGAAAAAAAACAACAAAAAACTATCTATCAAGAAACTCTATCGAAAATCTGGATACAGAAAAATCAGAAAAAGATATGCACGGCAAGTGCTCTGCCAACTGAGCTACGGCACCTATATCCAATTCGGTCACTTTTAACTGTATCATACATCGACTAAGAACTAGCAACATTATCTTCATTTTCTTAACGCACTTATTATTGGCTGCTATATTTATATATGATGCAAGATTCAACTCGAACTAAATGCTATCTAGATGGTCTCTGGATAAATTTTTATTCATTTTATTTTTAATATGCGACATCTATTGACTTTTCTGCAAGTCTAGGATTAATATTTTTTTTAACATTTATGAGTAAAATCTCAAATTATAATATTTAATTAAATGAAGACAATATTAGCGAAACTCAATCAAAAATCTGGAGACTGAAAAATCAGAAAAAGATATTGGTTCCACTGAGCACTTGCCATGTAAGCAAAGTGTTTTTTCTGATTTTTCTGTCTCCAGATTTTCGATTGAGTTTCGCTAATATTGTCTTCATTTAATTAAATATTATTTTTTTTAATAATAAGATTTACATGGTATTTACATGATAATTTTACATCTCAGGTTTTTTTTTTTTTACTACCCTTCCATAAAAGCACTTGCTTGTGTATGGAAGGGGAGTGTACATAAATGCTATTAGTTATTAGTTATACATAAGTTAGTTTTTAAATAATTCATTGTACATAAATATATGTGAGCTGCAGTATTTCTTTTGATATGTGTATTTAAAAAAAAAGAAAATATGTTATAAAAAACTTAGGATATTTGTAAGATTAATTGACAGTAGTTTTTTTCTTGTTTAAATGTCTCTTGACAGAGAGCAGTATTCGGGTTTTATCATTAATGCTTCTGATTTCTTCTGGTAGATGATTGAAAAAAGTTCTTCCCTGGTAAGTGTAATGATAGTGAATATAGTAGATAGTGATAATGTAATGTAAAGAGACGTATTTAGTTTTGGGCATAGAAAAACATGTTTAAGTCGAGTTCTGTTTTCATTTAAAAATGGATATTTATCTTTTTCTTTTATAATTTGAATTAATGAATTTTAATATATAAATCTTTAAATGTTGGTATTTGAATAATTATATAATAACTATAATAATAACTATAATTTGAGATTTTACTCATAAAAGTTAAAAACTAAAATAACAAACAAAATTACTTACAGTTAATAAAGTAAAGTAATTTGTGCGTTAAATTTGTCTAAAATTACAACTATACATGAAATAGGTAAGGGTAATGGAATTGAATGGAGGGCAGACATAACTTTGTGTAAATATTATTTCACTTTGATAACATCTAGAAGATTAACAATAATTTATGTAAAGCTTCGTATAATACCATCTCAACTCCTCCTGAATAAATATTGAATCCTGACCATTTCTGCCACCATGACCCGAGGCATGAAACCAGACATCAAATTAAAAGATTAAGTTCTAAACTAGTAGTTCTTTGAACAGTAAACTTCGCGTAATGTTGATTACTCCAACTTGACAACTCGCAAAGCTCATGTGCTCTGGTGAAATCAAAAGGTACCATCAAAGTATTAAACCCGATCCGGAACTCACAAACAAATTAATATTTTTTCATCAATGTCTAAGCAAATTAAGAATGTAATTTTTGTTTAATATATTTGTTTGTAAGACCGTAAATAAATAAACAAACTGAAGTATTTTCGACACAAAAAACGTGCGCGGATCTTTTTTTTAATGATTTTATTTAAACTAATATTAAAATTCTGAGACATAGCTTTCCCAGATAATTTATTGATATATTTTACTGCATGATTATATGATTTGAAATGTGTTGTACATTACAAAATTTTATTTGAAAATTTATAAATCTGCCAGCGACCTATGGTATAACCTTATTATACTAAAAATAAACATTTTTCCTCAAAATTTAAAATTTTACTAGATAAAAGAAGAATTTTTCGAAATTAATTTATAATTTTTTGTGGAAAGGAGTCAATATGTCTAAAATTTGATTTAAAAATGACATATTTCCGGTTGTCTCTGGTTATTCCTTCTTAACAGACACCAAGATATGACACTGACTGCTGAAGTGGTATATTATTTGTGCCCAAAAGGCACGGCCTTTTTCCGCATTAACACGGACGAATCATTCCTTGAATGCGCATTGCACACATATTATGTACCTACGTGTTGTATACAACCAGGGCTGGGCAGTATTTGAAATACTTGTAATTGAAATACGTATTTGAAATACAAATACGTATTTTGTATTTGTATTTCAATTACTTCCTAAAAATGTATTTTGTAATTGGTATTTCAATTACCTGGGGCTGAGGTATTTTGTAATTTGTATTTCAAATACTTATGGCTTCAAAATACATTTTCAAATACATTTAGCGATCTTAATAATGATAATGAAAAATAAACTGACATAGATAATACGTAGACTAAAAATGCTAGAATCCAGAGCTATATGTTATGTATGTTAATATTTAGAGTTGGCAACACGTCCTGTGCTATAATAGCACTGTTATTGTACATTTTCTATCATATTTGTATCATATTATATAATGCTTGTCATTGCTTTGTATTGTACTTTTTTGTGTCATAGTATTAGATCAAGCACTATAGGAATAATTTGACTGAATACTAGATTATTTTTAAGTTAATTACAGTAGAGCGCACTTGAAGTGAAATAACTAGTGTCCAACCGAAACAGGATTTTCTACCGAAAACGAAACCGAATATTCGATATCTGTCTCAGTTTCGGCCGAAACCGAAACCGAAACTTTTTTAGACATGTTAAAAATCTATTGTTTACAGAAATTTGGCTTATTTTTTACACTTATATTCACTATAAAGTAAGGACCTCATAAATTGAGTATTATAATTTTAATTGCGTTCACAATCACCTCATTTTTTTACATTAACTCCACATGAGAGGCCCTGAGGAAAATAATTTCCTTCAGGGCGTATGTCATCTTTGAAGATGCTGTATGGAGGGTCTTTTTGGGGAGAGGAAGGAGTAAATGGTCTTGAAGAGACCCATGTTGTAGGAGGGAGGAAACATAGAGGCCGGCAAAACGTTCCACAGCCGAGCTGTTGAACTCAAGAATGAGTCATAGAAACGACCCGTTCTCATGTGACTAATGTCAACCGTGTACGTATGTTGGGCGCATGTTTGGCATGTTTCCCGACTACGCACTGGTGCCGAGGGGATCAATGGCGCTATTTCCTCAGAGTATCTTCCATTGTATTACCGGTAGAACAAGGACAGATTCCCACTTGACGCCTATGCTCTAAAGATCGCAATCCGTTTGTGTTAGGAGAATCTATCAATTGGACCACCGGTTTCTGCACAGAGTCGAGGGTTTTTTTTAAGGTATTTTGGGGCTTCAGACCAGAGGTGGCTGCCAAATTCAATAGTGGGGCGCAGTTGCGATTTGTACAGTGTTAGCAGTTGTGTACCTACTATTAAAGTATCTGCGGGTCCTGTACAGTACGCCCAGTGTCTGAGAGTCTAAAACTCTGGCTTCGATGGAGCCCCCATATCTGAGCTGGTCACTTAGAGTTACTGCCTCCATTCATGGAGATACTTACAAGATACTTGATCTTCGTGCGCGTATCATTCGTACCGATCGTAAGTACCCCCCGTACGATTTTGCTGGTGCCCGTTCACGGCGCAACTCGGTGGCTGTCGGTTTCCAATCAGTATCACGATACCGACAGTGCTGATCGCACGCGACGCGTCGCATCATTTGTATCTGATACTTATTCATTTGACGTTTGACAGAAATGACGTCGCAACATGAAAGTTATGTTAGATATGTTCTGGAAGTGGAAAAAATGCATGTTTACATAACTATACTTTACCAGAACACGTAAGAAAGGATTTAATGGAGATGGCATGGATTGATTTTGGAAAAAAGTCATATGACATCGCTTGACAGCGTGTTAACTCCACGGCTGCACGTGAAAAATGATCAAGTTCAGTATATTTCGGATAGCGCCATGTACGGAGACTAGCATTAAAAAGTAGTACATCAGCAGGGTACTTGTGGTTTCGTCACAATTACGTAGATTGTAAGTATCTTCATGAACGTAAGGCCTTACACCAAGCACATCAAAGGAGGGAATGTTTGGAAGATTGCTTCCGTTGAAGGAGACTAGATTTTAATTTTTATTTACACTTGTTAAATGAAATAAATAAAAATAATTGAAGTTTGTGATCACATAAACTCACAATACAAGCACGCCGGAACAGCCGGCGAACTCAGTTGATGATGGTGGATGACACACGAGCCACGAACTCATCCGAAGTCAGTCAAACGGCACGCGATAATTCACGAATGCATAGTTTCGGTGCGGCCGAAGGTTCGACAGATTTTCTGTCGAAACCGAAACTGATGCCGAAGATAGATTTTTTTTACCGAACCTTGCCGAAACCGAAACCGAACCTTCGGTCGGTCACTAGAAATAACACAAAACTGCGCTATATAAAATTTTACAAGTGAAGCGGAGATGAGATGTGTCTTTTGAGCAATATGAATGGTCAATTTTTGCACGTCTCTGTTTCACTCTGCTCGTATTATTTCTTCTATGGAAACGCACCCTTAGATAAGGGCATTTACGACAATTTATTGCAACCAAAGGTTCTACCAAAACCAAATGTATTTTGTATTTTGTAATTTGTATTTTGTATTTGAAAGAAAAAAAATGGTTAAAATACAGTATTTTGTATTTTGTATTTCAAATACACGACTTGAAAGTATTTTGTATTTTGTATTTTAAATACATGCGAAAAAGTATTTTGTAATTTGTATTTCAATTACAGCAAAGCATGTATTTTGCCCAGCCCTGTATACAACGAACACTTGAATACGACGTGTACATCATTTGCAATACTTGTTCTAGCCTTTAATATTTTGTAGTAGTAGTAGTTCGCTGCGAATCGTTATTGGTTTTTCACACTTAATTTTGAATCCCTGGATTGATTTATTTCTTGTGATAAAGTCAAAAATTTTAATATTATTTATATTTTTTTATGTGAGAAAGTTAGCGTTGGCATTGCGTATGTACCTATATCCGCCTCTGCCTAGGTACATGAAATCTATAATTATGAAATGTACAAATATTTCTGTTTAAATAATGTATTATTATTGCTACCCAACGACTCGTGTTCATAAATAAATAATGAGTTGATAAAAAAGATAAATAGAAAATTGCGTTTATATAAAGCCTTTCTCTAAATCTAAATCAGATAATCTATTTAGGGATGTTCTTGTTACTTCAAATCACAACCTCATCAGTGGTTTCAGTGTTAATTACCTATGTTAATGCCTGTTGTCAATACAACCATGCAACATACGTGTATTATAATAATGATTTGCATATCATCTACCATCACGAGGGAGGTGTTAAACGATTGAACTAGCCTATATCCAGTATAGGATTGAACATTGCTGATAAACTGATAAAGCAATAACAACCTGTTATCAAAAAATTTACTGTCTTGAAACAAATTTAAAAATTCCAGTTTAAAAAGATTTTTGCAAGCTCAGTTAATTAATCAAACAGTTACTGTTGCCAAGTTCCTTGTTAAGTATAAACACAAAACGTCTCTGGGTTTTTCTTTTTTTAACTTGGACCAAAGTGCTTAGATAAGGAGGGACGGTATCACTTAACTGTGTCTTTTAAAATCCAAAAGTCACCTTTAAGGGCGAGATAGTCGGTCTAAGAGTCTCAAGTACGTAGTAACTCATTGTCTGGGTGACGGTGCTTGAAATTAAAGGTCCACTATCCTCTTCTCCTCACCAACTTTCTACGTCTTACGTCTGAAATCTCTCTCTTGGAAAAAAACATGGAAATATAAAATATAATGCCCCTTTTAACGACCCGCGGTTGACTTAATTAAATACAACCAAAGAAAGGGGAGGAAATTAAAATTCTCAGGTTATAATTTGTCGCTTAATATTTCATTCACCTTCAGGAAATCACAGGTACTTTTTGTTTGAACTTTTGTCTTTTTTAATAATAATTGTGTTTTATTTTCTGGAAAGTTTGTTTGATAGACTTAATGAAAGTTCATTTGAAATATGAATTATTTACTTTACCGTGATGTTTCACGGCTACGGTACTGTGACGGCAATAAACATTAGTTCATTAATGCTACAGCTCTTTCTTACACATTAAATAATGGTGAGGCACACAAAATAAGTGTGACTTTTACCCCCAAAGTACTACGTTTTTGCGACGGTAATTGCGTTGCATTTTCCTTTATACGTGTGAGGAAGATGTATGATAATGATTGTAAGTTTCCTTTGGGGAGGTGCAGAGACACGTTCACCGTTTATCTCATTTTCGACTGTTGTTGTTTAGTGTGTAAGAAAGAGCTGGAGCATTATATGTTTAAGAACAAAAGCAAAACCATCAGCGAATTGGCATTTAACGTTTTTGAATTTTTGGAAATCACTCGCGCTTCAATATAATCCTTGTAACTATATACCATACTTTCAAATTTATCGTATTGGTAGAGGTCTGCGGAGACGTCATGGTGCGGTTAGAGAGATACAAGAAAATTATGATTTTTTTCCTTTGGAGGAAACAGACCTACGTACATACATTGTGTATCTCATCTTTTGAAAGAGCTGCAGCATTATCGTGTTAAGGAACGTATGTTTATTGCCTTTTTAGCCGTCACGGTACAATTATAAAAGCGTACAATTGATGGCATACCTAATCAAATGCGTAAAATAATTCTTTTTCATTCTTGCAACTTTCGGACAATCGTTTAATAATAAAAATAATAATATTTTATTCCGGAATTTATGCAGGGGTAGTACAATGAAATACATTCCAAATTTTGAAATAACAAAAGAAATAACACAAATAATAAGTTAAGGATGGAAGTAAATAACAACACATAAATAAAATAAAAACGAATAAGCATGAAAAACATGAGAAATGAAACTGAAAAAATAACAATAAACGTTAAAATGAATTCATGCAACTGTTTACGGAGAGTATTTCATTGTCTTCCGTCTCCAGAGAGCCATCAGGGGGACTCCATCCAGATTCCAGACAGTCACGGCGGTGATGACCGCAATCTTCGATTGACGTAGTCTGCGCCATAAACTTCCCATGCGGTGGCGGAGAAGTGCTTGGAAAGTTCCCTCCAGGAACATTTCCGTAGCACTGCTGTATCTCTGCATCTGATAAACGTTATTGTAAGCAACCTTTAACTTATGCCACTGGGATGCAGTGTAGTTAACCCACAGTTCTGATGTGTATAGCGAGGTACAGAAAGCGTTGAAAGTATTCTTTTTGCAGAAGTAAAAACGTCTTGACAGCATACTCGGTCTAACTGATATCGCTCTTCTCTGCCTTTCCATATCCTCGATATCCTTAAGGTCGTCTGTGATGATGTGTCCCAGGCACTTCTATGATCAACATTCATGTTTCTTTTCATCTAGCCGTACTGAGGGTGTTTGGATGATTTCGTTTTTGTATATAAAAACCATAACTTTTGACTTGGTGGTGTTATATAAAAGGTTATGGTTATGTGCAAAGTTTTCACAAATTTTGAGTAATTTCTCTAATTCGCTTAGTGATGGTGCGAGAAGAACCATATCATCAGCTTAATTAATGTTATTTACACACACTCCATATATATAGCAACCTATTTTCGTGGCATTAAGTCTTTGAATAAGCTCGTAGGTGTATAGATTGAACAGAACTGGAGACATGCTTCCTCCTTGCCTTGCGTCACTTTTCAAATAGAATGGCAAGAAAGCTCTCCAGACCATTTCACGATATTTTCTTGTGGCGTATGCCAAATGGAAAGAATGGCTATTACACATTCCGAAACTGCTCTTTTCCTTAGTTTTCCCACAGTTCATTATGACATACACGATCAAACTCCTTGCTTAGATCTAGAAAGTGTTATAGATTGGCGTTTTCCTTAGTTCATAATAACTGATGGTTTCTTTTGGGGAATATATTGCCATAGATGTTGACAGTGCAGATTTGAATCCGAACTGGTTGTCCTATGTTTTTAGATGGTCTGTTACAACAACGGATAAAAAATTTCAAATAATCTAGCCACGGCGGTTGAGAGTGAAATTGCTCGGTAGGTATTGATCACGGGTGGATCAAGATTTGTTGATTTAATTATGGGAATAATTACCGTTCTCGTCATTTCATCCGGGATTTGCCTGTAATGCAAAATATTTGAAAATAGTTTTGCTAGGATAATATGAATCGCTGGTCCAGCATACTTAATGTGTTCAAGAGCTATGTTTAATGCATAAAATTTTTACTGTGTTTTAATGGGATCAACGTTGGTATGTGTTATTAATTATTTTGGGGTTTTGAATAACTGAGGCGATGTTTTATTTTTGTGATATCACAGTGCTAATTTACGCAGAATATTTTTTCAAATGTGTAAAAGTAACTTGCAAAGCATTCAGAAAGTCTTCTGTCGTTGTCTTGAGAATGTACGAGTTCTACATAAACCATGTGATTGTTGAATGTCCAAGCATAAAATATAACAATCAAATGGTTTGTCACCACGTGTGGTTTAAGTAATTAATTGCCGCTTTCATTGCCACCTCGTGCCAAGACGATGTCATTTTAAATATAACTAACTAACTAACCATCACGCCGTTTCCCCGCAGGGGTAGGCAGAGAGGATGGATCGCCCAACAACTAGATCTGGGCTCACACTCCTTGCCTCGTTCACATTCATACATGCTCTTCTATTATTCTGACTCTTGACATGGTCCGACTCAAGTATCTGATTCACTTGGTCGTGCCATGTCTTCCTCGGACGTCCCAGACTTCTTCTATCGTTCACATTTGTGTCAAATATTCTCCTTACACTCTTTTCTCGTTCATTCGATCTACATGCCCAAACCATCTGAGCGTCCCTTTCTTAATCTTACGCATTACACTCACACTAGGTTTTACCACAGTATGCCTCAGGGATCTTATTGCTCCTACTTATCACTCTACTTTCATTACCTGCATTTACCCTTCTTTCAATATCTCTATAAGCCTTCCCATTCTCGTAAACATACTTCCCATAAACACAAACTCATCCTCCGACTCCAAGTATTCATCATTCACAACTATGTTGCACATTGTTTTCATAATCTCTCTTTCAAATACCATGACTTTAGACTTATCAATCACCTCATTCTTTATAATATATATACTTCGTTCATCCTAGACACGAGATACTGTAGATCTTCCGTACTGTTAGATAACAACAATATCATTAATAATAGAGAACTCCAGTCCAATTTTTTGTTATTCAATGTATAATGACCTTCTAACTTAAATAACTACATTTTTACTTTTATTTTTAGAGTTAGTTTTAATAGTTAAAATAATTGTCAAAGTTTTAATTTTTCAAAACCCTCCGAAAACCAACGTATATATGGTGAATCGTGTGACGTCATCACTCCTGAAAAATTAGTATAGGATCGGACACTCAGCTGATCTACTACCGCCATTTTGAATTCCGTTGTTCGAAGCATTCTCCTTACAAATAGAGATAAACTAGTAAGAGATACCTTTATTTTTTAAACATTATTTAGGCCTAAACAATGTTTCAATAAACACAACAACTAAATCTCTATAAAAAGTATGTAAATAAACGAATAAATTAATACGATGGCTTGCGTAATATCATACATTCCCATACAATGACTTTACGGTGACGTCACGACACGTCGAACAGTGACGCCACCTTGACGGCGTGTTTTTACGTCATGATTAAAAATGCACTTTTTATTAATTTTTTAAAAACTCTGCGTTTAATAATATTAAATAATAGTAATGTATTCAGAATCAGCGTTTATTGGTCTATATGAACATATTTTTTTAAAGCCAGAATATTTTTCGCTGGAGTTCCTTATTGTGTAGGTTTTTCTACATTTCTGAAGAAACAATCTCCTCGAAGTATACATCTTTAATAGCATTCTGAACTGGTAATATCGCACATAAGTGTCGGAATCGTCGTGAAATATTGCGTCAAATTTATGACCTTAAACTGCCGCCCCACTTTCTTGTAGGGAACAGTTTCATAATAGTATAAAGTTCGCTGATATTGAATTTTTCATAGCATTACATGCCGGTGTGATGAAAACGCATTCTTCGCTATTTATTTGATCTTTCATGAATTTTTGTATTTGCTTTCAGCACTGACTTATTGAAATACTTATCGGCAACTGGTTTAGCAGCACTTACACTTCCCATTATTTAAAACATTCTAAGGACAGCGTGGATGTTTATTTATAGATTAAAAATAGTTCAAGAAAAATTCGATTCGTGTTCAAACATAACCCTTTCAAAACAAACCCCGAATACCTACAATGCAGGTTCCTGAAACCCGACCGTAAAATCGAGTAGGTACTGTGGAATATTAAAACAATTTTTAATAATGTTACCACGTAGTTTAATATAGTTATACCCAAAGATATTGAAATATAAGTAGATGTGCCATCTGCAGTTTTTACTACGTGGGACTGCGCTTCCGGGTGTCGCCGATATTGTTTACCAATTAACAAATAAACATAATGAACAATTAAACCAAACGAACGTTAAACTAAATGAATGAATTATTTCCGTATTCAAACTATATTGTTATCCAATACTAATGCGCATTTTCAAAAAATCAACGAAATGAACAAATTATTTTCGTGTGCAAACTACTCTAATATGGGCGTAGTCCGCCGACAGTTGCGCGGACACCATAGCATATCTCTTTTGTATTTGAATATTTATTTTTTTTTATTATTATTTTTTAGCATATAAAATATAATGTACATTTAGATGATGTATTAATTTGCTTACATGTTCATATTCAAATATGTTAATACCACTCTTCCATGGAAGCGTTAGCTTGTGTCTGGAAGAGTAGTGTACATTTTTTAATGCTATATTTAAGTTCTTAAATTACAATGTGAATGTAAAAAACAATAAGTTGTAAGTTCGGTGATATGTGATTATAAGTATTTATCTACTATCAAAACAATTTTACTGTTTGGATAATGTGTCCAGAATTATTGTAATTAGTTGCTAAAAACAATACAAAATTTAACTTATTTGAAGAATGGAGTATCACTTGGAAACTGAGTTATAAGTAGATTAGATTAGTCGGAAACTGTTTTTTTTTTTTTTTTTGAGATTATCTTTAAAATATTTTTTTACAGTGTTTATTAATTGGATTTTATCATTAATTTTTCTAATTTCATCCGGTAATCGGTTGAAAATAAGTCTTCCTTGATAAGTATAATAATTTTGTGCAAAGGAAGTGTTTAATTTTGGGCATGAAAAAATATATTTATATATTTATATCTTTGATTATACCATATACCAGCTCGGGTATGGGGGCTCCATCGAAGCCAGAGTAAAGTTAGCCTCCCAAAAACTGGGCGTACTGTAGAGGGCCCGCAGATACTTCAATAGTACACAACTGCTAACCCTGTACAAATCACAAGTGCGCCCCACGGTTGAATTTGGCAGCCACCTCTGGTCTGGAGCTCCAAAATACCTGAAAGATACCTTTGACTCCGCGTGGCGGTCCGTTTAATAGATTCTCCCATCTTAACTGACGGATTACAATCTTTAGAGCACAGGCCTCGAGTGGGAATGCTATCCTTGTTCTACCGGTATTACAATGGAAGATGCTCCGAGGAACTAGCGTCATTGATCCCTTTGGCACCGGTGCATAGTCGGGAAACACGCTAAACGCGTGCCCAACATTTGTATACGGTTGACATTTGTCACATGAGAACGGATCGTTTCTTCGACTCCTTCTTGTATTCAACAGTTCGGCTGTGGAATGATTTGCCGGCCTCTGTGTTTCCTCCCTCCTACAACATGGGTCTCTTCAAGACCAATGTTCATTCCTTCCTCTCCTCAAAAAGACCCTCCACACAGCATCCCAGATGACATAGGCTCTGAGGGAAATTATTTTCCTCAGGGCCTCCTGTGTGGAGTTAATGAAAAAAAAATTTTAAATTATCACAGACTCAACAGAATTTAGAGCTAATCTTAAAACTCCCCGCTTCAGACAGTCAAATTCATAAAATCAGAAACTTTTCACCATCACAGACCGAAACATTGTAAATAATCAAATGTGTAAAACATGTAAACTAAAAATTTCTATGCTCTTTATTAAATGGGTTCTAACGAGTCCTAAATTCTTCAGTCCTTAAAAATAAATATCAACTCTACTTTTGCCATCAATTTTTTAACCAATGGTAATGGAGTATGGTAACCAATGTAAAATAAAATAGCAAATGTAAAATTATGCAATATTTAGTGCTTTTAATATTCGTCCTCTGCATGCAAAGTCGCATCTTCTCCAAGCTTAAATTTTCGTATAAAAGTATGTTTATCTGAAGTGACTTATCAGGTAAGTACGTTTTCTGTAGATTCAGATGTTTTTAAATAATAAAAATAGATAGGGTCTAGGTAATTATAATTAACGGAGTCTACAAATTATCAAATTATTATTATTATTTTCCAGCATCCAATCTTTTGTAAATTTTGACTTCTTTTCTTTTTCCTCTTGATCTCATCTTGAATTTTGCATCTGTCATTTGGAATCCTCAACACCAATAACCGAATTGAAAATATTCATTCTCTGAGCTTGCAATTCACTTAATCTCAGCAGACCACAGTTTTAATAAAATTTCAGGAACGCGCATGTTACATAAAAACAGTATTGGTATTAAATTAGATAACTTAGAAGCTTTAGAAATTATAAAATCATTAAATACTAATATGTCAGAATTCCTACTTAATAATCAAATTAATTTATCCAATCAAAAAATACACCCTATAGCCCTATCTTTAACTTGTTTCCTACAATCCATCCCATCCCATAATGTGCATGTATGTGTTATATTGTTGTTCTGAGATCCTTAATTATTATTAAATTAGCATTGCTCTAAATATTGTCCTTTATATTATAAATGTAGAATACATCAAACTTTTATTATTTAATCGAATCCCGCTAACTGTTGGTTACTTGTGATTGTTGTCTCCCTCCCTCTAAATGATTATCTATTGTTCCGCTTTCAAATACTTTGTCTCTGTCTAACTATGTTCTTTTGTCATATTTTCTCCCTCTATCGCTTGACTTATATATTATTGATAACTCTGCATTAATATTTAGTTATTATTATATCCTGAGGAAGCTGGTCGAAGCGAAACCGGTCGATATATAAAATAATAAATTCGTGGTTAAATACAAAGTGTTTGTTTTATTTTCTATAATGAAAATATTCAAATAAAATTTTGAAACGCCTGCCGTTATTTTAATTATTGCTCTTTGCAAACGGAAAAATATTCTTGACCTACTGTTCTGTATGAGTTTGGTAACTTCCTTATTGACTACTAACCCTATAAGAAAGGATTGCATTTCGCTGCACTGAACTCTTTTCAAATCAAAATACGCCATTGATTATTGTATATCTACGTTCATCGCCAGGTTATTGAGTATGATATAAAAGGTTTCTGCTATATTATTAAAGTAAAACCTTGCGAAGTAATTTAATTTACCGCCGATGAAAAGAGGCAATATTTTGAAACAGGTAGTTTTCAATATATTTCAATGATGCACCAAATGTACCACAAATACTTGGCCAAAAATATTGAAACTATTCAGAAAATCGCTTACACAATACATATAATCAAAATTACATTAAAAAAACATTAAAAAGTTTCAACATAACATTCAAACAAAGAAACTAGAAATATTTTTCAAAAAACTTCTTAACGTGGTTTCCCTAGACATGAAACTAATTTATAAAATACTAGCTTTTTCCCGCGGCTTCGCTCGCATGGTGTAAGGGGGGTATCCACTCCGTCTCCACCACCTCCCCCCCTCTCACCGCTCTCCCTCCACCCTCCCCCCCCCCCTCCCCCCCACACCCCCACCCCTCCCCCATCTCTCCCTCCTTCCCGCTTTTCATACATTAAGTTTTCATAACCTCGCGAGCCACCAATAGCAATTTTTTTATACAAATTTCATAAAGCCAGAGCTCACCGAAAGTTTTATAAAAACCTTGTCCTGACAATAAGGAACACACAAAAAAAGAATTATCCAATTTTGTGCAGTCGTTCGAAAGTTATGCGCTTAGCAACACATTCAGCGATTCATTTTTATACATAAGACATAATTTTCAATGAGTACAAGTCTAGAATTAATTAAAGCGTGGTTGAAAGAGGCCAATGAAAAAACCCTTCAAACAGCCCTTAAAACATCCTAGAAGACGCACCAAATTATGTTAATCGTATATATGTCACTGATAGTTCTTGTTATTGCAGTAATAACCTTGCCGTTTTTCTATTTTATTTTTTTTTTATATTAACTCCACACAGGAGGCCCTGAGGAAAATAATTTCCCTCAAGGCCTATGTCATCTTTGGGGATGCTGTGTAGAGGGTTTTTTAAGGAAAGAAAGGAGAAGAGAGTTATGGGAAGGAAAAGGGTTTATGGATGGGTAGGAATCTGGGGTTCAGTGTGTCCTGGTCATCCGCCTCCAAGATCTAGGCAAACCTCAACAGTTTATTGCCTATTAAAATGTGTCGAAGTGTACAACCGACTTAAAAAAAATTATCTGTATCTTATTAATTTCGACGTAGATTCACCAGTTTCCCTCTTGAATCATTAATTTCCGGACACCATTTATAGTGTCTTATTCCTAAGAGGACGATTTTTCAGCATCACCTTATTAAGAGACCACCATTCATAAATAATAATAGTTTTAATTATGTATTTCTTCAATAATCCCTTATAGAATTTCTCCCATAATACATCTCGTCGAGTTATAACCTAATTGGAACTGCTGTTGTCCCACTGATTCTGAAAAGAGTCAATTTTTCAACCACATAGTACTAACAAAGGCATTCCACAGGGTTCTGTCTTAGGTCCATTGTTGTTCATTTTATGCATGAATGATATTATCAAAGTGTTAAAACATTATGCAATTAAACTATTTGCTGATGATACGTTGTTATACATAGCCAGTAAAAATTTACAGGACGCCATTGAAAACATGCAAATTGATTTAAATTATGTAACGCTTTGGCTAAACCAAAACAAACTCAAATTGAATGTTACGAAAACTAAGTTTTTAATTGTGGATAACCTAGGTGGAAACGAGCAGGCAACACTAAAAATTGATAACGAAAGCATAGAAAGGGTTAGCAGCATTAAATATCTGGGTGTGATATTGGATGCTAAATTAAAATTCGACGAACACTTAGAATACATAAAAAAAAAAATGCTAAAAAAGTTGGATTCCTAAAAAGGATCAGAAATAACTTGGATCTCAAGACAACGCGCCTTGTTTACAATTTTATTGTAATTCCGCATTTAAATTATTGTTCTAGTGTTTTATTCCTATGTAACGAAGCCCAAAATAATAAACTACAGGTTACACAACATATAATATATAATTTATTAACAATGATATACAAACTTAAAAATGATATGCTCCCAATTTATCTTCATAGTAATATTATGTTTCAAGAAAATGTTCACAATTATCCTACGAGAAGACGCGAAGACTTTAGGCTTCCCAAAACTAAACTTTCGTGCACACAAAATAGCGCGTTTTATAAATGGCAAAAACTTTATAACAGCCTGCCGAATGCCGTAAAGGAAGCCTCAAGTCTTAGCACTTTTCGTAGGATATGTGCATTATACGTGAAGAATGTTTTTTGATTTGTAACAATCTTACCAATATTATTTTAGTCACATAGTTATCTGTTTTCCTTAAAATGTATTTTTTCTATGTAGTAATCTTTTTTTTTCCTCTTAAAATGTATTTGTAAAAATGTAACTGTGTATCTAAATTGTATTTGTATATATTTTCTTACCAGATGTAAGAAAAAAAATTGCATGCATCTAAATAAATATTCAAAACAAAAACAAAACAAATTTTATATTAAATTCACATCACACTAATATAGTCAATAAACTTTTAACAACAGTCGCTTTAACCGATAAGCGATTTTTTCGAAGATCGCTTGACAAGTTTGTTGATGTGTGTAGATTTCCCCATATGCAGAGCTTCCAATCTTGGTGAAAAATGTCTACGTTTACAAGCCTTGCTGTATTAACTAGAGAGTGGTTCAACTTGGTAATAGGCAGAGGGTAAAACCACATAATATTATGTAGGTCGATATAAGTCAAGTCCCACCGAGAGGGAACTAGTAAAAGGAGAAGAGGACGGGAAGATGCGGAGAGTTGGAAAAACGAAGCGCACTCTATCAGCTAGCTAGTCTTTGCGACGCGCGACGGTAGCGTCAGAGAAATTGCATTCAGGCTTGGATTAAAAACTGAAGAAGATGCAAATGGGTATGCGAAAAATAGTGAAGTTGAAATCAAAGAACAATATTGCGTTAAACTGGGATGCAACATGTACGACGAAGCTCGCTCCGTATTAACTAAATAAAAACAACTTATAAATATATTCCTTTGTGACAAAAATTATTTATTTACTTATTATAAACCTTTAATTCCTAAGCTGAAAGTAACGCGCGTCCGACATTTGCGCACGTTTGATCACAGTCATATAAAATGAGTCTCTTCGGCGACTCCTTCTAGTATTCTACAGCTCGACAGTGGGGTGATTATTTTTGAAGTAAAACATCTTTACGAACGCTTGACTGGGGGAGTAAACTGGTGAATGCGTGACGAGAGCGTTATCGAACGGTCGGGTCTTTACGCACACTTAACTTGGGGAGTAAGCTGGCGAATGCGTGACGAGAGCGTTATGAAAAGTGTGATCGGGCGAGGCGAACGGAAGTTGAGAGGTAGATCTAAGTAATTGAAGTTTTACTTCAGTCATGTGGTCTAAAGCACACTCGTTTTTTTAAGGAGAAAACACACAGAGAGTTATTTATAACACAACGTAAATCATTAACTAGAAAATTCGTCTGCATTCTAACTATGTCTTAGAGATTCATCTTTTCTAGATAAATAAACCCTTACATATATTTTTTTACACAAATTAATAAAAATAAGAAAAAACGACCTCCTTGTTTCATCCCTCGTAAAAGTATTGGTATCTTCATGACCCAGGCTCTCCCATTCATTTCTTCAAAAATACCCCTCAAAAGCATTCCTAAAGATGGCATAGGCCCCAAGGAAAATTATTTCCGGCAGAACCTCCAGTGTGGAGTTAAAATTTAAAAAAAATTAAGGTTGTGAGAATACGGTTTTTTATTAATCGATATCTACCCACTTTGTACTTGAATAATGCACAAGAATCACATTTTTCCGGAGTCTTTTATGGCATCTCCGTGGAAATCTTGTGAGGCTGAAGGAAAAAAATAAGCGGAGGTTGGGAAGTAACTGACTATAAGGAGTGACTAAAAGTGCCTTAAAGGTCCAATTAGGGCTGTGCGCACCCATCACTAATGGAACACGTTTCGACGAGATATTGGAACGCAATGTCACATCATTATTATGATGTCTTGGACATCACCAGTTGTTATCTACGGTCTCTATATAATATGTATTATTGTATTGTAATTTTTGTCACTTCATAAAGTGGTGTTGAAACAATGCGGTGATTAATAAAGATTTAATTGTAAATCATTAAACACGCCAAATAACACACTAAAAACGCAATATCGCCTCTAATTGCATCGCTCTATGACTTGTAGGTTTTGCCAAAAATGATAATTGCTGCGACAAACAAAGTAATAGTGAGTTGTGTATTTGACAGTTCTTTCATCGCAGCATCCAACAGTAACAGAGATAAGAGTGTTGCATAGAAATCTCAAAAGTAAAGCAAGGAACAACTTACTATCAGTCTATCGCACGGAGATTGACGCCATGCAAATCACTGGGATTCAAATCTAAATCCCAAATCAATTCTATCAAAATGTTTGTTCAACAGCAGCTAAACACAAAATACTCCAACGCAAATAGTAGCATTGTTAAATATTTCAATATAAATTAACAACAATCGAATAATATAATATATATAATATTCACGATAGAATAACTTGTTTGAAAACCTCTTTATAAGGTGGTATTCAAACAAAGTTATGTATTGTAATTTTTGTCGCTTTACAAAGTGATATTCAAAGAGTTATTATTATTTTACCCTCCATGCACACAAGCCCTGCTTATTTATGGGGGTAAATCAAATGCATATATTATGTAATTAATTATTGTATAAAATTTATGTATCTTTTAGTGAATAAAAAATAAATAAATAAATAAAAATTGTAATTTTTGTCGCTTTATAAAGAAGTATTCAAACAAAGTTATTGTATTGTGATTATTGTCACTTTACAAAGTGGTATTCAAACAAAATTATTCTATTGCGATTATGGTCACTTTACAAAGTGGTATTCGAACAAAGTTATTCTATTGCGATTATTGCCATTTTAAAAAGTGGTATTCAAACAGTTATTGTATTGTAATTTCTGTCACTTCATAAAGTGATAATCAAACAAAGTTATTGTACTGTTACTTCTGTCACTTCATAAAGTGATAATCAAAAGAAGTTATTGTATTGTAATTTTCGTCACTTCATAAAGTGGTATTCAATCAAAATTATTGTATTGTAATTTCTGTCACTTCATAAAGTGATAATCAAACAAAGTTATTGTACTGTTATTTCTGTCACTTCATAAAGTGATAATCAAAAGAAGTTATTGTATTGTAATTTTCGTCACTTCATAAAGTGGTATTCAAACAACATTATTGTATTGTAATTTTCTGTCACTTCATAAAGTGATAATCAAACAAAGTTATTGTACTGTAATTTATGTCACTTCATAAAGTGATAATCAGAAGAAGTTATTGTATTGTAATTTTTGTCACTTCATAAAGTGGTATTCAATCAAAATTATTGTATTGTAATTTCTGTCACTTCATAAAGTGGTATTCAAACAAAATTATTGTATTGTAATTTCTGTCACTTCATAAAGTGATAGTCAAACAAAGTTATTGTATTGTAATTTTCGTCACTTCATAAAGTGGTATTCAAACAAAATTATTGTATTGTAATTTCTGTCACTTCATAAAGTGATAATCAAACAAAGTTATTGTACTGTAAGTTTTGTCGCTTCATAAAGTGATATTCAAAAAAAAAATGTATATTTGAACTATAATAATACTATTTTTTGAAGTGGTATTCAAACAAAATTATTCTTTAGCAATTATTATAATATCACTTTATAAAGTGGTATTCAAACAAAGTTATTCTATTGTAATTTTTATAGGACCACTTTATATTCTATTGTAATTATTATAGGACCACTTTATAAATTGATATTCAAACAAGGTTATTCTGTAATTATTATAATTATGTACATATACTTTCAAAGTATTTGCTACATGTGGAAAAATGTGATATGTAAATATAGTGTTTAGCTATTTATTATTTCAGTGAAACAAACAGAAATCTCGATCTGCGGTGCTATCTCTATCCGAACTTGTATTCTAACAACTATAGTTCTATCGCACCAAATGTCAGACTTATCGTGTTTTCCACTAATTTATGTTTTATTTTGCTTATTATTATTTATGTTATTTCACTAGCAGCATCTCCACCTGTTAACGACTAAACCGTGATTAACGCATACTGTGAATTAAATTAAATTAAAGCGTTAATATATCTATGCACATCCTAATGGCAATTTCATTAATTAATGTAATTATTGTAGACACCCAGTAAATATTTCAAATTTCCTACTTTTTAATCGGTTGTAATGAAAAAAAAAATCAATAAGAGTTATGCTCACAACATCTTGCCCTTAGAAATATCAGATGTATAATTATTATTTAGATACACTCTTAACACTCATAATTGCTAAAAATGTTACTTGGTTTCAATTTAATTAGTGCAAGAAAATATTTTTAAAATTACGGGAATATGGAAAATAATGCACGCAATAGCGCCCCATCGTACTGCTTTTTGGGCCGAACTAACAAAACACATGAAATTTTGAAACTTTGATTGACAAAAAATAGAACTGTAGTTCAATAAGTTGAATCCATCAGTCAACTGTGTCCAGTGTCCCGTTAATACTAAAAATTACCGAATTTTAATTTTTTGGGGGTGTTTGTTGAGACAAGAAATAAGTCACGTCATGATAAAATTGAGTAGGTAAAATCATTTTTATACATCTTCCATCTCACCCCGCGACTTATTCTCGATTAGCTCTATCCAATTGAAGGCAAAAGTAAATAGGTAGATATATTTTGGGTAATTGGCCCTCCACACTATCGCCCAAATTCTTAGTTAAATTAAATTATCGAAGAAAGCAAACACTTTGTGACTTGATATTATTCAAATGAAAAAAGTTCTTTGTTTAAAACCACTCCATTTGATTTATACACGTCGATCGTTTTTGATTGGTCTCAACTTTCATCGGGATAATAAACACAATTTAATAGTACATAACTGCTAACCTCATTCAAAGTGGAAGATACTATTAGTATCGCCCTGGTGTAAGACCACCATTCAGAATTGAAACGTTGCTTGAAAACGGCTTTAGCCGTGTTTAGTGACCAGATCTGAATAGCCAGGTACTTCCCAACCTTCCTCTTCCCCACCTCCTTCCCCTCCCCACTACCTTCAGCCTCACAACATACCCCAATTGGGGATGCCATAGTCTCACTGGCTCCAGACGGGAGCAGTTGAGATTCTTGTGTGGTATTCACTGTAAAAAAAAAAAAAAAAAAAAAAGTGCGCCCTATGATTGAATTTGGCAGCCACCTCCGGTCTTTAGCCTCAAAATACCTGAAAAAACCCTTGACTCTGTGCAGAAATGGGCGGTCCGTTTAAAATATTCTCCTATCTTAACAAATAGATTACAATCTTTATAGCACAGGCGTCAGGTGTAAAAGTTGTCCTTGTTCTACCGGTGTTACGATGGAAGATGCTCCGAGGAACTAGCGGCTGGGTCGCATGGGTCTCTTCAAAACCTATGTTCACTCCTTCCTCTCTTCAAAAAGACCCTCCACACAGCATCTTCGAAGACGACACAGGCCCCGAGGGAAATTATTTTCCTCTGGGCTACCTGTGTGGAGTTAATGTTAAGAAAACGGAATTGCAGTACAGAGTAAGATTATAAGGTAAACAAAAAAGAGAAGGAGAAGACTTATGAAAGAGGGAGAGACCATCATAGACAGGCTGGTAGAGGAGTAGGCAGAGGGGAAGGGGATGGATGAGGGTTATACAGGAAGAATTGGAACAACTTTAAAATCGGATTGTTAGTTAATTCTGTTTGTTTATAATTGACAGTTTTATTTATTTATTGAAAAGAACATGATTTAATGAATTTCTACGCCAATGAGGAGTACTAGCTCTTGAGCTTGGTGTAGGAGTTATTTTACAACTATTCCATTTTTATAACATACATTTTACTTACAGTACATTTGATTTTGATATTTCTACCGCTTCTAAATTATTAGGGGGGTATTCTAGAAAAAAAACATATTCCGATAGATTAGATAATCAAAAATATCTCCTTAAAGGGATTTTTCGAAATTGGAATTATTTTAAATGTTATAGCCACAGTAGTATCGTGGCGAAATCGACCGGTTTAGACAGAATCTGTTTAACTAGAATCTAAATATGTAGAATAAAACTTTAAACGCATTTTTCTCGAAACTACTTTTTTTCGAAACGTTTGTCACAAAAACTCAAGTTCTACTGACCGATTTTCTTGAATACCTTGTTAAGGCGTATTGCTATTTTATTTTTTATGTAATGTTTGGAATCCTAACTTCTAATTAACGTAATGAGAGTATCAATTAAATGTTCCGGCATATTCTGAAAAATCTGTAACTACTTGTTGAAAACCTTACGTGTTTTTTTACTCTATTTACTTATATAGATTGCCGGTCAATTTTATTTTTTAATTTATTTATTATAAAGACAAAGTAATTCAATATGACAGGAAAAATATAAATATTTTACAGAAAAAAGAAAAGTCCCAATAAACTACTTTTTAGTAGTTTGTCAATGGGTGCTTTTACTTTGAAGATATAAATAAACTTATTTTACTTTATTTTGCAGATAGAATTTTTTGTGTTAGTGTCTAATACAAATTATTTCTTTCGGCGAGCCAATTCTTCAACATAATATTTGTTTTATCATTTGTACATTTTTTAATTTCAGCAGGTAACATATTTAAGCAATTTGGTATCATGTAGTCCAGCGTTGTTTGTCCATATTTGTTTAAGTGTTTGGGTACAATTAGTCCTTCATTTAGCGTAAAACGAGTATTGTAAGTGTACAAGCGGGAAACTGGTGAATCTACATCACGTAGAGAACCCAAAAACTTTTTTTTTTTCGATCTGAGCATTTCGATTTTAATATATTTTTTTTTCTATTTTTCAATTTTTTCGGCAACTAAAGGGTTGAAAAAATTTTTGAGCTCAGTTTACCCTTCGATGCATTTTATAAGACATTACACAGCTGAAATCAACCCCCTAGTGAAATTTTTTTTCAAATTTAACCAAAAAATTCCAACTTCGGACCCGATTTACTCGAAAACGAAAGCTCAAATCAAAAAAGTAATATCACAAATCAACTCAGAATGTGATGTAGATTTACCAGTTTCCCGCTTGTACTACGAGTTTCCGGACACCATGTATAGGGTTATTTTTACCACAGAATTGCTTTTAAACATTTACTTAACATTCTACCTTTGTTCATACAAACTTTTATGCGCTAATAATTTAACTAATGATTTTTGAACTGATTTAACATGATATACATTTCTTTTACAGGAAAGATGAATTAAGTTTTGAATTAAAAATTGATGCTAGTAGTTTGTAGATGTCAGAGTTATTTAATATATGTCTTTACGATAGTTAAAAGCATAGAAGGCCGGCCTTCAATATAGAAATTTTATATTTTATAGAAATTATTAGTGAAGAAGTTATTATTATTTTTTTTTTGTATTTTATGGGTATTAACTATTTAACAATTTGTTGGCATTTGGTTTTGAAGTTTTATTGCACGTGTACATTTGTTACTTATTTTTTATTATTTATCTGCTTCCGGTTTCGACACATCTGTGTCGTTTATTGGAAATCTTAAAACTAACTTAAAAATTACAAATACAAAAATGATTAGATTTTATTGGGTGGTTTTTTGGTTCCTCCGACCATTCTCCTCCTCCCCCAAAATCACCCCTCCCACTACCCCCACCTAAGAAAATCTAATCATTTCTATACATGTGATGTTCAAATTAGTTTTAAGATTGCTAATGAATGACACAGATGTGTCAAAACCGGTAGCAGATAAATAAAAAGTAACAAATCGTCACCTCAGTTCTTAATTGTCCAAACGACCATTTTAGTTTTTGTTCAATCCCCACTTTTAAACTAAAAATAAAGTATAAAAAAGGATAGTTAATCACTTATTTAATCACTTATTTATATAAGAATACTTAAACTAATCAGACCTTTGCCTTTACGGAAATAGCTTTATCTTAAATAGCATAGAATATGGGATTATAGGATGGGTAACTGCCTCAAACATTCACATCAAGCAGCTAGCTAGAACGCAAAAGGCAATAATAAAAACAATCCTAAAAGTACCTATAAAAACATTAGTTCAGCATTATTAAATTATACTCAAAAAATGCACTACTCAAATTTAAAGAAAAATATGAATACCTTGCTGACCAACACACCTACACTACAAGGTCAAAATCCTCAAAACTACTGAACATCCCGCAATCAAACACATATTTTGGCCAGAAAAACCATAATTTCCATGCTACAAAATTATATAATGCCCTTCCAATTGAAATTAAGAACACCATGGAGATACAAATGTTAAAAAAAAAACATAAAATTATGGTCAAGTAAACAGGAAGATGAGGAAATCATTAAAATTATGAAGTAACCCCAATATAACCTGCAGACAACAACCATAAATACTTTTATTTTATTTATTGTTATTTTATGAAAATCAAGAAACTAGAAGATGAGCATTCAGCAACATACAGTCCGCCTCGGAACAGGAATACCTAGTGAGGAGGACTGTAAACAAACCACTATATTGGTATTTTTACTTATTTTGTAATTTTACGTTATCCTTATATTGTCATTAAAATAAAAAATAAAAAAAACACCTATTATAATGTTTCATTGAAATAATGAAAGAAAACCTTCACCTCCTGTCAAATTTTCAAATGGTCGTTTGGACAATTGAACTAAGGCGACGAAATGTGAAATAAAATACATGTACTTGTGAAATAAAACTCTTCAAAACAAAAAGTTATTATTGGCTTAGATACGAGAATATGTAAATTAATTCGAAGATCTACGCTATAAATCGCAAACTATCTAAAATGCAAACTCCATTTATGAGATTTAAAAGTTACTTCATTTCGTTATAAAAACAAAGATTATGTTTTTTTGAAAGAAAATCATCACAATATTGAATGAATGATTAGTGTCATCCATTCTCGGATGCCATCCGCGCAATCGGCCTGTAAATGAATATAGAAGGAGATAGGAAGGTAGTAGTGTAGGTTGGAGTAGTTGGATGCATAAAATACACTTCGATTCGATTTTGTACAATACGTTTGTAGCCTTTATTCGAAGGTAACCGATGGAAAATACGAAGAACGTGTATTGAAGCGCAATGGTAACAAAACTCACTGAATTTTTTGATTTTTCCAGTTAAGTGTGCAGACGTTCGTAATAATGAAATGTGATCATAAAGAAATTCACTTTAATTTTATAACTGTGAAAAGCTTGGCTTTTGAAAATAAAGTATTTGCGTCAGTGGATATTCCTCCCCTCCATTTCATTATTACGTTCGCCAAACAATAGAATTCAGATTTATTATTATATGTATTTATAATCATGATTTATTACATATATTTGTAATCATGTTATGAGTGGCAAACGGCTGACTTTTATTTGAAATGCTAAAAGTGATATAATTGTTTTTTTTGTGTTAAAATTTAAAATACTATTATATAGCTAACTATTTTTTTTAATCCTTTATTTTTCCCAATTTTACATTTTATGGTTACATATTTTGGAAATAATAAAAATAACGGGATCCACTAAGGCGCAGCCCGTGTGTGGATAATACAGTTAAATATATTTTATTTTAGTACCTAGAAAAAAACAAACAGTGGTATATAAAGCAAAAACATGATTAAAATTTGTTTAAACAGTTTGTACAAAAAGAGTGTACAATAGTGTACAGGGTAATAATAAGTGTATAGTGTAATAATAGGTATACAGTGTGAATAATAAGTGTAAAGTTTGTGAGAAACATAAACTGATATAAAATAAAATAAGTAGAGTTTTTACATCAGTATGGTTGAGCCATATTTTTGACTCTTTAATGTAATGCGAAAGTTTAGTTGCAACTTGAATATTTTTTGGTAAAAGGTTTAATTTTTTTTTTTATTTAATACTTAATTTTTAAATTTAATTTAATAATATTTTTTTATTTAATTAAAACCCTCAAACCGATACCACATTTGACAAAAGTTTAACCCCAAGTTTTACCTAAAAATATTAAGGTAGTTTCATCTGCAGAACTTACAATGTTACCTGGAATATTCAGACTGCGTACCTCGTATATTTAAATTAGAAACAATATTGGCCCAAGTAGACTACCTTGTGGAACTCCGAAGTAGATTGATTTACTATTACCTACGTAATATTTTACTTATCTCTACTGATTCTGTGCTATCACTAATATAAGAACTGAACCTACTAATTGCAGTATTATTAATGCGTACAGATTATATTTTTAAGGAGCAATTTGTGGGAAACAGTGCCGAAGGCGTTTGTTAACAGTAGCATCGCTTTAGTTTTAAAGATGTAGCTGTTGCTACTTAGATATAGATAGATATTTTACGTAAATAATATAAGCATCTAAGGTCACAATGACAAAATTAATGTTCATGCTTGATGGGCAAAATTTTCTGAATATGTCAAAAGTTTGCAATCAATAATTGGTAATGAACCAATAATCGATGAAAACAACCAATAAATAAAGTTTCCAAACAATCACGCTTCAAACCGATAATAATTAGTGTTAGCAAACAACGGTCGGAGCCCGGAATATTAAGTTACGGAGGCCTTGGACTTTATCAACCGTTGTGAAATGAACGTGCTTTGTAAAACAACATCAGCAATTACAAATAATTTATTAAAATAAGACTTTAATTGTCAAGACTTACTTACCCTACGAAATTTTTAAAATTTAAAAATATACACATTTCAAATGTAGAATTTAAATATTTTTTTATAAAAAATGTACAATTTTAGATACATAGGTAGATGTATTGCAGATGTTATTATTGTAGATGTATTGTATGTTAGATTATTGTAGATGTATTGGTAGATATATTGCTTTGTCGCTTGTCTGAATTCTTTACTTAATCCCCAATTTTGAAAATGACACGTAAATTCAAAACAAATCCGAGTCCACTGAACCATAGTTACAATTACTCAACGACAGACCCACAGCCGAAATTATTATATTTGTTGAATATTCCAAAACCAATAAAGAAATTAAGAGTTTAAAAATCATTCCTATTCGAAATAACATCATTTTCACTGATAATTCTTAAAGGGAGACATCAGCGCATTTAGGCTCACATTCTAATTAATTCCTTTTTTATTAATTAATTTGATTTCGCTATCTCACAAAAAGTTATGTTCCAAAATTTTGTTACATGAACGATTCTTGTTCGATTGATTGAACTATATAATTTCCATTGAGAAGTAGGCCCGACTTGGAACCTGAACACCTGATTTCTGCGACAAACAATTTCAATGCGACCGACAGAGGAGTTAAAAATCGTTTTTCTCTCTTGGCGAGGAATCGTTTTGTCTTCCGAGCAATCCGATTGAAGCAACCTTCTTGGAAGGAAATAGAATTACTATTGGTGATGAAAAATCACTTCACAAACCTGCGAATTTAACTTCGCTTTATTTAACTTTGCAGTGTTATCTTTTACATCATTTCAAAAGAGATCATCTCGCGTTTGACTTACTTCGGAAAGTTGGGTATTTTTTTTAAGTGCGTTATTGAAGTTGTTTCGATATTGATTTTGATTTATGTACAATAATAATAATTCGATCTTTTTTCAGATCCTTTTCAATGAATTCATAGATTGCGTATTCAGATTCCATCTGGAGTAATTAAATTGTATTATTTTTTATGTGTTATTTCATCATAAATTAATATTATGTAGTATAGGTAATTGCAGCACTTTTCAGAGTGGTTCACTTCTCTTGAGTCATCGCTCTGGTGAAAGAGCATAACTGATTAGTTCACAGCTTTCAGTTTAGCCGCATTTGGTGACCAGAATAGAATAGCCAGGTTCTACAGCCTATCTCTTCCACATCTCCTTCCTCTCTACAAAGTTAATAATAATAATAATAATTGGTTAGCGCCGTTTTTTGTGAAAATCACCTCAAGAGCGCTGAACAATTAACTATGAGATCTTAGGCTGTCTAATTTTATTATTTAGAAACAGATACAGAAAATATTCTTGCCTGACAGATTACTTCTGATAAAAAATTCTTTTTTTAGCAAGTTTATGCTTAGATTAGTAGAAAAGAAAGGTTAATGTTTATTTAGAAAGACTGGATAATTTAGGGATCCTGAGAATTGGAGAATTTTTATAAAATAATAATAATTAGATAATTATTATTATTTTAATGAAAAATCACCACAAGGGCACGGTATAATTTATTTTGAATTCTTAGGCTCTATCTAATTTTAATATTTATAAAAAGATACACATAACCATAAAAAACCTTGAAAAGCCTAAAAGTTCTTATTTGTTACATTTTACATAATGAATGTTTTAAACTACATGAATACAATATATGTCTCCTTATATACAAAATACAAAATAATCTCGTACACACAAAACAGAATTCATTAAAACGTCCCACGTACATAAACACTTTACACGACAACGCGATAACATACAATTAAACACCATCCACACTAACTATGGTAAACAATCCATTAGTTACGAGGGGAGCAACTTACATAATTGCCTCCCAAATGACATTAAAAACGAAAAGAAGCTGGGTAAATTTAAAAAATATATTGCTAGCATTAAAACGCAAAAAAAAGCACCACGTTGGGCCCAGTGCTAGCATTGGCGCTACTTGCGGCCAACGCTAAACCCAAAACCTGGAAAGGACATGCAATAAACAAGCCGGCGGCTAGCTCTGCACAGCCGGCGCGAGCAAGGTCCCTCTTAAACCCAGGGCGAGTGTCTGTGGTTCGCTTGTTAATTCCTACTCCCCTTCCTTTCCTCAAAATCTCCAGGTCTCCTTCCTCAATCAGAACACAGTTGTTATGCACGAAAAAGGGTTTTATTCAATTAAAGGTGAACAGGGTTCTACAAAAGGCCAGCATCGGCACTACACACATGAGTATTTGGCTATCTCTAATTAATTCTATCATAACGGGGGGAGCTTCTCTCAACTCTCTCTACACGTGTTTAGTGAATTTAAATGTCAGTTCTTAGCACACAGAGGGGTAGCAAGGTTCATTGGTACTCACAAGCAGGAGATAGGCGGTCGGCAGACAGGATTCTGGGTAGGCGTAAACCTCTTTAAGCACAATACACAATTAAAGTAAAACATCGTGAGCGTTTACGGAGAGCGCCTAGCGCGAATCACGGGGAACACAGTTATTCTGCCGAAGGCCGGCGAAGGAATGGGGACGGGGAGCCGCTCGGCGCTTGGCACGGGCGCCGCGCGGTGCGGGGAGAGGGGGCGGAGGGCCTGTGCAAGGGGTCAATTCGCTATTAGCTCGCACGGGAAACAATTCCGTAACGTAACAATATATTTATATTTATTCTTGATAAACAAAATAATGAAATAGAATAGCGCTGTATTGAAATATTTATTTTATCTTAATGTGTATAATTATTTCTAGTTAAATGAGTGAAAATGTAATTTTCTTTTAACTGGAATAAAATAAAATAAAATAAAATAAATAATATTTTGTTATTATAATTCCTTCAAACTCAGAAAATACCCCTAAAATATTGGAGACTCCATAGTGCCACTGGCTCCTTTCAGAGAAATTGGGACTTTTGTGCGTGCTTGTGCGGAATTCATATATTTTAAATGTACATATATTAATGGTTTAAAACTTTTGGAATTGTAATACAACTCTTTAAAAAAATTATTAGTTTTTATCATTTATATACAATTGTTGGAGATAAGAGGTTATTTAATAACCAGAAAATAAAACAGAATTTTATAAGGTACCTACCTATACGAAGATTTTCCGCAGGAAGCCTGACGTTTTGGTATTTCCTTTTTTTTCATCGTAAGCTGTGAAGAAGAGCGCAAACAAACACTTGATACTAATTTCAAAAATAACTGCAGAGGCGCGTATTTTTATACGTTTTTTTTGTGTTTTAATTTCATTTTATTCGCTTTCAGATTCGAGAATGAGGAAGTAGTTAGTTACGTAAGGTCCGATTACAGTATTCATTTCTGTCGACTCTCCAAATAGGTTTTAGCAGTCACTTCTATCTCTGTAACGGCCAAACAATGCAGTAATTTAGTATTACATTCCGTGTGAGCGCGAAGTTAATAACACAATCTCGACAGTACGATGTCATTGAATTTCAACCTGCGCATGCTAACCGACAATACTTCCTCGCTAAGCCTTGTACTAGCTTCTAACACACCCTAATAAAAACCTTATAAAGTTTACCCCCTACTGAAAAGCTTCGAACAATTTTCAACTACTTTTTATTAAACTTTGATTGTGATAACACCACACCGACGTGAATTAAATTTCTCAATCAAATTTTACAACCCTTCGACATTCAAAAGCGAGTTGTTCGGTCAAATGCAAATAATGTATATAAAACTTACCCGCCATCCAAAATGCTTGTTTTATTTTCTTTTTTTGTTTTGCGTTTTTGTCGGGTGGTTATGGACTTTTTGTTTTGGTGGCTACTTTTCAAAGTGAATTATAAAGACGTTTTAACGGTGCTTTGAATAAACACACACAGATTTTAAAAGCACTGATATGCATATTTAACGTCTTCCGAATGCAGTTAAAACTTATTTAACATCTTCATAAAAAAAAATCAAATGGAATATTTGCTAAAAAGGGTGATAAAACTGATAAAAGGTGTTATTTGAAGATTATTTCGTTTTTATTTACAGAATTTGGTTTGGTTTGTATTTGAGTTATGGCAAAGTCATGAGACTTTGGGTTGCGGATATAAATATGTACGATTTTTAATATGATAATAAGTACCATTCGTAATGGGGACGGTTATAGAAAACTACCTTTCGGAATGGGAACGGTTAGAGGCATAAAATAAGTATAGTTATGTTCAGAAACCAGATCTAACCAACCATTTCTTTGAATATTTCACAACCCCTTCTATGCCCTTCCTAAATGCTTCCAACTATCTCACAAAAGCGCCCCTGACCGCACAGTGCAAATACAGAGGAACTCTTTCGTCACCCCATTGGGGCATATTTTGAAACTATATAGTGCCAGAATGCACGAGCGCTGTATGGTTTCTTAAGATGAATATATACGTGAAATCCTATTTAGATACTATTTTGATTAATCTTTACGACGAATCGGCTTACAGTATGAACATCAAAAAATATGCTACGGATAAATCAAAGCTTTTACTAACTTTTCTATGTATTGGAATCACAATAAAATTATTATTTACGTAACAAAAAAATAAGCGTAAACCACCAAAAAAAAAGTTTTTTCATGACTTAACTATGAAGAAATACAAGAAACAATTTTTAAAAAATACCCCTTTATGGCTAAGACTATTTTTGAGGTTTAAAGCCAACACCCACTTTATACAACTGTGTCCCCCTAGTGACCGTTAGCTTTCACATTTGAGCATCGATGCGCAGTGGATCAAGGCTGCTTCCCCCTTGGAGCAGGCTCCATTGAAATTATTTATTTATTTATTGAATAATCAGTTTATAAATTATAATATTTGACTACAAAATAAATTACATAACAAATTTTCAGTGATTTTTTTTTCATTTTATGATGTTTCTCTTCTACAGAAGCAGACGGTTGTGTTAATTAGTTTTATCTTATTTAGATTTTTTATTATTAGACTCAGAATGCCTACATTTCATCTGTCGATCAGACGGACCGCCCTCCTTTGCCCGGATTTATGTATTGTATATTGTTCTTCGTTGTGTGAATGATTTTCTATAGATTTGTTTTTTATAGCTAAACGTTGACAGTAGTAAAGTAATTTTTTTTTTATTTAAGTTTTTATTCCAGAAGGGCTGGGAGGTTAGTGCAATCCCAGTCCGCCATATTACATATAAAACTATAGTACAATAATATTTTACAGGGTAAATAAAAATCTTAAAAAAATAAAATATGATAACGTATTCCGTATTAGGTAGGTGCCAAATAAAAACAATAAATTAAAATAAAATTCGAACATAAATAACAACAAAAAAAATAACCATAAAACTAATAAAAACAAAATAAAAATAATATTAAACAGATATCAAAATAAAAAATATTTGTTTTTTTGTCGATCGTCCATCAGGGAGGTCGCCTCATCATCTGCATCCATCGCTCATTTAGTGGGGAACTGAGCCACTCAGATGCAGCCACGACAATGATGTTGGTTGATTTCCGTGTCCTGCTCCAGAAGCTGGCTAGTTGGTGGCGAAGTAAGGCTGTAAAGTAAAAAATTTGAATGTTTTAATTAAATCACCACAACACGGGCATGTGTCTAGCATGGTGATCGAAAATTCCTCAAATTATATAATTTACAAATAAATTGATAAAGATAAAAGATTAAAAATCACCATTGCCAACGACATTATGAAAGGAAATTTTTATTTTTATTTATTCTGTTTAGCAATATCTTATCCCACTTTTTGGATTTTTCGACCAACGTACTAGGCACATGCCAGTGTAGCGACGCGGGTGATTTTTTATACGGTGTAACAGGGTGCGAAATGTATATTATATTATAATATACACCTAATTTTTTAACTGATTTTTTTTAGTGTTAACTTAGTGTTCCTCTCGGTGCGAGGAGGAAGACATTGCGGTCTTTTTTATGAATAAAATACTGCACAACAGTCCCAACACTACTAACCGCTTGTAGCCAGTGAGACCATGACATCTCCATTTGCGGTATATTGTGAGGGTGAAGTTAGTACGGAAGGTAATGAGGTGGAGAAGAGGAAGGTGAAGAAGTATCTGGCTATTTAAATCTAATCACCAAACACGGCTGAAATCACCACATACTTTTTTATTTTATTTTTTAGTTATACCTCATAAGAGTCTCAGCTGCTCCCGTCTGGAGCCAGTGAGACTATGGCATCTCCAATTGGGGGTATGTTGTTAGGTTGAAGGTAGTGGGAGGGGAAGGAGATAGGGAAGAGGAAGGCGGGGAAGTACCTGGCTATTCAGATCTGGTCATCAAACACGGCTAACTCCATTTCAAGTAACGTTTCAATTCAGAATGGTGGTCTTACACCAGGGCGATACTGAGAGTATCTTCCACTCTGGAACGTGCCGCAAATATACTATGTATTATTTTAAATGAATAAATTGTGAAATAACATAAATTAAACCAATAAAATTTATTTGCCACGCCGGGATTCGTTCCCGCGGCCTTCCGAATGCGAGTCACGAGCCTTACCGCTGGACTACGTCGGCCGTCCGTTTAACGTCCGTCCGTTTAATCAAACACGGTTGATTGAAAAGACTCATTTATTTTAGCCAAGATCTCCGGATTGCTAGTCGAGAGCCTTACCCCTCGACTACGGAGGCCGTCAAAAATTAATAATACGCTTAGCATGTTCATATTATGTTCCTTATAGAAATAACCCTTTGGATAGCGCCAGCGGTTGCAAAGATAGCCATTATTCTTGATTTTTTACAAGAATACCTCACAAGAGTTCGAGCTGCTCTCATCTTGAGCCATTGAGACTGGCATCCCCAATTGGGGTATGTTGTGAGGCTAAAGGTAGTGGGGAGGGAAAGGAGATGGGGAAGAGGAAAGTAAGGAAGTTCCTGGCTTCTTAGATCTGGTCACCAAACATCTCTAAAGGTAACGTGATTTTGAGGTATATAAACGATTTTGACTGGTCAGTGGTTGAGTGGGCATAGCGCTTGGGTCCCACCCGAGCGTCGCGTGTTCGATTCCTCGGCTGGCCAAGTCCTCCATCACAACACAAGCAACATTTTCGGCTTTCTGTGGTGGTAGTAGGAGATTTTCAAACATTGTTGGATTATTCGTAACCCGGGAATGTTTGTCTTTCTTTTTAAAAAAAAAAAAAAATTATGTAATTTTGTAATCCCTGGACAAATAATTTCTTACGCCGATGACACGGCAATTTTTTTTTTTTTTTTACAGTGTATACCGCACAAGAATCTCAACTGCTCCCGTCTGGAGCCAGTGAGACTATGGCATCCCCAATTGGGGTATGTTGTGAGGCTGAAGGTAGTGGGGAGGGGAAGGAGGTGGGGAAGAGGAAGGTTGGGAAGTACCTGGCTATTCAGATCTGGTCACTAAACACGGCTAAAGCCATTTTCAAGCAACGTTTTAATTCTGAATGGTGGTCTTACACCAGGGCGATACTAGTAGTATCTTCCACTCTGGAACACGCCGCAAATATACTATATATTATTTTAAATGAATTAATTGTGAAATAACACAAATTAATCAAATAAAATTTATTTGCGCATGCCGGGTTCGAACCCGCGACCTCCGGAATGTGAGTCAAGAGTCTTAGCCACTGGACTACGGAGGTCGTCGGCAATAATAATAAACGGAAATTCTTGGATTGAAATATTTTCTAAGGCAAAAGAATGTATTGCACTTGTTTCAACATGGTTAAAATGTACTCTTCTTAAACTATAGCATAATATTTTATTTAAATTTTTACAAAAACATTAAAAACAAACCTCATGATAACCTAAAAACTCGAATCCACAACATCAGTTGCAATCATGAAACATGTTCACCAATGAACTCATCGAAGTAGAAAATATTAAATATTTAGATGTGTCTATTGATACACATATTGACTGGAATTCACAAATTTAAAAACCATCTCGAAATTAAGATATCTTACATATACTTTTTACAGACTTAAGGAAGTGCTCAATCTTGACAAATTGAAAATGATATATTTTTCCCTGGTACAATCTTCAATAATTTACGGCATTGTAGGATGAGGTGGTGCGCTTGATGCATTTATTAAGCCTTTATCAAATGCTCAAAAGCGCATCATTAAAATTATGTATAATAGAAATAAAACATTCCCGACTGCGTTATTATTCAAAGAGACTAAAATATTCAATGTCCGTAACTTATTTATATTGCAAACAATGAAATATGTATTTAAAAATAAAAATAGTTTCGTAAAAAACGAAAATAGAATTAGCAAAAGGACTAATAATGTGTTTCATGTTCCCCAAATCAAAACCAAATTAATGCAAACACATGGCAGTTTTATTGGTCCTCGTACGTTTAATCTTCTACCAAAACACATTCAAACGACAGATAAAATATCACTTTACATAAAAGAATTAAAATTATGGCTAAATGATGCAGATGTTGAAACACTTTTTTATAAACTCTATGTAAACCTTCATGCTTCACTTTTACAATTCTACTGTAACTTCAAGACCTTTAATTATCCAATCAAATAACTTGTAAGTGTCACTTTGTTATTACAATATTTTCAAAGTTACAATACCTATATTTTTAAACTTTCACTTTAAAATTTACATTTTTACTTGTACCGCCAACTTATTGGTGTAATTTAGCACTTTGGTGTAATATTACCCACGCACAGGCAGTGCCTTAATTAGTGGGTTCCCATTTTCTACTTTTGTCTTTTATATATTTTTACTTTTTTACATTATTTTTATCTTATGTTACTTTTTATGTATTTAGAAAATGTGTAAAAATTACTTTTGAAATGTATCAAAATATAATGGGAAAAAAAACGTTTCAATTTTGAATGGTGGTCTTACACCAAGGCGATACTGAGAGTATCTACCACTCTGGAACTTGCCGCAAATTTACTGTATATTATTGTTAATTCATGAATATTTTATGTGCTCTGTAAAAATATTGTCTTGGTTCAACAATGGTTTCTGCCGTAGGAATTATGCAGTTACCGTGCATTGAGAAGCGTATTATGTTTTTCTTCTCGAGTTGTATTCACAGAACTTAGCTACAATGACAACAAGGTTACAATCAGAATTACTTAACAACGTTACATATTTTTCGCTCTCCTTTGTCCAGTTAGTTAATTAAAATAATACACCCAAAGGTACAACATAATATTTTTAATACTAAATATAAGATAAAACTTTAACAAGTTTTGCTAAATAAAATGTCCTCAAGATACAAAATTGTGCACCATTTTCAAAGTTATAAAATTGGATCAAAACCCCTCGAGGGTGAATTGAAATGTCGCAAATAGTCCAGAACTGGTCGGGAAGTAATTCTCATCGAATTCTTTATACATCATGTTCCACTCGATTCCTCATTTCCTTTCAGCGCTCGGTCCCAGTGTAATTACTATCCGTACAGCAGTCCTAGCTAGAGGTCGTACTGGAGTCATCCGTGATCGTCCTCTACCTTCTCCCACGTCTTGTATGAAAACGAAAAAGACAGCAGATACTAGAATTCTGCGACTACTTTATTACCAGAATTGCCCCCTAGGTACTCGAGGTACGTACAAATTGTACGTACGAACTACGAGTTCCAAGCAGGAAAATTGAAACAGGGCCAGCAATAGCCTGATGGGAGATTGCACCACTTTTAACTAAAAATATTTAATCCTGGTTCTCAATAGATATAAGTTCGTTAAATGTACTACAGAACCATTGATAATTTTAAACTTGCAAGTGTTTATTTCTATAATATTACATTATTTAACTTTATAAGCAAATTCACTTACACGTATGTATGTGTAAATATTTGAAAGATATTTAAACATTTCCGGGGGTTCGAATAACCTGGCAATAATTAAAAAATCTCCTACTACCACTCCTTGTGTCATAAAAAAAAATTATAATTTGAGAGGTCCGAGTGTACCCATCCGTCGGGCGAGCCTTTCGACGCCAAACCTGTCGCGGTGCCCCTCACCGCTTTCGTTCGTCCATATTATTGAACAAATTTATAATAATAATAGTCCTTTTAAGATTGCCTAATGTTCCATAGTAGTTGGAAGTTCGAACAACCAACGCACCGTCGCAGTAAGAGCTGCGATCGTCCGTAAAACGACGGAAATTTCCGAAGCCCATCCGTTTCATATCGGTTTCGCTTGCCCTGCTGTATCGATTACATCGAATACAAAATCAAGCCTTAAAAAAAACTGTGTAGATCATCCCATTTATGACTTCCTTGGTCTGCCAACCAGCAGCCTGGCAGTTTTTTGTGTACGATGTTTTAAAGTTTTAATTTTTTTTTTTAAATATTTTCCATATCTTTATTATAATTTTTATTTCAATTTGGTTTTAAAAACTTTGAATTTTTAATAAAATAAGTTTTAATGATAAAAAAATAGATTTTTAGTTTCGATTGTACCCATCAGACGGGAAAGCCTTTCGACGCGAAACAACATACTGGAAACTGGCCGCGGAGCCCTTCGCCGCCATCGTGTGACCATGTTATTATACAATTTTTTTGTTTGCATGGAACCCATTTTGCTGCAATGATATTTTTTTCAATTAAAAACAACAACAAAACAACGGTTTCTGTCACATGTCACCACTGATCACACTGTTATGCGTGGCGATGGGTTAGTGGTGCTAGAACGAGACGGAGTGATTATCACGTGAACCTTTAGTACACCCAACTACTGAGTTGCGACGTGCAAAGGAAAAATATTTTTATTGTTTATTATTGAAAAAAATATCATCGGACAGCAAAATAACATCTATATTTTTTACTGCAAATATGCTAAGTAATCGCAGATTTACATCCGCTGAGTAAAAAGGACGGTTTCCCGTGATGAATGGCCTACTTACCGCATAAAGAGGACAGTTTCCCACAAAAATGACCTTTCTGTAAATAAAGAGCAGTTTCAAACGGTAATGACCTTACAAAAAAGGTCAGGGTCCCATTAAAAAGGGAAACTCCCAAGGTAAATGAACTTACCTTAATAAAAACGGCTTCCTATGGTAAATGACCTAACCATATTAAAACAGTTTTTATGGTAAATAACAAACCATATAAAAAATAAGGTTTCATGGTCACGTCCCTCACCGTATAAAAACAGTTTTTAAGGTAAGCAACCTTACCGTATAAAAAATACGGTTTCATGGTAAAATACCTTAATGCATAAAAACGGTTTTTATGGTAAATAACCTTACCGTGTAAAAAAACGGTTTCATGGTAACATAACCTACATACCGTATAAAAACAGTGTTTATGGTAAATAACCTTACCGTATAAAAACAGTTTTTCTGGTAAATAACCTTACCGTGTAAAAAAGACGGTTCCATGGTAAATAACCTTACCGTAAAAAACGGTTTCGTATAGTTAATGACTATGGTGCGGTCATTTTACATAAGAACGTGTTTTTATACGGTGAAGTAATTTACCACAAAAATCTAAAGTAAAGCCAGTAAAGTCATTCACCATGAAAATCTGTTTTAATAGAGTAAGAAGTCACAGCGAAGAAGAAGTGGAAGAGGTATACAGTTCACTAGATAAACTTATATTAGAGATAAAAGCAGGTGAAAATCTGATTCTCTTAGGAGATTGGAATGCTGTTGTAGGAGAAGGACGTGAAGGAACTTGCATTGGGCCCTTTGGGCTGGGTGCAAGAAACGACAGAGGAAACAGATTGACAGAATTCTGCGAAAAACACAAATTAGTGATAGCAAACACTTGTTTCCAACACCACCCAAGACAGCGATATACCTGGAAATCCCCTGGAGACAGACAAAGACTGCAAATAGACTATATAATGGTTAGACATAGATTTAAAAACCAAATAAAAGACTGTAGAAGCTATTCCATAATATGGTAATGGCCAAAAGTATTCTAAAACTGAAAAAAATAAAAAAGAGAAAAAATTTCAAATGGGATACAAAAGTATTAAAGATAAAAGAGATCAGCGACAGTTTTAGGGAAAAAACGCAAGAATGCAACCTAATGGAAGAGGAGAACGTGAATGCGATCTGGAAAGTGATAAAGAAGAAGATCATAACTACGGCAGAGGAAACTATAGGCAAGGAAAAACCCCAAGCAAGGAAGGAATGGATAACCAATGAGATCCTAAATATGATAAAAGATAGAAGAGAGCTCAAAAATGATAAAAGAACTGAATCACAAGAGAAATATAAAGTGCTGAGAAACAGAATAAATAGAAAGTCAAGAATAGCCAAAGAAACATTCTACCAGAATAAATGCGATGAGATAAACGACGACCTCAAGAGAGGAAATATAGAAAGAGCTCACGCTGCGGTGAAAGACTTCTTTGGGATGAGAGTTGGAAAGGGTAATGCAATAGAAGGAGAAGACGGCAAAATACTTTTCGAAAATGACCAAATAGGAGAGAGATGGAAAAGATACCTCGAAATGCTGTACAATGGGAAGGGAAATAGTGACAACGAAACATTGATAGAAAGAGAAAATGAGGTAGACGCAGATGATTTGGGAGATCCCATCACTAGAGAAGAGTTTGATCTCGCACTGAAAAACCTCAAAAACGGGAAAGCACCCGGAATCGATGACGTTCCGGGTGAACTAATTAAACCAGCAGGAAAAGGAACTATAGATGCCCTGTTTAAAATGATACAGACAATGTATAAGACTGGAAAGATACCAGAGGATTTCGAGAAATGCCTAATTGTTACATTACCAAAGAAAGCAGGCACGACGAAATGTGAACAACACAGAACTCTTAGCCTAATATCTCATGCCTCAAAAATATTGACTAATATCATTCTAAAAAGAATCGAACCAAAAGTAGAGAACATCCTTTCCGGAGATCAGTATGGCTTTAGAAGAGGTGTAGGAACCAGAGAAGCAATATTGTCGCTACGAATACTACTTGAAAAAAGAATAAAAAGAAACCAAAACACATTCATCGCATTCATAGACCTGGAAAAGGCTTTCGATAAAGTAGAATGGAAAAGACTCTTCGAGATTCTGAAGAGAATTGATATCAAATATAGAGATAGACGAATAATCCAGGCGCTATACAAGAATAAGGCCGCTATAATTAGATGTGACAATGATACAAAAGAAGCCAGTATAAGACAAGGGGTGAGACAGGGATGCTCTCTGTCACCTGTTCTTTTTAACGCTTATATACAAAGTGCGATTGACGACTTGAGAGAGAGAATGAGTCACAGAAAAGGTGTAAAGATACACGGGCAAAAGGTGGATATGATAAGGTTTGCTGACGATATTGCATTGGTTGCTGAAAGCGAAGAAGAACTGCAAGAGGCCTTAACAACCATGCAAAGCATTCTCCAAAATAACTATAACATGAAGATAAATAAAGACAAAACAAAGCTGCTGACTGTAGGCCGAACGCAACATCAGATGCGAATAGAGATGTCAGGAGTTCCACTAAAGAACGCCAAGGAGTTTGTCTATCTCGGGAGCAAAATAACATGTATGACCGAGGGGACAAACTCTAGGGGACGCCCACGCCGAGAGTACCTGGAGGACCTGCTGGTGGACGTGCGCTGCCTATCATATGCAGACCTCAAAAGAGCCGCACAAGACAGGGAAGAATGGAAGAGGAAACTAAAGAAAATTGCTGCAAACCAATCCCAGGATTGAAACCAGAGAGAGAGAGAGAGAGTAAGGCCATAATATAGGAAACTGTCTTTTTTTATACGGTAAGAAAAACTGCTTTCATAATTCGGATAATATACAAACAATCGTTCATTCATTCAAGTAATTAACTCAGTAAATATTACACTTGCTAATGTTCCAAATAATAATTCTGCGATGGAAAACAATTTCGTGAAAATGCTCCCCATACAACTTGAGGAAAACATAAACGCATCCAATGTTAACTACTTGGGGCCCATCATTTCTGAAGACCTCTCGGATGATGGCTATATTGTACGACTGAGAAGTATAAGTACACTACACTACGCATGTACAAAATATATTATTATATATATATTTCACATAAATTAATAAATAAATAAAAATAATTTATGAAACCGACGCCATTCATACCGATACCTACAATATAGCATACCAAAAAAATAACAAAGCCAGTTACGAAATAGTTTAAAGGACAATTGTGAAACTCATTCCAATGCGGAGAAAAGGTAACTTTGCTAAGAAACCTGGTCGTTACCCTATCCAAAACCGATACACCTCATCCAAAAGTTGACAAAGCAGATTGCAAATAATCCCGACAACTTAAGCAACGCCAAGTTGGTGACAAACTCATTCCAAGTTGGGACACACAGCCCACACAGACTCTTACCCGCATATTGCAACAGTTCGTACAGAACAAGCAGTCTACTACAGAACTGTACACATAATGTATAAAGTACAGTTTCATCTAATTTGGCCATTTTTCATTCTCGCTGGTGGCAGTTATTAGACCAACTAGAGACCGTTTGTTTGTCGGGAGCGCTGGCGAATTGTTTGGAGACGGCCGAAGAAAACAAATAAATATACTATTTTACGATAGGAAATTTAGTTGCGAATTGTGTGCAGTATGTATTCTTAATTTTATTTCTCATCGAATGAAAGAAAGCACTTATCGAAACCACACATCTATCTTAAAAAAAAAAATTATTTATTATTTCACAAAAATTTTATTACAAAATTTAATAAGTACATTAAATAAATTGACTGTGGCAGGGTGCAGTTTTAATACAAAAATTAATTAATTAAAAATTAAAATAAGTGCGCAATACGCACGTGGTCGAAATGAAACCTTCACCCACACAATCTCAACCAATAGGAGCCTTGAAAAGTGAGCTCATAATCAAAGCGGCCAATGCGGTAAGGTTTCATTCCATCTCATTCTCTCACGGGCTAAATCCTATAGATGTATGTGCTTATCTCTTTTAGTGACGTTTCCGTTTCATCGGGTTTCAAATCACAACGGTGCTAAAGAAGTTTCACTTTAAAAAAATAAACAGAGTGTGTAATTCACACGCGGTAGAAGTGAACCCTTTAGAAAATTAAAGTAGACTATAGTGAGGAGGCTAAGAAGCACCGCACAATGAGGAGACCGATAGGTTTCGAAGCACCGTACAAAGAGGAGACCGATTTTACTATCTAATTCTTTCGCAGGCTAAATCCAGTATATGAATGTGTTTGTCTCTTTTCAGTGTGGCAATTTTTCGTTTCATCGAGTTTCAAGTCAAAAAGGTTCTAACGAAATACGATATGTTTGTGTACTTATTGGCTGTTTTGAGTGATAAATAACATTTAGTCCGAATAATTTTAAATTCAAATGTTTTTATGTATGTTTTAGTATGAATGCTGAAGACACTTCAGTCTAGGTATATTTAGACACATTATCAACATTTTTTTGTCTCTAACAATAAAATAAATAAAAACAAAATATATTAACAGCAAGCCAATAAGTGACTTATGAGGGAACAAACAGAGATAACCGGAAATATCATTTTTAAATCAAATTTTAGACATATTGACTTTTCCACAAAAAATTATAAATTTATTTCGAAAGATTGTTCTTTATGGTATGTTTTTAATTTTGAAAAAATGTTTATTTTTAGTATGATAAGGTTACACCATACGTCGTTGGCAGATTTCTTAAATTTTCATAAAAAAATTTGTATTAACAACACTCATTTAAAATCTTATAATCATGCAGTAAAATAAATCAATAAATTATCTGTGAAAGCTTTGTTTCAGAATTTTAATTTTAGTTTAAATAAACGCATTTAAAAAAGATCCGCGCACATGTTTTGTGACCAAAATACTTCAGTTTGTCTATTTATTTACGGTCTTACAAACTAATATATTTAAAAAAAATTGCATTCTTATTTTGCTTAGACATTATTAAAAAATGTCCTTAATATCACCAATTCTTATGATACCATCCTGTCGAAATATTTAATTTACGTCAACAAATCAATATTAAATTAATTATAGAAATTTCAATTTGTAAAACGATGAAAATTATTACAACTGTTTACTATTACTAGCCTACATAGTTTATCAAACGGTTTTACAAATGATATCGATATTTTTAGCATAGCAAATTCTATGTGAAGCAAAGCAACTGGTGTGACTACGTAATAACGATTTACCAGCCTTTGTGATTCCTCCTTCCTACAAACATAACCTCCACACAGCATCTCAGATGACATAGCCATGAGGGAAATTATTTTCCTCAGGGCCTTCTGTGTGGAGTTAATGTAAAAAAATATATTTATGACCAGTTCGGTACGGGGTACGGGGGCTCCATCGAAGTCAGAGTTAAGTCGGCCTCTCAGAATCCAGGCGTATTCTACAGGACCCGCAAATATTTTAATAACAATACACATCTGCTAACCCTTTACAAATCGTAAGTACATACCACGATTGATTTTGGCTGCCACCTCTGGTCTGGAGCCCCAAAATACCTGAAAAAACCCTCGACTCTGTGCAGAAACGGGCTATACTTTAAATAATTTATTGCTAATTTAGAAAAACGTTTGTATGAATGATATCGACGCCTTTAGCATAATAAATTTGGTGTTTAAAACATACCTAAAGAAATTTTTCGTGTCAAAAGTATTATTTCTGAAATTCTGCTTGTTAAATATATTTTTGAATGTTATAAAATTGTAAAGAATATGAAAGTGTTATTTATTACTAATGTTTATGTAAAAAATTGTTACCAAATGTTTCCAATGTAAAAGTCTTCTGTTCTTCAATCACAGCAAACTTTTGTGTTAATTGAAAACCAGTCATCACTTAGTTTTAATCGCTTTTATTGTTTTAAAAACCAATAGTTAAAAGCAGTGCTCATTTCTTCAGGGCTTATTAAAAAAATCAGAGTTTGCAATTCACACGCGGTAGAAGTGAAACTTTCGGAAAACTAAAGTAGACAAGAGTGGGGAGACTACGAAGCACTTTTTTTTATCAATATGAAGGATGATTTTTTCCATGTTTTTATCGTCAAATTCCAGTGCATCTTTTCTTGTACATTTGGTCATCTTATCAGTATTTGTGGTTCCTTCTAGTGAGTGCTAGATGTCGCTTTCTTTTTGTGTTTCCTTTTGCCTGTTCATTTTGGAGTGGTTTGAAGAAAATTGGATATTGATTTTACTAAAATGATAATAAATAAATAAAAAATGGATTTCGAAGGATTCGATCCTTGGTCGATTAAATGTCTGCAAAGGTTGCTCAGGCGCTCTATTCAACCACACCAAAGGGACCAGGAGCGCGATTCCCGTTCTTTTCAAAGATACCTTTTTACCTTCAACTGACCGATTTTTTGACGAATTGCGATTCCCGATCTCTCGAAGGCTACTTCTGACAGTAGCGCGCGGTAGCCCGCGTTGCGCAAAGAACGGAATACTGAGGTTGGCGAAGGAGAGTCTCATTCGCCAAAGGAGACCGGATGGGCTGTCATTCGAGGTATTGAATGACATTAAAGTGCTACATTGACGACCATTATCAATATTTACGTATTTTTAAGAAGATAAAACTTAATATTATTGTAAGTATTTAATGTAAACATGATTAGTGAACTATTTTTTGCATAATAATACTCTCAAATGAAAAATACGTAACTCGCTAAATGCCCGAAATATCAGAAAAGTGATTGAAATTACAATATACTTCGCGTTTAGTATGTGTACTTACCTATAATTTGCCATTGAGGATTTCTAGAAAAATAATAGGTAGTAATAACTTGCAGATAAAATGGCTGCAGGATTTTTGGCTCTGGATATTTTAGATTTGGAGGAAAATCGAAACGATTTTAAATTTAAAATCAAAACATTTACATGCTTTTATTTACATAAAATAGGATTTACTTACCTCATTTTATTGTAGTTTACTAAAATCAACTTTAAAATAACAAGACACCCAAACAGCTTTATCGACAGACGAATGGTGATTCCCCGTCGGCGGCGGTTGGCGGGTAAAAATGACACTTCATAGAAGGAGTGAAGGAATAACAAAGTAATTACTATCTAGCAAGGTAGGTACCTTTTTACGAGAAGAAAATCTTCGGTAAACTGCTTTTGATGTTGTTATAAAATAAATTAAGATGCGATTATAATGCAAAACAATGTGAAATCATTGTTTTAAAAGTTTTGGTTGACAACCTCGCGTTAGTTGATTATATTTCATTTATAAGTATTTTCAAAGAATCTCTAACCCATTTTTTAAAGATTTTTTACTATGTCACTCTCCTTCGCCCCGTCTTGTAACGCCATGTCGTTAAAGGATGAGACAGAATCGCTCGGAAAAAATGAAAGACACCTTCGACGCCTTGCAACGGACAGCAATCTCAGTGAAGGGTAGCTTTAGGCTCACCGCCAAAAGAACGGGAATCGCGCTCCAGCGCAGGACTCTGGATTTATCGTATTGTATTAGAAACGAGTACCCGTGAATTAAATAAATATTTTATTGCTATTTCATTCTCTGGCAGGCTAAATCCTATAGATGTATATATTTGTCTCTTTTTAGTCATCGTATCATCGAGTTTTAAATCACATTGCTGCTAATGAAGTTTTCACTCCAAAAATTAGAAAGAAAACTAAGGAGTTCCTGTGTATGACATACTTTGTCCATTGCCAAAAAAATTTCAAATATTCAAATCCAACAACTTCTTTATAACACAGATTTAGAAACGCTTTTGACAATAAGTGTTGAAAATAATATACCCCGATACACACATTTTGAATAATTGATTTCGGTTCTGTAATAACTCTCGTAACTTTCGCCATCGCGCAGCAACTCCGCTCCCCACCGAAACCAATAATAATTTATCTGGAAATTCCATAAAAAGTAAGTTATTGATTATGTTAGTAGCCGTGGTGATTTTGTGAAATTCTCCGTAACTTCCGTCCATAGATTAATGTTGGTTGCAGCGCTACCAGTTCCAGCTTCGGGCCGAACAAGTTCTCCAACTCCCCTCACAAAATGTAATAATAAATCTCACACTTTAGTAATTACAAACCTTACCTCGCTCCGGGACGCAGGTAGCATTTGTTCGAACGACGAATCCGATAAAAATTGTTGTTTTCTAAATGGGAAATCTTTTTTCGGCTACGGAAGCCGACTGCAGTGGGGCTATTTTCTGTTGTTAGTAATTGCATTTTTGTTTTTCCCGATGCGGGAAAACTTTTTCCATTCACTGAAGCTTTTTTCATTTCAAATTGCTTAAGCTGAAACACATTATTTGTTACAACGCTATTTTTATTATAATCTATTTAACGACTGAAAGCGTTGAGGTCGGTTTGCATAACTAATTTACTTGTGATTTTTATTATTATTTTGTATCAGGGTAAATCCATTAAACAAATATGCAAATCATATAAATGGAGGTAATTTATTTAATCATTGTTTGAAACATTTACAGTGTTAAACAATTATTAATATTTTGCTTATACATCAAAGCTGATCTAGTAGGCACAATGATTGTCCGAAAACTGGGTTTTTGAAGGGAAAACTTCTTTAGCACTGTAGTGATTTGAAATGAAAAACAGCGACACTAAAAGGAGTCAAACTCATACATCTTTAGGATTTAGCCTGCGAAAGAGTGAGATAATATCGAGAATATCAAAAATATCGAGTAATATGCTATTTTGCAATCGACCTTCAAATAAAGTCACAAACATGATTTTGTTGAAAGACAAAGCCCAATTTTATTCCGAGAATAGCGCCCTTTCGTCGGTGTTAAAAAAAGTTTATTTACGACGCTTCGCAGTTTAACTTGGATTTTCCAATAGGCCAAAAAAACTCGTTTTTCAAAGCTTGCATCGACTTTGGACTAAAATAAAGCTTCTGGTACTTATTTATTGCTCAGCAATACAGACTACCTACTGTAACTACTACTGTTGGATGGTGGAGACAAAAAAGGTGGACTGAGAATTTATCTCACTTGAGATAAGTTAAGCGAAACACTTATTCTAAGTGTTTCTTTTCTCCGTCTCCAACTTTTAAGAATTTCAAAACAGTGTCGACTTTACGCACATAAATTGCTTGATTAAATTTTACACGAGCTCTAATTATTTTTTTCTTCGCGGGAGAAATGTACGAATCTGGCGGTTAAAGCATTACAAAATATAATGTGTAAGTAATAAAAAAATAAAATAAGATATTAATAAATATCTTTCAACAAGATCTGGGGATTTATAAAAATTTCGCACTCGTTTTGGGAGTAAATTGTGCGGACACTAACGAATATTCAGAAATTTGTAATAAAATTTAATTAAGGACAAGAAAGGAATGAATGAAGGAACGCATTTAATTGTTGATTCTGTGTGAATTGTTCAAGTATTTTTTTTTTATTTGTACTATTTTAATAAGAGTAATTAAAAAATAATATTCTGTCATCGAAACTTAACACATAATGGGCACCTTTTTGCGTACCTAAGTTTTGTTGCGTTCCAATTTAACAATAAAAGGTCGATGGTAAAGACGCTCGAATATGAAACTGACGGTCGCGGGTTTGAATTTTTTACAATTTTGTTTTATCTATATATATATATTTTTTTTTATTTGTTTAATTTATAACATTATTACTGCGTTGAAACACAATATTACATAAAAAAAATAGCGAAAAACATATTTTAATGAATTTCTACGCCAATTAAGAGTGCTAGCTCTTGAGCTTGGCGTAGGAGTTATTTCATAATTATTTTATTATTTGAACATAATTTTACATAGAGTGTGCAATAAACATAAACTTAAGTACTAGGATGTTGTGAAGTTCATTTTTAATTTAGCATGAATTGAAGTTATCATAACATTTTGATTGGTGATATTAATTTTTTTAAATATTTATCTTAGTTGTGTCATTTCACAATTTATTAATTTAAAGCAATATATAACTTTTTGCGGCACGTTCCATTCACAGTGGTGGTAGATAGAGAGTGATAGACATTTTCAAAATCACCCTGATGAAAGACCACCATTTTTAATGGAAACGTTGCTTGAAATGGCTTTAGCCGTGTTTGGTGACCAGATACGATTAGCGAGGTTCTTCCTATCTCCTTCCCCTCCCCACTACCTTAACCCTACAACATAACCCAATTGGGGACGCCTTAGTCTCACTGTACCTTGTTAGTTGGGACTCTTGTGCGGTATTCACATATAAAAGGCATGATTTCATCATAAAACCGTGGATATCATTCTAGTTTTCAAAAAATGGGTTCCAAAGACACATAATTATTTTGTTCCCAAATACAATTTACTCACCTTTTCTAAAAAAAGTACATATTTCGTATGTTAACTGGAATTTGAAAGCGACACCCCGCCTCATCACTTATTAATATCCAGAGAGCTTTTGCAAAAACGCGAAGTGAAATATGAGCCAAGTTAATCACAATATTAAGACCGAGTTCACAATTACCATTTGTCGCGAGGAGAGACCGTACTTAAAAGTTACTCACAACATTAAATAGGCTGATTGCGTGCTTTAAAAAACATGTAATGCTAACATAGAATGAGCCATCATTTCTTATCATTAAGCGCTATCTGCCATTCATTGGAGCCATTGGAACATTATCGTCTAGGATAACCTTTAACCATTTTTATCTATCATAATTTCCTGTTTGAAAAAGAAATAATATGCTTTAAAGGTAATTACTATTGCCCTCTATAGGGTAAAACTTAAAGGTATTAGGTTAGGAGTTTAAAACTATACCCTCCTGTCAATTCTGTTAATTACTGGTTACATGATAAAGTAGATCTGTTGCTTAGAAAGTACATTATGAAGAGTTTTATTACGGGCTACATGATAAACACACTCAGTCATTTCGTTTGTTGTGTTAACAAAAAGTTAACAATTCCTTCCTGAGTATATTTTAGTCAAAATTAAATCAAAATATTCATTTTTCATTTCACTCGTTACTTTAGCAGAAGAAGATAAAGCGTGATAAAACTATCAATATGTAACCTTTTCCTATGTGACAAATGTCTTCCATTAATTTGTTAATGGCCAAAGCATGTTCTCCGGATGGATCAGCCTTCTGCAGTAATTTCAACATTTTTTTTTTTTTTTTAAGTTTCTTTATTAATTGAAAACATTTATTTACAAAAGTTGGGGATTTTTCGACCACCATGCCCGTGTTGTGGTGGTCGAAAACAATAATTCAATAAATAATATTTATTTATAACAAAACAATTATTTTCAAATCAATCAAATTGTCATAGTTCACGATTTTCAAAAAGCGATCCTAAATGACCAGAATTTAGCAAAAACTGATAGTCTGGTGAGAAAAAAACTTTTGAGTGGTGAGTCATAGGTTTTTTAATTTATTTTGGGTCATGATATTCGCGACTTTTTTATATCCGGAATTTCAGAGCAAGGCAATCATTTTTAGATCAGGGGTCCTTGCACGGGCGATCGATAAGGATTGATAGGATAACTTTCGTTAAGTTATCTTCGTTCCCTAACATGATTGCGGATAGCTGACGAATAAATAACAATTAAAATTCGATCTCAACTGTTGTTTGCACGTTAGCGATCTGCACTTGTCATAGAGAACGATGAGATCTTACCGAAAGTTATCCTATCAATCCTTATCGATCGCCCTTGCTAGGACCCCAGAATTGCATAAATTTGAAATTTTCATTTTACTGACATATCTAATTTTGGAAACTTGGTTATGAATATAGGACAATAGTAAAATTAAAAGCTATCAGCTTTAGCAAGTATTAATTTCTAAGTAACTTGTTGAAATATGTTTATATATATATTTATTTTGAATTTAATAAACCAGTTATTTATTTATTAGAAACCTTTTGATAGTACTTTTGGGAGGCGTAACAGTCGTCGCATTTTTTTAATAATTTAAAGAAAAGATTGTTCTATTTTAATGGAATAACTTTTTACTAACTTTTGAGGGTTATACCCATCAATGTAATAAGAAGAGTACCTATAATACTAATAAATCTAAAGGAAACATGAAAGAGAACCGACACAGAAAATAAAAAGATAACGGTCGAGATTGGGAATCGAACTCAGGATCTCTGCCTTACCGGCACAACGCCATAAATCACAAACATAAATTACTGTGGCAGCATTCTATTCTTAGACAACGACGGATTAATGAGTAGAGTAAAGTATTAATAATAAGTGAAAAGACTTGGGAAAATGTAGAATTAAAGGCCACAGAAGACATCAACACGCTTAAGAATTTTTTCGACACTAATTTACTATGACTAAATAGTGAAAAGACATTTGTAATTCCATTTGCAATCCATTCAAACGATGCTCCCAAAAATTTTAACTTTGTCATACACGATAATACTAAAATTCATAGCCAAAATTATTGCAAATCAAACTGTACAATATTAAAAACAACAAATAAAATAAATATCTCGGAGTAATTATCGACAAAAATCTGAAATGGAAGGAACAAATAATATGTCAGGTAGTAAACAAAATCAGAAAATTATTATATATATTTTTAAGAATTAGAAATTTTCTGTCGATAAAAAATCTATATTTAATCTACTGTGCCTTAGTTCAATCCACTCTACAATACGCTATTATTAGTTGGGGATCCGCGTATAAATGTAACCTTCTTCCAATAGAAATTGTACAAAGAACAATTATTAAAATTATATTAAAAAATCCTTAGACTACCCAACAGAACGCCCGTTTGAAGAATTTCGAGTACCCACATTTAAAGATTTATATATTAAAAATTCATTAATTCAAATTATTAAAGAAAAAGATAAATATCCATTTTTAAATGAAAACAGAACTCGACTTAAACATGTTTTTCTATGCCCAAAACTAAATACGTCTTTTGCACAGCATCAATATACTTACCAGGGAAGAATTTTTTTCAATCGTCTACCAGAAGAAATCAGAAGCATTAATGATAAAACCCGAATACTACTCTCTGTCAAGAGACATTTTAAAAATATTCTTAAGAAAAAAACTACTGTCAATTAATCTTACAAATATCCTTAGTTTTCCATAACATTCTTTCTTTTTTTAAAAAGTACACACCATTATCAAATAAATACTGCAGCTCACCTATATTTATATACAATTAATTATTTAAGTACTAACTTATAACTAATAGCATTTATGTACACTCCCCTTCCATACACAAGCAAATGCTTTAAATGGAAGGGTAGTAAAAAAAAACCTGTAAAAAAATATATTTTGTTGTTAAATTGTAATTGTAATAAATGTTTCAATAAATAAATAAAAAAAATTTTAAAAAATTAAACAAATGACAATTCTATAAAACAGAGCTATAAGAACTATATTGAAGAAAAATAGGTACAATTCAGTCAAAAAAATATTGAAGGAGTTAAATATCTTGTCATTTAAACAAATTATTTACTTCAATGCTATATTTTTAAAGAAATGAACTAAGACTCCCCTTCAGGAAAAAAAACACAAACTCCAAAGTCATTGATGTACGGAGCATTGAAGATATTTGGAGAATTTCCGGAAGAAATAAAATTGGAAGAGAGCATAAAGGTATTTAAAATTAAATTGCGAAGATATGTGATTGATTTGATATAGATGTGTTATTTTAGGTGTATGTATATATAAGGATTGTACTGGGACATAGATAACTATGTACCTATTTAAAATACCGTAATAAACAATAAACGACTCGGCCATTGGGACCTATCTAATTAATGTCATTTTTGTTCTTCTTCTTCTTCGGTGAACAAAATACTAATATTAGAATGTAAATTAAACTTGTATATAAATAAAATAAATTTTTAAAACGGTCGAAATACCGTTCAGACAAGGTCGGCAGACACCAACGCAGACCAGTCATCGCCATGATTTTATTTTAATAATTATTTTGAAAGCCTGTAGGACCAGTCTTGTATAATCTATATATTTCACGGTTTGCGGGTGAGCCGAAGGGGTTAGGAAGGCTTTTTAGCCCGAAAGGGGCTTTGTTATTATTATTGTCGAGGCTGTTAAGTGAACTCGAAAGGGTTGGATAGTGTCGTATGGAAAAAGCTTGAAATTATCTGGTGGCAATTTTCGTTTTCATTTCAGGCCATTTCTGAGGGGGCTGATTTACACGTATCATAGGGTTTTTGTGAGCTTTTATTTCAATTTTAAGCAACCCACTTTAAATGTATGTATGTAGATTGTTGATACCACTTTTTTGATACAATTTTATATCGATTTGGAGAACTACTCCTTTACTGATAATCGTGTTTTATATTTGAATGATTTTAAACAACCATTTACTATACGTCGATGGTTGTTTTGTTTATCAGTTTTGTAACATTAAATCACGTTTATTTCTGAGTGAATAATTAATTTATTTATTGAACGCTCGTAGGACTTTTACAAACATAATTTTTTTATTTTTTTTTTTTTTTATTTTTTTTTTTTATATCAAACGTTTATTGATTATAGCATATAAAATATAATGTACATTTAGATGATGTGTTAATTTGCTTACATGTTCATATTCAAATATGTTAATACCACTCTTCCATGGAAGCGTTAGCTTGTGTCTGGAAGAGTAGTGTACATTTTTTAATGCTATATTTAAGTTCTTAAATTACAATGTGAATGTAAAAAACAATAAGTTGTAAGTTCGGTGATATGTAATTATAAGTATTTATCTACTATCAAAACAATTTTACTATTTGGATAATGTGTCCAGAATTATTGTAATTAGTTGCTAAAAACAATACAAAATTTAACTTATTTGAAGAATGGAGTATCACTTGGAAACTGAGTTATAAGTAGATTAGATTAGTCGGAAACTGTTTTTTTTTTTTTGAGATTATCTTTAAAATATTTTTTTACAGTGTTTATTAATTGGATTTTATCATTAATTTTTCTAATTTCATCCGGTAATCGGTTGAAAATAAGTCTTCCTTGATAAGTATAATAATTTTGTGCAAAGGAAGTGTTTAATTTTGGGCATGAAAAAATATATTTATGTCTAGTACGGTTTTCAGTTATAAATTGATATTTTTCTTTTTCTTTTATAATTTGAATCAATGCATTTCTATTGTATAGATCTTTGAAAGATGGTACTTGAAATTCCTTAAATAATTGATCCGTTGGGTAGTCAGAAGGTTTTTTTAATATGATTTTAATTATTAGCCTCTGCACAACTTCAATTGGGGAAAGATTAGTTTTGTATGCTGATCCCCAGCTAATGATAGCATATTGTAAAGTTGATTGAACCAAAGCGTAATATATTAGATATAAGTTTTTTACAGATAAAAAATTTCTGATTCTTAAAAATATATAAATCAATTTTCTAATTTTTTTTACAACTTGACAAATTTGTTCCTTCCATTTCAAATTTTTATCGATAATGACTCCTAAATATTTGATTGTGTTTGTTGTTTTTAATATTGTGCAGTTTTGGATACAATAATTTTTACTATGTGTTTTGGAATTATCATGGATGATGATGTCAATGTTTTTAGGGGTATCATTTTTGTGTATTGCAAATGGAATTACAAATGTTTTATCACCATTTAGTGATAGTAAATTTACGTCGAAGAAATTCTTTAAAATATTTATGTCTTCGGTGGCTTTAAATGTTACTTTTTCCCAAGTTTTATCGCTAATTATTAGTACCGTATCATCGGCGTATGAAGTAATTTGGCCATGTAGTGGTTGAAAAAAAATGTCATTAACATATATGGTGAAAAGGATTGGTCCGATTACTGTACCTTGAGGGATTCCAAAGTCTGATATTTCTTTATCGCTATTAATCTGATTTATTTTTATGACTTGCGGTCGATTTTTTAGGTAGTTCGAAATCCATTTAATTGCATTGTCTTTTATACCTATATTGTTTAGTTTTTTTAGTAGAATCTCATGGGATATACTATCAAAAGCTTTTCTGAGATCAATAAATATACCGGCACATTTTTCACCTTTATCCAATGATTCATTGATGTATGAGGTTACATTAGCAATAGCATCTTGTGTGCTGAGTGACTTTATAAAACCAAATTGGTTTTGGTGAAGAATTTTATTACTTTCTAGGAAACCGACCAATTGGTTTTTCACAATTTTTTCAAAAATCTTTCCAATGTTTGAGATTAGACAAATTGGGCGGTAGTTAGTTACTTGTTGAGGATCTCCAGATTTATAAATAGGTGAAATAATTGTATTTTTATAGTTTGTCGGAAATATTCCCTCTGTTAAACTTAAGTTTATCAAATGAGTAATTGGTTTTACCAAATGAATTTTCATGGATTTTAGAAAATGTACTGTAATAAGGTCAAATCCGGGAGACGAACCTCCTTTCATGCCTTCTATTATTTTTAAAACTTCACTTTCTGAGGTTGTTTCAAATTTTGATAAATTATTTTGATTTTGTACATTTTCAATCGTTTGTTTTTTCGGGTTAAAAGATTTATTGATATTTTTCGCAAGATTTTTTCCTACATTAGCAAAAAAAGAATTAAAGATGTTTGCACATTGTTTAGGTTGAATATTAGCATCTATTATTTTATTTTCATGTTCAATGTATTTTATTTTTTGTGTTTTTTTAGTGTTATCCATGGCTAAGTTGACTGTTTTCCATATTTGTTTATTGTTATTGTCTGTAGAAAGTATTTTATTTTTGAAATAGTCTTCTTTATTTTTTTTGATACAGTTTGTTAATTTATTTTTAAATTTTTTGTAAAAAGTGTATGCTTTTTCATTTAGAGGATTTTTCAATGCTGTTTTATAAAGTTTTTCTTTGTTTCTAATTGATATTATAAGTCCTTGTGTTATCCAAGGCTTTAAAATTCTTAGTTTAGATTTAATGCGGACTGTAGTTTCAGTAGTTGAATTTTTTATGTGTTGAGACAATATATTTTCAAAGTTTTTTGAGCAAGTCTCGGTATCATAACTATTTAACACGTTGTTCCATTGTTCATTTCTTAGTTTTTTGGATAAAATAGTCATATTTGTGTAGGATTTTGTCTTTGTTAGATTAAATTTTTTATGTTTAATTTTGTTATCATAGAGAAGAATGCATGCATGGTGGTCAGTTATATTCGTTTTCCAAACAATTGATTTGATTTTGTCGATATCTTTAATATTTATGTTAGTCCATATATGGTCTAAACAAGATGGAGTGTGATTTTTTATCTCTCTCGTATTTTTATTAATGCACGATATGAAGTTAAATTCAGTCATACAATTAATATATTCATTTTTGAAATTATTTTCTACGTTTTCATTAATGTTTAAATTGAAGTCTCCTGCAATAAAGCAAAGTTTATTACTAAATTTTAACAGTATTTGTTTAAATTCATTTATAAATGACGAGATATTCGAACCGTGTGTTCTGTAAACAGCTATTATGTGGTAGTTTGTTTTGTCGAGTTTTAATTGTATTTCAATACAGTTTACTAGGTGTATAGGATGTTCAGTTATTTTGACAATACTAAATTTATCGTGAATGAATATGACGAGACCACTATTTTTATTGATGTTTATTTTGGTTGTAACATAATTATATTCTGGTAAATGATAGGTGGGTGATTCGTCATTAGTAAAAGTTTCTGATAATATTATGATGTCAGGTTTTTTATTTAGATTGTTTAATTTTAGAATTAATTCATCCCAATTTCGTTCCATACTTCGTATATTACTATGAAAAATGAAAATATTATTGAGATTCTTTGAGATTATGTCATTACATGAATCGGTGTATACACACTCATATTCTTGTATTTTAAAATTATTTTCTAATTCATTAGCTATGAAGTCATCCATTTAGTAAAAATATTAATGTGATATTGATTTCTTTTAAATATGTAGAGTATTTTCAAAGTAGAGTGTGACATAGAGTTAGTAATACAAATACGGATTTTATAATGTGTAGAGATTGTTGAAGAATGTTCCGGTTTTTTATTGATCATATATTGATGGATCACATCTTTATCATTACTAGCATAATCATTTACAATATTTAAATGCATATCTCGTAAAATAATATTATTTATATTTCTAAAATTCAATAAAGCGTTTTTTGATTCTACTATAAATTGTTGTACTGTAGACTTATGTGTAGGATAAATAGCAATATAATGCGATAATTTATTTACGTCTTTAAATTTTATATTTAAAATATTAACATCATAATCATTAATTACTTCATTAATATTGAGAACATTATACTGGTTGGAAATAGATATTCCAATATCAGAGTTTTTGTTTATTCTTATTATTGTTACCTGGTACCCTGGAATGGAGTAATTAGTTTCGCCAGTAGAGTAGGTCTTTGTAAACCCAATCAAGCCCGGGAAAAAAAATATTTCTTTTAAAAATATTATTAATTTTTCAAAAAAAATTTTTACGCTTTTAATATTTTTATGAAATTGAGTAAATCTTTTTTGAGTGCAAATAAAATAGAAATCTCTTATAGAGTGATATAAGTTTTCTTCAATACATATTTTTTTATCTAATGCGTTACATAAAAAATCATTCATTGTTAATTTATAGATAAGAGTTTGAGGAAATGAAAATTTACAATATTTATTCGTAGTCAATGCGTTCTTTGGCAATTCGAAGCATTTTTTGCCGGTAAAGGCATTTTATGCTATCGACTCTATGATCGGTGGAATAGTTCATATCAAACCTTTTGTTTTGGACACAGCAGTTGTTGCAGATTGGAGTTTGTTCTTTGTTTTCACATTTGGATAGTATATGTTCCTTAGTGCAATGAGGGCAAATGGGAGGCTGCGTCCTGGCGAGACATCTTTGAGCTGTGTGGCCGAACTTGAGGCAATGGTAACATTGTGTGAGCGGGCTGCAGTCGCTGACGTACACTCTTTGGAATTTGATGTTTAATTTTTTTTTATCAATTAGTTTTTTCCTTAATTGTCCAGTTGTTTCGATAATGTAGTTAGTGGTGTCGTTTTCTTTTCCTTCATTGTACTTATTTTTTAATTCCTTGATAAGCTTAATGTCTTTTTTGTCTTCTAGGGTTAATCCTTCATTTTGTTGTACAATCCCGTCTATAATTTCTTCTTCAGTCAATTGGCATTGCAGGCTTTTCAACATTAAGCACGGTTTCCTTTTTTTTATTTCTTCGGCCGATACTTCTTTTCCAATTACTTTATTTATCTCTTCGGTTAATTTTTCTGCATCTTCTTTTTTTTGGCAAGAAATCACTAATTTTTGTTCTCCGATCTTTTTTACTCCATTTACTCCAACTTTTATTTTTGTTAAATTAATATTTTTTTGAATTTTTATTTTTATGTCCTCGGCCTTCAAGGTGTTTTTTGAGGTAATTAAAATGGCGTATTTCTGTTCTGCATTATATGAAGTTTCTGCGAAGTTTTTATTGTTACTTAGTGCACTCGCGTATGATTTTTTGTTATTTTGATGGATTTCTTCGAGTTTCTGTGTGTAGTGATGATTATTTTTAATATTAATTTCTTGTAATTCTATGATCTTCTTTTGTAGACTAATTAGTTCGTGATGAATTTTTTCTTCCAGTGATACAATATTTTGTTCCAGTGTTAATTTTATTTTTGAGTCTTTCACTGAAGTGATCTTATTAACTAAGTCTTTAATATTTTTAAAAATTTCTTCGGTTTCCATATTAAATTAATGGAATCGCCCAGGTGGGCGAGTTATTAATGTAAGTAATTATATTTATTGTTTTACTTCTTACAAAATAATACAAGTCGTTATTTTACATTATGCAGAAATATTATAAATATATATTTCTAAAATTATTAGCACACGCGAAGAAGTGGGATAACTTGATACATATAAATAAATATGAAGATATGATTTTTGAATTTCACGGCAAAAAGTATTTTTGTTATTTGTTTTTCGGGTGTTATGCCGTGTTGCGCTACCTCTTCCTTTAGCCAATGTTTCGGACAGCGTTAGTGTCCATCATCAGGGCAGATGATGATGGACAATGTATCTGCCATGATGATGGACACTGTAACGCTGTCCGAAACGTTGGCTAAAGGAGGAGGTAGCGCAACACGGCATAACACCCCAAAAACATTATACAAAAAATAAATATGAATATTTATTTTATTAATTCCATACCATAAATTCAACATTTTTTTGGAATTTGTAAAAATTTTATTCATCTTTTTCACTTGTATAGTACACGTCAACTTTAATGCCGACCCGACGTTGATGTAGAAATCGTCGCAATAGGCGAGTTTGAAGTCCGGAAAGCGGTTGCCTCCAAGCCTACGCCTTTATATATCGTTTGTTTTACGCATCTTTCTGTATCGCTTACGGTCATTGTAAAATCAGTAAAGTAACTGTACCTGCGCGAGAATGGGTCGTATTAAGTTCAGGTCGGCATTTAAGTTTGGCGCGCACTGTGCTATCTTGTAGAATCACCTCCCAAAGTAAAGCAGTTTACTCCCGGATACCTTGTACATACAATATATTTAATTAGTGTATACTGTAGCAGAGAGAAAAAGTGGTGTAAAAGTCATTGCTGGTTAAGCTTGAAGTTTAAAGTTTTAAGTAAATGAAATGAGAACGGGTTGTTTTTTTATGGCGCGTTCTTGAGTTCAACAGCTGTGGAAGCTCTGAAGGAGTAGAAGTGAACATGGGTCTTGAATCACGAATCACGAATCACGAATCACGAATGGGTCACGTTCACTTCTTCTCCTCCTCAAACACTGTGCAATTTAGGAGGCGGGAATGGGTACCGCTGCCCTGGGGACCTTTATTGGATAACACCTTTGCCATAGATCACCCCAAGTGGTTCGCTACGTTTGGTGACTTTGCAGGGGTGCCCGGGTTCATGGGGTGAGGTTTGTCTAGGTCTTGGAAGTGGATGACCAGGACGCACTGAACCCCAGATTTCTACCCACCCCTTAAACCCTTTTCCTTCCCAGAACTCTCCTATCCTTCATTTCCTTAAAAAAACCCTCCGTATAGCATCCCTAAAGATGGCATAGGCCCTGAGGGGAATTATTATCCTCAGGGCCTCCTGTGTGGAGCTCACGTAAAAAAAATGGATCCTCCACACGGCACCCCCAAAAGTCTAATTTGGGAGGCGATTATGGGTACCACCGCCCCCGGAACCATTTATTGGAAAACCAATGTGTCGGATTTATGGAGTAAAGTTTATCCAGGTCTTGGCGGTGGATGCGTCTACCCCCCCCCTTCTGCATGGCGGGCCGGATCGAGGTAGACTGGTTGAGGGAGGCTTTTGACCTTTCCAGCCAGACTCTCTCGATCCACTGCCTTGCACCGTTGTTGGAGGGATGTATTCTGCAGTCGTTCTGTGATATTATAGAAAACACTACCTTGTAATTGAAAATCAGACAATAATATTTATTTACGGCTCGGAGTGCTTTGAAGCGAAGAATGGACGGTTACCTCGAGAGTGTTTTCTCTTGGGATAAAACTAATCTCGTTGAATTTAATGTTTCAAAAGCCCAATCTTGTCTGATTACGTCTAACAACAAGAGGGCCTGTTCGGAAGCAGTCTTCCGAACAGGCCCTCCATTGATATGCTTGGTGTAACTCTAAGTGACCAGCTCTAATATGGGGGCTCCATTGATATGCTTGGTGCAACTCTAAGTGACCAGCTCTAATATGGGGGCTCCATCGAAGGCAGAGTAAAGTTAGCCTCTCAAAAACTGGGCGTACCGTACAGGATACTTTAATAGTCGACAACTGCTAACCCTGTACACATCACAAATGCGTCCCAGGGTTGAATTTGGCAACCACCTCTGGTCTGCTCCAAAATACCTGAAAAATACTCTCGACTCTGTGCAGAAACGGGCGGTGCATTTGATAGATTCTCCCATCTTAACAGACGGATTGCAATCCTTAGAGCATGGGCGTCGGGTGGGAATGCTATCCTTGTTCAACCGGTATTACAATGGAAGATGCTCCGAAGAATTAGCGTCATTGATTCCTTCGACAACACGCCAAACGCATGACCAACATTTGTACACGGTTGACACTTGTCACATGAGAAAGGGGCGCTTCTTCGACTCGTTCTTGTGTTCAACAGCTCGGCTATGGAATGATTTGCCGGCCTCCGTGTTTCCACCTTCCTCTCTCTCTCTCTCTCTCGGGTCTCTTCAACACCAATGATCATTCCTTCCTCTTCTTAAAAAGACCCTCCATACAGCATCCCAGATAACATAGGCCCTGAGGGAAATTATTTTCCTTAAGGCCTCCTGTGTGGAGTTAATGTAAAAAAAATAATAATTTAATAATACATTTCCACTTACTGCCCCTAATTATAATTGAACACAACATCATTGCGCAATTCCACGCTGAAAGGAACGAAATAAATCTAGTAGATAAATATCCCTTCATCCATAAATGTTATCACCCCAAGTTATGAAAATGTTAAATGAATTTGACAATAAAAGAAGGTCTTAGATCTGTCGCTTCCAGACACATCTCCTAATTACAAGCGGGCGAGATCAGAAATTCGCAGTGACTCACCCCACCTTCCTCTTTTGCTTCTCCTTCTCCTTCTTGAGCCTTTCGCCCCCGCTTTTCGTGTCAAACAAGTAAAATTGCTTAAAAGGCAAAACCACCCCCATTCTTCCCCGTTTAACCCCTTAAGGCGATCTCTGTCGCCGGGTTACTTACAATACTCGTTTATCTATAAATGTATTTTTGACGATCTCCGTAGTTGAGTAGTTACGATCCTTGGCTTCGAATCCGGAGATCGCTGCGCTGGTTCAAATCGCATCGTGCGCAAGTAAATAGTATTGATTAGTGTTATTTCAGAAGTAATTAATTAAAAATGTTTTAAATTTATTAGCTTTACGCACCAGATTAAAATGTCCGGGTTAAATTTTCCCCACAGGAAAAACTAAACCCTTTCACACACTTCCCAAATGATCATCTAGTAAATCCACGCCATGCAATTGCACTATATAAGTATTATAAATACAAAACAATACAAGAACAACATGTCAACGTACCAGAGACCAAATGGGAAAATAATTCACCGACTCCAGATATTTTCATATCAGAGTGTTCGGCTCTGTGGAATTCCTAATTGAACCTATAAATCCTACTGATTCCTCAATATAAATATTTTTAAAAAATTATTAGCTTTTACTGGAGTAAACATTTATTATTATTATTATTTACCCGCGGTTTCGCTGGCGTGGTTTTAGGGGGAAATCTATATATACATAAAAATCAAAATATGCTAGCTTCGGGGTTTGTAGTTCCTGGCATGCGTTCCTTGCCACTTAATAAAAATACTGTATCTCCCTGCGTGTCCTTTCCCTTCATCCCATTCTTCTTCCGCCTCCTATTCCTCTACCGCATCCCCTTCCCCTCACGCGTTACCACTCTGCCTTCTCCGCTTTCCCTCTCCCCACTCCCCTCTCTCGCATCCCCCGTCCCACGAATCCCTCTCCCGATTTCTCCTCCCCCCTCCCGCATTCCACAGATTCGATCGATGTACATTCAGTTTTCAAACAACTCGCGTGCCACCTATTGAAATTTTTTTTATACAAATTTCATAATGCCAGAGCTAACCTTCGTGGACGTGCTCACAAAGTTTCATCGCAATCGGATGAACGGTTTAGCAATGCATAATTTCATGATGCCAGAGCTCACTATTGCATACAGAAATAATCGAGGGCACGCGCACATCAAATCCCCAAAGTTTCATCACAATCGGATGAATGGTTTAGCGACGCATAACGGACATGCGTACAAACCCAGAAACAAACATATTTTGATTTTTATATTTATACAGATAAAATATGTAGTAGGTACCTTTATTTTCAGCTCGTTCACGTTAAAGTCCACCATTAAGAATCGAAACGTTGCTTGAAATTGCTTTAGCCGTGTTTGGTGACCTGATCTGAATTGCCAGGTACTTTTTCACCATCAACTTCCACATCTCTTATCGCTCCCTACTACCTTCAACCTCACAACAATGAGGACACCATAGTATTACTGGCTCCAGACGGTTTGGAGCAGTTGAAACTCTTGTGCTGGTAGGTACTCACGGAGATCTTTGGGAGAAGTGGAACCATAAACCAAAAGACGAAAGAAATTCGGAAGAACGAGAAAAAATTGCGTGGAAAATTTAGGTAATTTAAAAAAAAAATTAAATGAAGACAATATTAGCGAAACTCGATTGAAAATCTGGAAACTGAAATCATAAAAATATATTGTCCCCTCTTGGACCAGAGTTGCGCTAATATTTTCTTCATTTAATTAAATATTACAATTTGAGGTTTTACTCATATAAGTTAAAAATAAAAATTAATAAAATTAAATATACATAAAAAAACGAAACAGAATTTTCAAGAATATTAATCGACGAAACAGAGTTGATCAATAGGTAAATAGTTACAATGGTAGTTGTAAGTTGTAAGCCACCAAGTTCTCAATTATAAGTTATTTGATTATGTGGGTGGATGTAGGCGGTAGATTGTAAGATAGATTAAGTTTGGATTTAATTTCTTAGTTTGTTCTCTCGGTCACTTGACTAATTGAAAGTCACCCAGAGGACATTGTTTCACAAAACGGTTTAAAATTATTGAATTACACATTATTACTACCCAAGTATTTAAATCAACGTCTTACTATTTAAAACTAAATTGATGGTCCCATATACATAGTAACTTCTTTATTTATTTATTTTTAAAGAAAGACAAACATTCCCGGGTTACGAATAACCCAACAATGTTTGAAAATCTCCTACTACCTCCACAGAAAGCCGAAAATGTTGCTTGTGTTGTGATGGAGGACTTAGTCAGCCGAGGATTCGAACACGCGACGCCACGGTGTGATTCCAACACGGTGGGATCCAAGCGCCATGCCCACTCAATCACTGACCGGTCGTGCAATTTATTTTTTCGGTCTTTGGTTTGTGCAATTTATTTATTATGTAAGGTTTAAATTTTTTTACTGTGCATGTAGCAACTAGGCATATCCTGTGCCGATAGAGGTTATGTTATAAATATTTTAAAAAGAACAACAGATTCATTATCAGATTAATTGGAAGAATAGAAGTATGGGCATCACTTTTATTTATTTATGCGTGTGGCATCCCCGCCACGCAAAGAAAACATCTCTGGATCGCTCTGGCGATGACCGAGCAAATTATTCCGTCTCCAGCGCTCGATCCCGCCGGCCACTCGCGTTTTGTACCTCTCTACCCGTTTCATACGTGAACACTAAATCGTGTAAATATTTAACCACTCAAAAATGAGCAAGTGTTATCAATCATCATCCAATATAACTACTGAACACTGGATCGCAGCCTAGAAGTACCGTGATCCCCAGGAGCCTGGCTATGACTATTCCTCATGGTAAAGTATTGGTGCTACCTCGTCTGATGAGAAGACGGAGCACAGGTCAAACATTCTCCACTAGCCCCTCAACCCTGGCAAACAACACTTCTAACAGAAGGTATTTTAAATTCACGGAAAATTGAATAAAGAAAGTTGAACAAACCGAGTGCGGCGTCCTTTCACATCTGCATACCTCTTCAAGCACAAAAAATGATTAGTTTGGTTAGCTAAATGAACTGACAGTGCATTCAAGTAAGTTCTTAAGAGCTATGCCGGTCATTTAAAAATGTATTGTAACGAATGTCTTCTGTTCCACTCCGCGCTCCCCTCAGGGGAACTGAGCAAAGGGGACAACTGCATATCGGGCTGAAAATACCTAAATAAAATCGTCAAAATTGATGTTTTGTATTCCCCATTTTTCTTCTCCATAACTGAGCCGATTTTCATTTTTTTTTTTTCACTAAATGTGTTAGAAGAAAATATTCTATGTCGGTACGTTTTGCTTTTTTTAAAAATACATTGTTTAGTTTGTATACTGAACGTCTTTTGACGGCGTTTAAACGACTCCAGATACTAATATCTACAGCCTGTATGTCTGATGAATATCTACAGCTCATATGTTGAACTAATATCTACGAACTTCAGAGTGTTGATTAATATCTACAGAGCGTAGGTTGTTCTAATATCTACAGAGCGTAGGTTGGACTAATCAGCTAAAGGTGTCCAATAGTCCGATATTACGAATTTTTACATACACACTTACATAAATTAAGTTTTTTAAACTGCATACGCAATATTACATTAATCCGATATGCTACACATAATTGCAAATCCAACCTCTGCCAGTGCTGTAGATATTCGTCAACACTTTGATTCTCATAGATATTTGTCAACAGTTTGTGCTGTAGATATTCGTCAACACTTTAGTTTTCATAGATATTAGTTCGATTTTTTCAGTTTTTGGAATTCCTGTAGATATTAGTAGACGCCTCCGTTTAAACCAGGCAATTTTATTCATTTTTGGAAGGTCCTAACTTCTATAAGAAGTAAATTATCAAAAAAAGCAAAACGTAAAAGTGGTCGATATCGACATTATGTAAAAATTTGCTCTAGGGTCAAAATCCAGAGAGATAAACGGGGAATACGTTTGTATGGAAAAAACGCCGCCCGCATTCCCTCTTAAATTAATAAAATATCTACCTCTTCTCAAACCTACTGATATTTTTTTATAACACGTCTTTTTATAACTGTGTTATTATTTTTATTCAACTCTTATATTTTAACTCCAAAGGTTTTTACATTTAAATGAATATTCACATAATACAACCACAAACAGCGCAGCAGATTTGCATGTATGCCCACCATAAAGATATTCGGAACATTGTACAAAAAATAAAGATACATATTGTAGATATATATTGTAGAAAACCGATCACAAGCAGTTCGTATGAAATCTTCAGGAGAATCTGTGTCTTGGACATTAGGCAAAATAAAGATATATATTGTGGACATTTATTAAGTAAGTAAGGTTACACTTTTTCTGTACATGTCGCAAACCAGGCATATCGTGTGTCGATACAGGTTAGGTTATAAATATTTTATATATTATACCTAATCATCTCAACACAGGTTTTCCTAGTGAGACAAGCATAGAACATCACGAATTGTTACCCTAGAGCTTATAAAGATAAATATATTTCTTAAAAAAAGTATTAGGAAGCTATAAGGATGAATTAATGCAATTTGTCACCCTCAGTCATCGAACCAACATTCGTTTGCACATTCAAATCAAAACAACGATAGTAAAATAAATCATTTAACAGATCTTCAAACTTCCTGTCCTGTTGTAAAAAAAACTGATCCACCTCACTTTAAATATAGATTTGATAATTTTATTCCGCTGAATAATATAACTCTACTAAAATATTTTGATGAAAATATTAATAACAGTACTCTCCAGAAGACCTGGAATAACTAACCACGAAACATTATTTTTATTTAATTAAAGCATCCTTCTGAGAGGTGCCTCTTGGCCCGACGGGCTTGGAACCTGGAAACCTGGAACCGTCTGGAACTTTATTTATGTCGCTTATCTTTAAGAAAATAATCTCCAGCCCAACTAGCGCTATCACCTGGATTCATTAATTCATTAATTCTAATCCACTTGCGCCAAGTTAAAGACGTATTTAAGTCTAATTTATACTTTTAATTTGGAACTCACGGAAGGTGAAAGGGAAACTGCCTTCGAACTTAAATTTACGGAAGTTGGCAGGAAAATTTTATTTAGACTGAGAGAAAAAAACAAATTAAGGGAGTGGATTTCATTTCAAGGAGTGTAAATTTCATATATTAATACTTGCATTACGTTTTTCTTAAACTCTCGGATTGTAAATGAGGGTCTCAAATTGAAAAAGTAGGTGCCTGGCCTTTATTTTAGTGAATTTTAAACATGATTATATATTGGTTTATATACTGGTTTTTAAATCTTTAAATCAATAACGACTTTTACACAACTGGCTTACACAAAAAGCGTTGATTTTTCATCATGGATTGTTCAACCGAATAAAATGGCTAAAATTAATTTACACCATAAAAATGATGTACAGTATTCACGCATGAATTCTGATTAGCACCATTTTTGGTGAAATTTCACCCAGGGGGTATTTCTCTAACCTCATACATCCGAAGTCCGCGTTTAATATTCGGTACCTGAACCTGTGAATAGTGGCTATATTTCGAATAATATTTCTACATACATATTCAAGTATTTATTTATGTATTTAATCATATACGTTACCTTACCGATAAGCTATCAAGATGGTGAAACACTCTAATACAATAAAAATAGCTCTGGACAATTATGGAAGTAACATATCGATATATTTAATTGTGTAGTCGGTAGAGTCGTTAAGGTAGTCTTAATGAATATAAAGACATCCGGTCGATAGCTGAGTTGGCATCGCGTCTGGGTCCCATCGCGTCCTGTGTTTGATTCCTCGGCTGACGAAGTCCTCAATCACAACATAAGCAACATTTTCCTCTTATGGTAGTAGGAGATTTTCAAATATTGTCAGGTTATTCGTAACCCGGTAATATTTGTCTTTATTTGCATAATTTTTTTTTAAATCTATCGTTTTGTAATTGAAAGTAAGATGGCTTCTTACGTGTGTAGAGAATGACAGCGATTTCATTTTACAGCCATAAAGTAATTTTGTATAAGGGTATCCCTGAGATCTGAGCGCTTGCGGGCCAGACGCCAGAATAAACTCGTAGGCAATTTCATTCCCTTCCTTGCGCCCTTTTGGGTCGTTCGTCGCTTTTCGCTGTCATACTCGCCATTTTCCTTCAAATCCTTCTGAATCGAACTTTTGTCGTGTCATGCTTTGTATCCAACATTCAATAAACGTGGAGTCCGGAACCTCAACCTGTGTATTAATTTATCTTCATACCTTGGCTACATTAGTAAGTACGATCCTACCAAATAAAGTCATTTGCCAAATTGGTGAACCCGACGTATACACATGGATAATGGCGGACAACCAGCAGCGAGCGACCATCATGGCGCAGGGAAGGAAATCCTGAGGTATCATATCCCGGTGAGTTACCTTTCAATTTTAACTAAAATAACAGTGCATCTTTTGCTCTTATTGCTTTTCACTAGGGAGACCTCAGTAAAACTTTAAATATAATATGCATCGCATATTCCGTCATATATTTCGATAATGACGGCCTAAACAGTGCATGGGTTTTCAAGCAAAGTATTATTATTCTAAAACAAATATTTTTTAAATGTAATTAATAATTAATCATTCAATCATATCAAACATATCTTGATTTTTTACTATATACCCACATGGATTATGTAAATCAATCTTCCGATAACAGGATTTTAAAGTCAAAATATTGTAACCTTTACGACCTTTCAAATAAATACTATGATCTCTCATAAATTATCAAACCAACTAATCATTATTTCTTTTCGTTTCTTCAAAAAAGAATTAAACTGCGTTGTACCATCTATTTCAGGGGAACAAACTGACATTTCGTGACCGAAGTACTTAAGGCGGAAACACAACGCGGCAGGTCCGGTAAATTCTACGCCGGGACGGATTCCAGCGCTGCAAGCCCGAAACTGCCGATTTCATCAGAGCGGCAGGCAGAGAAAACACTTATCACAGAATTCAACGCTTGTGGAAACCATCGCTACAGACACGTAAATTAAAAAAAAAGTTCATCATTAATTTTATTTCAGCATTTTTAAATTATGTTACATTGTTTGATGGGTTGATTCCTACCCAAAATGTTGCAATTCAGCACATGTTCTCTTTAAGAAATTTTTAGAACTTGTGTGAATACATGTGAAATTATACCTACCTACAATCCATAATAATGCTACCTATTTGCACATTTCTGTTCAAGTATACTATTGAAATTCAGTAATATTTTAACATTTCTTGGAACTACGAATATTTTACAGATTATTTTACAAATGATATTTGTAAATTAAGTCCTACAGACAGTACATTCTAATTTTAAACTTTGCTGAACGCTTTCTATGTAACAATCGATGGAATCTAGTACAAAATATTGTTAATTTTTTAACAATTTTGCCAAAAATTTTAAATAATTTTTTTTTTTTCACATATGATTCTTTCCAATATAAAGGCAATATAAATTCTTTTCAATATAAATTCTTTCTCTCATTTATATTCTTACAAATCCATATCAAATCTAAAATGATTTATACAAAACAGATTTATAAAAAAAAAGTATAAAACACATAGAAAAACTCATTAGAATTCCAAAAAGCATATATTTTTTTAAAAAATTACTGAACAAATATACTAAAGTCTACAAATTTTGATAAAATTTTGAGCTCTATATTAGTACTATTATAATTCGTGTAACTAATGAAAAATTTTTCATTCTTCAACCATGTAAATAACATGTAGCTAGTTTTAAGTCAACTTTACAATCGTATATTACACGATAAAACATCTATGTATAAGAAATCATTTAACGTTACGCTAAGATAAGCGTTCTCTTAGTAGGTTTTACAATAACAAAACCAAACATAATATATCATACTTTAATATAGCACATATCGTTTATATCATTCTATAATGCAACATGTACTTAAGATAACTTTTAAATATAACTATAACATAATGTATGTAATATTGATCATGTTAACAAAATAACACACATTGATGTATCCATTCATGAATAACTTATCCAAGTTTCAAACCACCCCGCTAGACGCGTTTACTTTCACATGTATCTTTAGTAACTTTTAACTAACTTTGATTACGTTTTGCGTATTTTTATAATATTATGGAATTTAACCATGTTCAGTCGAATGTTTGATGACATCCACATATCCGAATGAACATGTTGTTGAGATTTTAACATTTAAATCATACAATAATTTTTATACCATTTCTTTTAATGAAATGTAATTGCTTATAACAATATGATTATTTTTTATCCATATCCTATCAAGCGTACATGTCCCTCGCCTGATAGAATGTGTTGATAAAAATTTTTTTTTTAAACTATAAATTACTCCTTAAGTGTTTACAAAGGTATTAGCAAATACACATCAAGTTCATTTATAAAAACCAGTATAAAATTATATAAACTACACTTGTAAACAATTGATGAGATATTATCACTATAAAAATGATAGATTAAGGATTTCATACCTCATGTTCATAGAAAACGAATATGTTGTACATTTTATAATATCTACTACTTTCCAAATCTGAAATATTTGATTCGTTTAAGATCAAACATTCTAAACCTGTATTATATAATAAATAGTTTTAGCCATGTACTTTATCATATTCCAGTAATAGAGTATTTACTTTATATGAATAATAAGCTATAGTTATTCTAACACTGTTATATTATCGGAACATAATATGTCTTATATTTACCACAAATTACCTGAAAGGGTGATTTGAATTAAAGCATAAGTGCGTGACACTCCTTGCTCCAAACAAAAAACGTTTGTTGACGCAGTAACTTTTAAGTATTTTCTCTCTAAACTAATAATTTTATTTGTTAATAATACACAATTGAAGTATTGTGAGGTATTTTTAATATGTATATTAATTTTAAGTGATACTAGTCGCAAACATCCTGTACATATGCTCCAAACATAAAGTTTGTAGATGCAATTCATTGATTATATACATAGTCAATCTAGTTGGAGCATACTCCTAGAAATAACATTATGTTTATAGCTTCAAATTCAAAATCCATGTTAAAATACTATATTTATAATGTTACACACATATTTCACAATCAAGTAAGTTTTTAAATTTAGCTTTAAAAGTTAGGTGACATACAATGTTGCATTTTTAATCTAATCCAGAAGTCAGCATGTTTCGTGTGGTGGGTGGTCCCACACAGAATAAACCAAGTTTATATAATGTATGTCAAATCACTTTTGAAACTGTTTATATTAAAATACAGAATCACTCTTCCTTCTATTTACGACTGTAAAATCTAATTTAAGTAATCATATCTAATGCATTTCAAAAAATATAATAACATATTGTTAAATTAAAAGCAGATTATTATTCGACACTACTCACAATACCAACATGTGATGTTTTTTCATTATATTTTCTGGAACGCATTGAAACCAATAAACTATTTTTACATTTATTTTTTATGTCGTTTTTCAAACTGGGAGGAAGGTATGTAGAGAATGACAGCGATTTCATTTTACAGCCATAAAGTAATTTTGTATAAGGGTATCCCTGAGATCTGAGCGCTTGCGGGCCAGACGCCAGAATAAACTCGTAGGCAATTTCATTCCCTTCCTTGCGCCCTTTTGGGTCGTTCGTCGCTTTTCGCTGTCATACTCGCCATTTTCCTTCAAATCCTTCTGAATCGAACTTTTGTCGTGTCATGCTTTGTATCCAACATTCAATAAACGTGGAGTCCGGAACCTCAACCTGTGTATTAATTTATCTTCATACCTTGGCTACATTAGTAAGTACGATCCTACCAAATAAAGTCATTTGCCAAACGTGGTTATCGTTAGTAACCATGGTTTTCCAAAACAGAGACGTTCGCTCCATAGTTCCACCCTTGGTTACACATATCGCGCTTACGCATACCACAGATAAATAGGTTTTGGCACCACAGCCTGAACTTCGTAGTACATAACGTTTCCGTTATGCATCAAACATTTTGTCCATCATGTAGTACATAACGTTTCCGTTATGTACTACACGATGGACAAAATGTTTCGGTAATACTTTACTAAATTCAATAAGATGAAGTACATAATAAATTTTAATTAAATATATTAGATCCTTACATACCCCACACTTAGAATACCCCAAAAACCAATACCAAAAAATAGATCCTTACATATGAAATTTGCGTTTTGTATGGTAGGAACATAAAGTTGATTTTTTTTTAATATAATATATTTATTTAATCAAAGTATGTAGATACAATTGCTATCTATGCACTTTTGCCATCTCATAGGTAGTTCATCGATCCCTTTACTAAAAAAACCATTCGGACGGGAATCAATAAAATCTTTGAAGGCGGTTTGGACTGCCCCATCGGAGTTGATTTTTTTCCCTTGCAAGAAGTTATCCAAATTTCGAAAAAAATGGTAATCTGTTGGGGTAAGGTCCGGAGAGTACGGTGGATGTCTTAGACATTCCAATTGAAGCTCCTCTAATTTGGTAGCCGTCTGTTGTGCAGTGTGTGATCTAGCGTTCTAACGCGTGTTTGTTGATTTGCTTCACTCAATTCGTGAGGTACCCACCTTTCAAACTTTTTCACCTTCCCAATTTGCTTCAAGTGGATTAAAACAGTTTTATCGCTAACACCGCAGCCTGCAGCTAACTCGGACGTGGTTTGCGATGGATCCGCTTCCACAATAGCCTTCAATTATTCATTATCAACATTGGTCTCCGGCCGTCCACGGGGCTTGTTCTGCAGGTCGAAATTTCCAGAACGAAAACGTTGGAACCAAAAACGCACTGTGTTTTCTTTTGCGGCACCGTCGCCATACACATCATTAACCCTTCGAGCCGTTTCTGCAGCGCTGGTGCCACGGTGGAACTCGTACTCGTAAATAACGCGATATTTTAAGTTTTCCATTTTGTAAACTAAGTGACGCAAAGAAAAAAACAATTAAGGAAAAAACAAATGAATTATTATTTTCGAAACACAAATACATGAGTAAATAGCTGTATAAATTTGAATTTGGAATTCCTAACCGAAGAGAAGATATTTGAAATCAAAATTGCCAGTACGGCAAAATGCCAATTTCATATGTAAGGACCCAATATATAAAGTCGGTAATGAAAAAAATTTTAATCGGCATAAATTATGAGTTGTGTCTGTGTGAATGATGTATGCTTTACAATGGTATTTTTACGTATACATGTTTTATTCTTTCATGTTATTTTTTTTAAATATATTTGTTTTTGGTTCTTTAATCCAACTTTTAATTAAGTGACTGAAATTCTTTTTTTTTCATCATTTTTAGTATCAAGTGAAGATGGTTGAATGCTTATATTGCATGGTGTTTATGGTGTTTTTGTCCAAAGCTTGTGTCACCGACAGATTTTTTATGATTCTTTTCTAAGTATATACGTCACTTGAGTTTGAGTGGTCACTATGCCTTGCTGGGACATCTCCGACTTCTTCTTTTATCGGCCTAAAAATAAGTAACTTGTAATAAACATAGTGTGCATGTGATGAAATTTTATCGTTCGTGGTATGCATACTAAGAATTAGAAAACCAACATAAAAATTAATCGAATTTTAAAAAATACATATTTAACCTTATTTTAATAATCGGCTTAGAAAAACCTTTCACGGGACGGGAAGAAAAATCCGCTCAACGTTCACTCCAAAACAACAGCCTCAAGCCGTGTGGAGTCTGGGCTTCTCGAAGATTTAACCCATATTTCCTACCGCACACAGCGCAGTTATAAATAAAAGAATGAATAATAATTAAAAGCACTAGTCTTGGACTTATTACTTGTTATAAATAAGGAGTACCACGCAACAATCAGGCGTGCTCTAAATCGCCACCTAATCAGATTATCTCCCAGGAGACTAGCGGCCAGCCTCCTCCTACCTCCTAACTCCTCGCTCCAGCCTCCCAGCCAGAGGATGAGAAACGAGCAGAGGCGTGCGGCACAATCTAATTGAAAAACTTGTGAAATACTAATATAATTTTTTTGATGTGATACATTAGAACATTTTATTTATAAAATTAAAAATCAATCGAATAGGTAAATACATGAAAAAAATATATATTTTTTTTAATTGATAAACTAATGTTTAAGGCAAGATATTTATGCATAGCACAAAGGGTAACAATTATTATATGTAATAATTATTAGCCTTAAACACTCATCTACACGGAAAAAATCTCCTAAGAAAAGATATTAAATTAAAGATAAATTGGCGGGCAGGAGATAAGCCTTCGTAGTTCAGTGGACAGAGCAGTTGATCAGAAATCAGAAGGACGCGGGATCGAATCCCGTCGGCGGCATGTATCTTTTCTCGAGAGATTTTTTCAATGTAGAAGAGTGTCTCAGGCTTTAATTATTACTTATAAAAAAATAAATCACAGTTCCATGACCGTTGATCCACTAACAGTTGGCCCCCTTAAATACAATATTATATTATAAATATTAATATTATATTGTCCTTATAATAATGCCCCCTTATATGTTTTTCATACGGCCGGCGTAGTCCAGCGGTAAGGCTCTTGACTCTCATTCCGAAGGTCGCGGGATCGAATCCCGGCGTGACAAATAAATTTTATTTGATTAATTTGTGTATTTCACAATTTATTTATTTAAAAAAAATATAAAGTATATTCCAGAGTGGAAGATACTCTCAGTATCGCCCTGGTGCAAGACAACCATTCAGAATTGAAACGTTGCTTGAAATGGCTTTAGCCGTGTTTGGTGACCAGATCTGAATAGCCAGGTACTTCCCCACTTTCCTCTTCCCTATCTCCTTCCCCTCCCCACTACCTTCAACCTCACAACATACCCCAACTGGTGATGGCATAGTCTCACTGGCTCCAGACGGGAGCTGCGACCAATTTAATCTAAGGTTCAACGCTTCTTCAGGACCAAAGTTACCACAAAATTAAAGTAGAGTCCCATACCATAAATCAATAAAACATACACAACGTTCGGTGGAGTCTATTTATAATAATAAAATACAGAAAATTTATTAATGTCGTAAATAACGTATTAAATAGTTACTGTATATCTATCGGTCAGTGGTTGAGTGGGCATAGCGCTTGGTTCGATTCCTCGGCTGGCTAAGTCCTCCATCACAACACAAGTAACATTTTCGGCTTTCTGTGGTGGTAGTAGGAGATTTTCAAATATTGTTGGGTTCGTAACCCGGGAATGTTTGTCTTTCTTTTAAAAAATTTAAAAAAAAATAATCTATATAGATATGTAGTACTAGGGTGCTGTATAGCCTTGTAGTTATTAAAGAAAATAAGGGTCCAATTTTCATGGAGGCTTGTGTGACCCCTAGGTAAATTAAAGTAAATTAAACTCAAACAGAGATACACGTCATATTCAAGAAAAGTAAAAAAATGTTTTTTAAACCCTCAGCCGAACTCATTACAGAATAGCAAACATTATGCTTTCTTAAATTCAAATGTTTAAATACACGACATGCCCAAACGTATGTTAGGTACTACTATGTTGAAAATATAACTTTTCGTTCGGTCTTTATAAAAATTGTAAAAATTTTACACCCTATATTGATTTTTTTAAATTTGTTATTCATATTTTCCGTTTCTGTATAGGTACTTCTCCTTCCTTAGCTGACACTTTTCATTTTCATTTTTGTACATTTTTTCAATCAACGGTTATTTTTTATATTAACGATCACCCCTTTCCACAAGCACAAGCACCAGCATACATTAAGAAATAATAACATTACACAAAATTTGAACCCCGAAAAAAATAACTAATATAAAAAATTTGGAAACGTCAAAATTTTTTGTTATTTATATTTGGCAATCGTTTCAACGAAGAATGCACGGCGGCGGGAATGAAGATGAGTATCTCAAAAACAGAGGTGATGGTTATAGGAAGGGACCAAACTCTGTGCAACATACTCGCTAATGGAACCCAGCTGAAACAGGTGGACAGGTTCAAATACCTTGGGGTCGAATTCTTCAGCGATGGTCCGCAAGACGGAGAAATTGAAAGAAGAATAAGTGCGGCAAGCAGTGTATTGCGTCCTCTCTACAGCTCAGTGATAAGAAAAGACGAACTCAGCATCAAGACAAAGATGGCAGTGTTTAAAACGGTATACCGCCCGACGCTCACTTACGGCCACCAGACATGGATGCTAAATGAGCGAACACGCTCTAGAGTCCAAGTTGCCGAACTGAGGTACTTGAGAGGAGTGGCAGGGGTTACGAAATGGGATCATATAAGATACTCGACGATCCGAGATGATCTAAACATTGAACCACTGCTACTATTCATAGAAAAATCGCAACTGAGGTGGCTTGGGCATGTACTAAGAATGTCTGATGACCGAATTCCGAGGAAGATACTGAGTGCGATTCCAGAGGGTAGACGTCCAGTGGGCCGCCCCAGACACAGTTGGACGAGGCAACTCCAGAAACTGTGTGAGGAGAGGATGGGGCTACCATGGACAGAGGCCGAACAATCAGCACAAGACAGGGACGTATGGAGGAGCCTTGTCGATGCAATGGGTCCCCGACCCGAATAGGATAAGAGGAAGAAGATGATGATGATGATATTTGGCAATCCATATTCAATATGTTCATTAACTATTGCGTGTACTATGGTCGAGACGACTTTTGCGAAGGTTTTCTTGGGTGTTAGTAAACTAAGGAAAGTTGATTAGAAAAAATGTCAGCACACCACTGTTAGTAAGCCCGCTTATGATTGATTGCTGCTTAACTTTCAATTTCACCAAATTAGCAGTCTTTGAACTCAAATACTTGAAACCTTTGGACCTACGCTGGAAAATAGATCGCACAGAAATAAAATGAACCTTGAACTCAAAAAATGTAATTGCCGAACATGAAACAATTTGTACATTTTCTAGATCCCAAAGAATGCGATGAACTGGAGGACATCATAATACTTGTTCAATTTTTTATAAGAAAAACTCTATTTTATAACTTTTGAAGGTTATTCCCATCAACGTAATATATCATTGAAGAAGAAGATAACCATAATAATCTAAACGAAAATATGAAAGAGAATAAGACACAGATGAGAGTCCCAATTGCGACCATTGTCTTTTTTCTGTTTTCTGTATCTTATTCTCTTTCATATTTTCATTTTCATTATTATTATTATCTTCTTCCTCAATGACATAATACTTGTATTTATTTTTTAATGTACGACAAAAATAAATTACCAAGTTACAGTCCAAGATATCTTATTTTAACAATCTTAACATTTAGGAAAAATAATTTATATAAAAGAAACAAGTACAAAAAAGTTTTAGCGATTCTTGTAATATTATCCATATTAATTAACATACAATGAAATAAAATAAAGTATGAAGGGAAAAAAATATTTTATAAAGTAAATTAAAGAAAAGAAACTATAGCTTCATTAAATACAACAAAAAAAAATCATTGTCATTTTTTTTTTTTATTTATTTATTTTTTTTTTTTTTATACATTTTACAAATATAAGACAAAAAGTCCCGATAAACTACTTTTTAGTAGTTTGTCTAACGGGTTCTTTACATTAAAGATCTTATTATAGTGATTTAAATAGTTACATTTTTACAGTTAAAGATATAAAATTAATTTTTTTTTTTTTTTTTACAGAAATATACTTAGATACATTTTTACAATTATAGATATAAGATAAAATTAAATTTTTTACAGAAATATACTTACATAAAAAAAAATTATGAAAACATGAATAACAATTTTAAAGTCTTTAGAATAAGTAATATGTTATTGTAAGCTAATACAAATGAATTCTTTCCATAAGCCAAGTCTTCAGTAAGTTCACCAATTGTTTGTTTTGGGTACAGTTTTTAATTTCAGCTGGAAGCATATTTAAACAACTGGGAATCATGTAATTTAACGTTCTTTGTCCATATTTATTTGTATGTTTAGGTACAATTAGTCCTTCATTAAAGTTAAAACGAGTATTATGGTTGTGTTCCAGCCTGTTTATATATAAAGGGTTATTTATGTGCTGAAATATAATTTTGTACCACATAATTGCTCTCACTGAAAGAATTTTGAGACTTTGATAAAAGTATGGAATATTATGCCTTTCTTTGTATAAATTTTTTTCAGCTAATAATTTAACCAATGAATTTTGCACTGATTGAACATGGTCTATATTTGTTTTACAAGAAAATCCCCAAGCTGTTATTCCATACCTTATAACAGATTCAGCTAGAGATAAATAAATTATTCGAAGTGAGCAGAGAGGAACAAAAAATTTTAGTTTATACAATCTGTTTACAATTGATCTTAATCGTGCACAAACTTTGTTTATTTGTATATCCCACTTGAAAAAGCAATCAATAATAACACCTAAATAAACATACTCTTTAATTAGTTCCATATTTTCACATGTACACGATGCTGGAATACCATTGTGTAAGCAATCTGATGTATGTGTCTTTATTTCAGGTGTAATACATACCTTAACATTAGGGGATCTTATGTGTAACAATTTAGTTTTTTGGCATTTATAATTAAGCCAGAGTCGTGAGACCATTTTAAGAGTTCAATGTAGTCTTTTTGTAAACGATCTATACAAGTTTGCAAATCACTGCTAGAAATAACTAAAGCAGTATCATCCACGTATACAAAGTACTTTACATGTCTAAAAATGAATTTAAAAAAAGATAAATATATAATATATAGGATTGGACCTAATATGGAATCTTGAGGAACGCCGGCAAAAAACTTCTTTTTTTTACTTAAAGATTTTAAGAGTTTTAATTTCATGCATCGGTTGTTTAAGTAATTTTCAAAAAGTTTTAGTAGTTTTCCTCTTATTCCTATAATTTCTAGTATTTTAAGTAATTTACCATGATCAATGGTATCAAAAGCTTTCAAATAATCTATAAATAAGACTAATGTATGTTTTTTACAGTTTAATTCATTATTTATCATGTTGGCAAATTTTTGAAGCAGCAATTCGGTACTCTTTTTTTTTTGGAAACCGTATTGATTAGTATCTATTATAGAAAAATCTTCTAAATATTTTATTAATTTTATTTGATATATATTTTTCGAATTTTTTCTAGAGATGGTAAGATACTAATTGGTCTGTAGTTACCCAATACAGTGTGGTCACCTCCCTTATATATAGGTCTTATAATACTACATTTTAAATCATCGGGGATTTTAGCTTGAAATAAGATTCTGTTTATAAAATGGGTTATAATTGGACCAAGGATTAAAATATGTTTTTTAATATCTTTCATCCTGATATTATCAATTCCTGGGGAAGAAATCTTCATTTGTCTAACAATACTTTCTATATCCGCCACTTTTGCCTTGTCATCAAATCGCTTTAGAAATTTAATTCACTAGCACTACTCCTCTTGTGGTAATATGCTGTGCTAGAACATCTTTTCGGCCGTATGGTACCTTGAACAAGTCACGACGACAACTACGGCTGAAGTTCCAAGAGTCATGGGCCGTCAATAAGACTTATGCACTATATAAAACTAATCGTTGCAAGATTTCCATAAAGTCTGGTTTCTGGGGTTAATCTATTGTTGTCACGAGTATTTCACATGGTGCGTGAACCTTGCCTGAAGAGAGTTCTAAGGGTACGCATATCTCAGAATGAACCTGAAATTTTATTCAGGATTTGTTTCAATTTATTTCTATAATTATTTTGGTGAGGAACAGTGAACTTTTTTAAAACTTTTTTCTCCGATTGCTAGAGATTTTTTGGTAACCATTTTGAATATTGTCCACCAACATTAAAAAAATCATTCCTCAGAATTTTAATATGGAGACATACAAACTTATTATAGTTCTGTACAACCAATAAATCTACCTATCTTTTGTCGATTATCACATATTCGTAGGATTTATAAAAAAATATTATAAAATCGTAAACTTCTACTTAATTACTTACAATTAAAGGAAATTTTTCCAAAATTGGCAGCAAAGCAATCTGAGGTATTTTAAATAGTGACATATTGTAGCAAAAAGCGCTCCATTGGCTAGCATATTCCAGTACACTTCTTATAATGCCATCGAACATGGAATAGAAAAATATAAATAGAACGTCAGGTGAAAAGACCAACGTCAATCATTAGGGGAAGGACCGAGGACTAAAGGCGAGTATTTAGAAAAAGAAGTCTGTGGAGAACATTTGTGGAGGAGGTCTAATCCCACTAATAAGTCCCACCCTGAGAAGTTTAGTGTTATGATGTATGAATATTTAGTTTTTCGCATTTCAAAAAATATTACCTACTGTAATGCTGGGAATTTCTTTATAACTAAACATTTTAGAATCGTGGAGGACTTCTCAAATAATCTCGGGTTCACAATAAACATTGTGGTTTATTAGAGATTACATGTTTACAATAATAAGGCTGCAAATCAGTCGACCTGGTAAAGAGGTAAAGGGGACCTGGTGGCTCACTTATCGGAGCTTGTCTCGCTGGTCCCCGTCTATATGGGAACCCCTATTGGCCATCGGGAGAAGTACTTCCCTGCTGACATCTAACGATGTCACTTGAAAGCTTTTTTAATGCGTTATACCTAACTATTAATTACTTTAAAAGGGGGTCTCTTTGATCCAATTTTCGATCGATTGTATTATTATTTATTTTATTATTTATTATTTATTAATTTTCAACGCTCTGATGGGCTTTTACATGACAAGATTATAATACAGAGACAGTTTTTTTGAATAAAAAAGATAAACTATAAAAATATAACTAGTAAGTAAACATCATACAGATAAATTTAGGAATGATAGTGCATTACAATAAAAGAGAAAGTTTCTAAGTTGTAAATGACATAGAAATAAACTAGTAGGTATGTTAGCAATTACAAAATTTACAGGTGACTGATTAAATGTCGTGAATAATACATGACAAAATGCAAGATACATAAAAAGAAAACGTTAACAAGTTTTTACATTGTAGATTAATATAGAAATACACAAATATATGCAATAGACCCTAGGTGATGCTCCTTAGATATCAAAATATTCTACATAAAAATATTGTTCAGATATTTCTTGAATAACGGTAAACTTATATTAAATACATCGATATTTGAGGTGTATTTGTTCCCTAGTGTGTGAAGTCGAGAAATTGATGCATGTGTGTGATAGTTGGTTAGAGAATTATTGTTGCAGAATAATATGTTTTGCCTTGTCGCTCGGGTTGGTACCTTAAAGTCAATGAGATGCAGGAGTTCACAACAGTTTAATTCGGAGTGAATAATTTTAAACACAAAAGTTAGGTCAATTATTTTTCTTCTGTTTTCTAGGGAATGCAATTTAAGTGTATTTAGTAAGAATGTATAGTTAATGTGTTGAATAGGTATATGTAACTTGAAGTTAATAAATCGTAAAAATTTGTGCTGCACTCGTTCAATATTTTTTATATGAATTTGATAATATGGGGACCAAACGATGGAATTGTATTCCAGCAAGCTGCGTACTAGTGACAAATATACAATTTTAATAGCTTCTAGTGAATCAAAGTCTTTGATGGTTCTGATTATAAATCCTAGTGTATTCATGCCTTTGTTGGTTATTTCTTTTATGTGGTTTATAAAATTTAATGGGGTGTCAAATATAACTCCAAGATCCCTGATTTCTTTGACTTTTTCTAAGATTTTGTTATTTATTGTGTATTTAAAAGATAACGGGGTCTTTGTTCTATAAAATGTTAGTGTCTTACATTTATGGATATTGAGGAATAAGTTGTTTGCAACACACCAATTGTGTAATTTGTCAATGTTTGACTGTAGGATAAGGCAGTCTCTTATATTAGATATTTGTTTATATAATTTGATGTCATCGGCAAAAAGCAGAACTTCTACATCATCCAAACAACTTATAATATCATTTATGAATATAAGGAAAAGGATGGGTCCGAGATGACTCTCTTGCGGTAGACCACTAGTTGCATAAAATAACTTAGATTTAGAGTGTTTAATTTTGACAAATAAGATTCTGTTAGACAAGTAACTTGAGAACCAATCCAACAACTTGCCTCTCAGTCCTATTGCATAAAGTTTTCTAAGTAATAATTTATGTGATACTTTGTCGAAAGCTTTGGAAAAATCTGTGTAAATACTGTCAACTTGTTTTTTTTTTGTAAAAGATTCTGTAATATAGTTATGGTAAAGTAACAGGTTAGTAGCAGTTGACCTACCAGAAACGAATCCGTGTTGGTTTTTATCTATAACTTTTAATATTGACGGATAAATTAAATCGAGAACAAGGGATTCAAAGATTTTCGGGAGCGCTGATTGTATGCAGATTGGACGGTAGTTTTTAATGTCTGTGTCATCACCTTTTTTGAAAATCGGAGTAATATAACTAGATTTCCAAAGGGTTGGAAAATGTCCTGAAGAAAGTAAGTGGTTAAATAGTGTGGTGAGTGGACCGGATATTGCAGATGCGCATTGTTTGAGAAATATTGGTGGGATGTTATCTGGGCCTGCAGATTTGTTGGGGGCAAGGGAAATTATTTTATTTAAGCATGATTCCCGTGTAATGAGGTAGTTCTGTAAATGTATTGTGCTTGGGTATATGTATGACGGTACGTTGTTATCAGATATTTCGCTTTCATATACACTTTGGAAATGATCCGCAAACAAATTAACAATATCATGGGTGCTATAGGCTATTTTTCCATCATAATGCATTGTAGGGGGGTAGTCTGTACTTTCATTGTTTAATTTTTTAACAAAATTCCAAAGATTTTTTGTTCCTAGCGCAGTTTTCTCAACGGAGGTGATGTGTGCTTTATAGCATAGTTTAGATAGTTAATAATAATAATTTAGTATTATGTGTATGTCTCACACTAAGAATGAAAATCAACATTCGTTTGTTAAAAAAAGGCTTTGGATAACAGTTTAACAATTGAATGTACGACGACACGTCGCTGTACCGGCTCGCAATAAGCCTCCAACAAAAGTGTTTGTCTGTTGTATTCCCCAAGGAGATTAACAATATTACGGCGGTGAAAGTTTTAATTCTCGGTCCCGGAGGGACGTGCTTTATCGCTGAAAAAGTGCACTTAAAAAGCTCGCAGCAATATTGTGTGCATTATTCGAACGGAAAGCTCTAAAAGCTCCCGCGACAATACTGGAACACGTAGCGATTTCAGCTTTTGTGAATATATTCATGAAAAAAATCATCAAACAAAAATGTTGTGCGTGTTTGAAATTTAATTGATTTTTAAGCGCTTTATATGCCGGGAACAAATGTTATATTTCACATTGGAACTTTTAAATTTGTACTTTTTGAAATTTATCTGAAGCTACCTACACATTTTTTTAATATCGCGTGTATGACAAAAGAGGCTTTGTTATTATTATTTTTCATGATGTCGAAGTATTAATTGATTGCTTTGATTTGAAATGGTCCATATAAAAATATTACCTGCATCCAATCACCGATGACGAAACATCCAATTTGAGAGAGCGAAAAATATGTAATAGGTAAGTACCTACGTACATGAATAAACCTTGTGCATTTTATATTTAATAAAAATATAATATATATTATTATAATAGTAATATGGAACTAATGTACTATGACGGCCGGCGTGGTCTAGCGGAATGGCTTTTGACCTGCAATATTAAGGTGGCGGGATCGAATCCCGGCGTGGGAAAATAAATTTTATTTGATTAATTTGTGTTATTTCACAATAAATTAATGAAAAATAATTTATAGCACATTAGCGGCACGTTCCAGAGTGGAAGATACTCTTAGTATCGTCCTGGTGTAAGACCACCATTCATAATTGAAACGTTGCTTTAAATGGTTTTAGTCTTGTTTGGTGACCAGATCTGAATAGCTCCCTACCTTTTCTTCCCCATCTCCTACCCTTCCCCACTTCAGCCTCACAACATACCCCAATTGGGGATGCAAAAGACTCGCTGACCGTAGACGGGAGCAGCTGGGACTCTTGTGAGGTATTCACATACAAAAAAAAATAACTAATATTTGTCAATTTTGACTAAATAAATATGTAAACAAGTGAAATAAAGTTTTAAAGTGTAATTACAAAAACACTTTTTTTTAAGTTTTTAATTCAGTAGTTACCAAAATGTTACATACCATCAAAACACCAACCCGTAAAAAACAATTTTTTTTTCATTTATTTTTAAAAGTCTTTAAAACTAAAAAATATATATAATTATCTTTGCCGAGGATTGAACCTACTTACCCAGGAACTGGTGTCAAACACGTTACCAAATGAGCCAAATGCCGATTGGGTGAGACCAACGTGCTGTAATTTCATTGAATTTCAGAGAAATGCTTTGTCCGCGTGTGTGTGTGATTGCTGTCAAAAGCTGGTAGAATGCATTATTATCGTTAACAAGTCTATTTACCGAGTTTCAGCCCGATAGGAAGTCGGAAAATTTGATAATTTTTCACTTCAGAACTTAAACTTTAAAAAAAATAGGAATTATTGAGATTTGATCCGTACTTTCCAAGATCGGAATCAACCGCTCTATCAATCGTTTCAAATTCCAATTTAAAAACCGAGACATTTTACGTATAGTAAGTGCTTCAATTTCTTAGAATTTAAAAAAAAATACCTGTATGCCCTTTCTGTCAAATATACCAAATTTTTTTAAGCATAAAACGAGTCTAACTGGATCTGATGTCTTGAAATTGGACTTCCAATATTCAGCTTCATTCATATAATACTCATTGAAGTGAAATTCAAATTACGTATTTCTTGAAAAATAGTCGCGAAGTAATCGTACCTAAATTAACACTTCAATCCCAAAATAATTATTTGATAGATTCATTCAAAAAGCCATAATGAAAATTATACTGAAAGTTCCTGTAAGAACTAGTACTGACGAAATCTTCAACAATCTTAACATCAAGTCTATTAAACAACTATATTCTAAAACTATACTCATTTACATTCATAAGTACAAAACCCAAGAAATGGTCAAAAACATATCCAACTACTAACACACCATTTGGTCAAAAAGGCTTCTTATATTATACGACTAACCACAACACGGGCATTAGCCTTGTGTGGTAGCCAAAATAAAAACAAATATCTGTTACTAATAAAAAATTTATGAAATAAAAAAAAAAATTTAAAAAAATAAAAAATTATAGTATTAAATTTTACAATAAAATACCACTCTCACTCAAAAACCACAACATTATAACATTTAAATTTCAAATAATCGGCTGGATACTAAATATAGGGAGATCAAAATTAGAAAATATTATACTGATATCAAATACAGACTAAAACCGAATCTACTGAACTGAATTATAAAAAGCACTCTCTTATTTATTTTATAATTATTTTAAAAAATACTACATGATATATGTTTATAAACTAATTCATATGAATTTCTTATAAATAAATTATAATATGTAAATGAAATCATCAGCACGGGAGATTCCATTGAGGATATCATTATCTCTACATGTTACTAAGAAAGGAAGACAATAAATCATTATTATTATTTGAAAGCTACCTGAAGTTTCTCTGTAAATGATATCGTTAGATTGATTATTACCTCTTGTGTTTACGTGGGTAGTGGTTACACTGATAGTAGTGTGTTTTAATGATGACGGAATCTTAGCCTCTTTTCTTTGAGGTAATTATTTAGTCGGAGGAGTGCAGCGGACGTCAAAGGGTATTTTAATGAAAAACACATCATCCTTCTACCTTTGTCTCGAGCCTTTGTCCCAATCCTTCTGAAATTGCGTGTTCCTACCGACCCCCGCCTGCCTGAAAACAAGAATATGCAATAACGCAACCTACCAACCAACTTGACTCTAGTAGGTACCTACCGTTACACACAGGATTCATAAGAAAGTATCAGGGTTGTATCTTTGAAGTCCTGACTTTTGTTTTAATTTTCGAATTAAATCTCCCTTTTAATGTCTTCAGGAAATGCGTTAAACATTTTAGGAATTTTATGCCACTTTGTTCTCCGTTTACATTTTGTGATTTATCTTAATGTATAAAAATGAATATTTCTTTGTTTGTGCTCCTAAACCATTCATCCAATTGCGATGAAATTTTGGTGATGTGCGCATGCCCGCCATAATTTCAATATATAATTGTGAGCTCTGGATTAATGAAATTATTTCTTTTACTATTTATCCGATTACGATGAAACGTTGTTGTGTTATTGGGTTCAAAGAATTAAAATATGAAATGTAAAATGTGCATAGAAAATACATATAGTAAAAACTGTGATTGGTGAATAGAATTACGAATACACACACAACACACAGATTTAATTTAATAAATACATCAAAGGGTTCTTTATATACGTTATAAAATTTGTACAAAAATTTTAAATAGATGGCCCGCTAGGTGTTAAGGAAAAATTTGTGTATTTCATTTAGTTCAGCGGCAAGGAAGGTGGGAGAGGGAAAGGAATCCGGGAGGAGCGGATGGAATACGGGAGTAAGTGGAGGGAATACGGGAGTGAGGGGGGAAGGGGTTGCGAGTGAGGAAGGGGTCACCGGAGAGAAAGGGGAGGCGGATGGGAAACTAATTAATTGGTATCGCAACGCATGCCGGGTACTCGCTAGATATTATTAAATATTTGTGCTTCTCTGGTTCTATTGTGGTTCACATTTTTTTAGTGTTTCAGAATTCATCCAGCATTATTTGGTAATATACCCTAATAAATATGGGGAACATGTCACATAATGAAATGATTTTTTTATAATCGCCTCCACATAATCCAATTTTGTTTTTTTGTCTGACATCAATTTTGAGAAAAAAAGGAGTTGTATTTGTTCGATCGCATGTAAGTATGCTGTTACGATACACAAATACGCCACTGCGCAAACTACAGTTTCACTCCCACGCCGCTAGCTTACCGACGCGCTACGAGCGGCGGAACCCAAGCAAGCCACCGTCGACAGCGAGCCGCCAACCGCATTCTTCTCCAGCGCCTGGCTTGAGCGCCCGTGTTGTCGTAAACCGTTCCGCACAGTTCAGGAACATTCTGCAAGCCACGATGCAGCGTGTTTTGCATAGTGACTTGCGGGAACTCCAAGAATGGCTATATTCTTTCCCGTCACTGAATCTACAAGAGTTCAGCCCCCAGCTGTAAGTACCCAAGCTGTTTTCCCCCCCTTATTTGCGTGTGTTCGCAGTAAATTCACCGCGGAGGTAAATAGTCCTACCAGAGAGAGATTATAGAGACAGATTCCTCCTTTTTAGATATAACTGTTTTTGCTACCCTGAATTACTATGTATGCATTATTGTGATATTGTGTCTACGCAGGTGTTTTACCCAATATGACCGTTGTTTACCCTGATTACTGGTTTCACTGCCTTCTCCCAGCCCGTAGAAATTTGAGCTTTATTTCAGGAAAGACCCACACACGCCTCACAGATCCTACCACCCTCGTGGTGAGGGCCTCTCCCGCTCTGCTGACTAAAACCTGAGCTAGTCTGTCGGCAGAATGTAGGGACCCCCATTTAGGTCCGCTAACACTGACGTCCCAACGTGGAGGCAAATTTTTTTTTTCTTTCAGCATTCTGCACTCGTTTTTTTGCGTTTTGGTTCCAACCCTGACGCCACATTGTGTGACAACTCTTTTTCCCTCTTTTTTCCTTAGCATTCGTAATTAATCTTTTTCCAAACGGAGGGTAATTGTTTCCTATTACTATAGTAGAAATTTGTCGTTCCGAGAACCGCAATAAAAAACAGTTACCGGTTACCCGAGCCACGCGACAGTTTGGCGGGAAACATCGACAATATTCTAGAATGATCGTAATTGCGTAAGCCGCGACCTTTAACATTTGGGCGGGAGATAGCAACGCCGTTTCTCTCTAAAAACATACCTTCCAGTTATCAGGCGGGAATACTTCTTATAAATAATGAGATGTTGATTTATGTATATTTTTCTTCCCTCCCATAAATGTTTAGGTACAATGTGACATATTTACACAAGTGAAAAAACAGTGCGTTCATGTCTGGTCTCGCAAGTGTAAATTTGTGCTACAAAGTGAATCCGTCAGGTGTCGAGCTGTGAATTTAAGTTAAATTAATGAAAGTGCTCAATAAATCAAGCCACGTGACGGTATGTTTTTTTTTACGGTCTTGTGTTCCCCGCTCCAAGTGTTCTGTGCTTCGACAAATAGTGTTTTTTTTGCAAAAGTGCTTTGTGAAAACCAAACTAGCTGACCCTACAGGGAAATTTATGGCCAATTTTTTCTTTTCTGCCTAGTGTTTTTGCGTCTCAAAAGTGTTAAAGCTTCTACAAAAGTGCTACTTTTTCAAAAGTGTCTAAGTAAAACCAAGAATATACACCCTAGAAGGAGACCGCTGGCCAAATTTTTCAAAAATTAAAATACTTTGAAGAATTTTAACAAATTTTCAAAAAGTGCTTATTTTAAACACAAAAGAGCAACTTCGTAAGGATCCCCCTAGGCAAAAAATTTTGGACTTAGAAAAATTCAGGAAATTTGTTTTTTTTTAAAAAGTTCCCTCTTGTTTTTTTTATTTTCTCTACTCATCGACCAGGGAAAGAATTTAAGCCGTCACGCCGTCCATCACCTGCACCAATATAAGGTCACTCTGACACGATCCCATACACCATGGAAGTTCCTCAAGTCACGCTGGGTATAATCCCGCACATTTTGACTTCAAGAAAGGAAGAACTACTACAGGCCCTGAGAAATAGAAAGATTTCTCCTAGGAATAAATCCAAAAAATGCCTTACTCTATATCCTTCTTTCTACAACAAAAAATACATCAGGAGGTTGCAATTTCAACCAGAAGTCACCTCGGAAATCATCCCTACCCCCCTCACAGTCTCCGAAGCAAAACCCTTATTGGTGCAAGCCCAGGAACCAACAAAAATATACGATCTGACATCCTGGAAAACGAAATACAACGGACTCACGGATGTGGAGGATTTCATCAACAGAATAGAAGAAACAGCTCAAGTCAGAGGAATTCCCGAAAATATCCTACACAGAAATTTCATAGACCTCATCGCTCCTGAAATGCTTACCTGGCACAGGATACATAAGAGAAAAACAAACTCATGGAAGGAACTCAGGGCGGCACTTTTAACAAGTTTCGGAGAAAAAAAGGCCCAACATAGAATCAGGCTATCCTTACTCGCTATCAAGCAGCACTCCGGAGAGCCTGTTGCTAGATTCACGCAGAGGGCAGAGGCCATCAATATTAAGCTTGCCCAACCCGTCCCTAAAATGGAACTCCTCCCAGTTTTGATCGACGGTCTCCTGCCCAGATACGAAAACATCATCACTTCCCAGAAAATTTCCACGCTGGAGCAACTTAAAGATGTCTGCCAGCTACTGGAGGCATACCAGGAACGAAAGAGGGACGAAAGGTTCCCCAAGGAAAACTTTCACCCCAGCACTTCGTCCGGCATAAAACCAGAGCACAACGAAAAGAAAACCTGCTCTTTTTGCCACAAGGTTGGTCACTCCCAAGCCTCCTGCTTCAAGCAAGCTAAACTTTTATCTTCAAGAGACCCCCATTCTAACAAAAGGCGATCCGTTGATCGTTCTACAAGAAGAGACGAAGGGAGGAAGTTTGGCAAAAGACCACGCCAAGACAATACTGAGACACCCATCCCGGACCTCAGATTCATCAAACCCCCTACAGATTTCTCCAGACCCCCTCTCAATTGGACAGCCAAGAGGACAAAAAACTAGAACCCAACCCCCCGGGCCATCCTCCCCATAGGCCGAAGGAATGGTCGGAGTGGTTGGAACATGTCAAATTCTTCAAACAGGCCTTACCCCTCTCTACAGTTTGCTGCAAACAGGCAATAGACGGTAGACCCTTCGCGCATTTTTCTATAAACAATGTGGTTTTTTCTGGTCTCCTTAACAGCGGCGCGTCTGTCAGCTGTCTGGGCGACAACGCTCACACCTTATTCACAAACTGTGGTTTTAAAATGGAAGAACATTCTTCACATGTCACCACGGCAGACAACACTTCACAACGTGTCATTGGTTCACTTACCCTGCTGATCAATTGCGACACAAAAACAGTTCGGATCAAATTTCTGGTTGTACCTACAATCTCACAAAAATTTATCCTGGGAGTAGATTTTTGGATGGCTTTCAAAATTGCTCCACAGTTGTTTAACAACCCCTCCGTCCCTCCACAAGTAAACGAAATCCGTACAGTAATACCGTTCGAAAATTTGAACCCCCTACAAACAAATCAGTTGGATCAGATGATCAACAAATTTGAATCAATCTCCTTCGAAAGGTGCGGTTTAGGCTTAACCAACTTAGTAGAACACCACATAAAAACAACAGGCCCCCCAATCAAACAAAGGTATTATAACCTCGCTCCACAAAAATTAAAAATACTAAAAAAAGAATTGGACGATATGTTAAGAATGGGAGTGGTGGTACCCAGCCGCAGTGCATGGACCAACCCCACCTTAATAGTTTCAAAGAAAGACGGCTCGGCCCGTTTCTGCCTCGATAGCAGACGCCTCAACGCATGTACGGTGTCAGACGCCTACCCCCTCCCTCTGGTCAACTCCATCCTCGACAGACTTCGAAACGCTAAATACATCTCATCTATAGACTTGAGCAAAGCTTTCTGGCAAATACCTTTGGATCCCAGCTCCTGCGAAAAAACTGCCTTCGTAGTGCCTGGCAGGGGTATGTTTCACTTTAAAAGGCTACCCTTCGGTTTAAAAAATAGCCCAGCGGAGCTACAAAGGCTCATGGATAAATTGTTTGGCCCAGAGTTCGATAACAACTTATTTTGCTACCTGGATGACTTGATCATCATCAGCAATACTTTTGAAAAACATATACTAATACTAAAAAAGGTTTTTCAACAACTCAAACAAGCCGGTTTGACTATCAACCTAAAGAAATCGGAATTCTGCAAACATCGCCTACGATACTTGGGCTTCATAGTAGATGAAGAAGGCCTAAGAACCGACCCCGCAAAAGTTGCGGCTATGACAAGCTTTCCCCGGCCCACGAATGCAAAAGAGGTAAAAGCTTTCCTCGGACTCACAGGTTACTACAGGAGATTCATTAAAGACTTTTCCACAATCTCGGCACCCCTCAACAAAATTACCGGCATCTGTAAAGGCGTCAGTAACTTTCGTTGGTCTGATGAAACTGAAGAAGCTTTTATAACCTTAAAAAACGCTCTTCAGACAGCTCCCGTCCTAAACTGTCCGGACTTTGCACTCCCGTTCACCCTCCATACGGACGCCTCAAATGTTGGAATCGGTGGAGTTTTGTCACAAGAATTCCTTGACGGCGAACACCCAGTGGCTTACTTTTCCCGATCCTTAAATAAGCACGAAAAGAATTACGGTATCACCGAGAAAGAGTTACTGGCCGTACTAGAATCTGTTCACCATTTCCGCGGCTACATAGACGGTAGCAAATTCACTGTGATCACTGACCACAGTAGTTTGAAATGGTTAATTTCCCTAAACAATCCCTCTGGGCCTCACGCCTGTCGCAATACAATTTTGACGTCATACACCGTAAGGGTGCGGAAAACACCGTCCCAGACGCCCTTTCAAGAATTGAACTAGCCACTTTAAATACTGGTGCTATTACAACTACACCATCCACAAAGGATGAATGGTACCTCAAAATTTTTGAGGGTTGCCAAAATAATCAACAAAAATTTCCCAATTTTATTATAAAAGAAGGACAATTATACCGCAATTGTAAAGCCCCTCTATCTATCCTTGAGGACCACTCATGGAAACTTGTTGTTCCCTTCGAAAAGAGAGAACAAATAATTATCGACAACCATAGTGCACCCGGCTCCATACACCCAGGGACTTTCAAGACGTATAAAAAGATTTCCTTGAAATACTACTGGCCCGGCCTCTACAAGCAAGTTCGCAATTATATTTCTAAATGTGAAACATGTAAAGCTTACAAACATAGTACGGCATCTCCCGGTTTAATGGGCAAACCCAAACGCACTGATAGACCCAAAGATATTGAAATATAAGTAGATGTGCTATCTGCTGTTTTTACTATGTGGGTCTGCGCTTCCGGGTGTCGCCGATATTGTTAACCAATTAACAAATAAACTAAAAGAACAAATAATTAACGAATAAACCAAACGAACGTTAAACCAAATGAACGAATTCTTTCCTTATTCAAAATATATTGTTAACCAATATTAATGCACATTTTCAAAAAATCAACGAAATGAACAAATTCTTTTTGTATGAAAACTACGCTAATTAGCGCGTAGTCCGGCGACATTTGCGCGGACACCATAGCATATCTATTCTGTATTTGAATATCTTTGGATAGACCCCTGCAGTCGCTGTCTATGGACCTCATAGGACCTTTTCCCCGAAGCTATGCCGGACATATGCACATACTCAGCGTAGTGGACATTTTCACTAAATTTTGTTGGATCTTCCCTTTAAAAAGAGCCAACGCTACCGCCATCGTCAAACTTCTGGAGAAACATATCTTCATACCATACGGGACACCCAGAACGGTGATAGTTGACAATGGAAAACAATTCATAGCTCAAGAATTCAAAGACTTCCTTGCTAAATATGGGATCAAGGATATCTATTACAATACCTTGTACACCCCCCAAAATAACACCGTTGAACGGTACAATCAAACCATCAACACAGCTTTGGCCATTTTGGTTGACAAGGACCAACGTACTTGGTGCAAAAACTTGGATAAAATCCAAGCCGCCATGAACAACACGGTTAACCTAACCACCGGTTACACCCCTTTTTTTCTAAAACACGGCATGGAACAGGTTGTCCATGGTTCACTACATTGGGACACAAGTTTTCCTACGTCCACCACCCCCACAAATAATCCCACCTCCAATTATGCTCACCGTTTGGAGGAATTGTCTGCCATTTACAGTGAGGTTACCGATGCTCTACTGCTGGCCCACCAAAAGAGCGCGGACAGGTATAACTTACGCAGAAAACATGCCACCTTTAACGTATGCGATGTCGTCTGGAGAAGGAATAATACCCTTTCCCAAGGAGCTCTGTACTTCTCTGCCAAATTGGCCCCCCGTTTTGTCAAGGCTAAGGTCGTAAAGAAAATATCGGACTTAGTCTACCATTTGTCCGACACCTCTGGCAAACATGTCGGTAATTACCATATTAAGGACATCGTAAAGTCCGGAAGTGAGGAGACAACCGATACCACTCCCACTATCGACGGAACCATAAATTAATTCACTAAGTATCACCACCTCCCTCGGTAAACCCAAAAAGTTTTACCTTTTAACTGGCGTGTAAAGTGTCAATTACACGACCAGACCCCTATAAATAAAGCAAATCCTTTATTTATACTTGTTTGTAAATAAATGTACAATCATAATAGGTACATCCAAATGTCACGGTTGTATCAATTTCTCTTGTCCCCATCACGGCAAATTGCCAGCATTGTTTCTTTGTATATATATATTTTTTTTTTCTTTTTTCTCTCACCTGTTCTGAGACTGATCACCTCGGAGCAGAGACACCTCGAGTCACGATATTCTGGGAGTCATGAACCCGGAATGGCGTTTCTCAACCCCACACTATGCATTGTTCATGTCATGTCACTTGTTTTGTTTCGTTTTTTTTGTTTTTGTTTTTGTTTTGTTTTGTCTATGGCCTCAGTTTCGGCCACCCTTGTACATTTTTTTTACCTCATTCTCACGTTCATCGCATTTTACCTACCAGGGTAAAACCTTTTTCTTACCTCTTGATTTTCAGCTCACCTTGAGTCTGTAAAACCCAATAGTGGTCTCAAGCACGAAAGTCAGAAATGGTTACTTCACCTTTTTTCTTGTACATATAAGTCTTTTTCAATTTTTTACTTAAATCAAAAATTGATGGCGTCCTTTTCACCCGTGCTCAATTTTTTTTCCTCCCCAAAATAGGATATTGACACGTCCATTTTGGAAATTGTATTTAATATATATATTTAAAAAAACCTACAAGTTGGCTTTTTATAAGTCATACAAAAATCCGTTGGCTCGTTCGACTAAAGTATGTAAAACCGAATCACCAGGTCTTTGGTTGCTACAACGAAACCACCGAATTGTTTCTTCTCTACTGTTGCGTCACGTATGTTTTGTATTACACGCTTTAACACGAGACAGGTTAGTAAAACCAAACGGTCATCCTGATTCTCGAATCCAAATAATTGTAATTTTTAACGTAAATCAGCATTGATTTGTTCGATCATCGTTTTGCAATTATCACCTTTTTTTCTTTTCTAAAAAATGGTTACTCGGACAGTATGTAAAACCCCTCCAGGTCTGTCTCTTTTATTGCTCGGTGTAAGCAGAATATACCCTGCCATCACTTTATGTCATTCTATCGTACGCCCCCGGGCTACGGGGTTAGTTAAAATCTAACGAATCTTTATGAACAATATTAAAACGAATGTTGTCATCATTTATTTTGCTGTACTTATGCACAACCTGTACGCGATAGGAGAGATCCTTAAAACATCCACCATCATAGGAGAGATCCTTAAAACATCCGCCTCGATACGAGAAGTTCGTTATAATTACTTTATACTCTTAACTAAACGTTATTGAGTTGGTCGTGTGTCTTTTGACATGAGTACCGCCCCTTTTGGTCGTGTGTCTTTAATTGGACATGAGAACCGCCCTTTTTGGTCGTGTGTCATTAATTTGGCATGAGAACCGCCCCTTTTGGTCGTGTGTCATTAATTTGGCATGAGAACCGCCTTGTATTTATAATTATGTGCTTGTATAATCTGTACACGAGACGTGAAAACGTAATAATACTTACCGTGATTCGTGTGAACGACATAATATCGGCCTTGCTATCTTCTTTAAGATGCATTGTACAACACTCTTTGACTTCTGTCTGTAATTGAGCTATACCTTGTTTATAATTGTGTACTTATATAATTTGTGCACCAAACGTGAAGACGTTACAATACTCACCATGAATCGTGCGAACGAAATAATATCAACCCTTTTTGTGCGCACTACACAAAGTAGTCCAAAACCTTTTTGCAAATTGTTCAACGACAATGCCCGTGGACTTCCTGTTTTGCCACTTCTCTCTCTAAAGGAAAGAAGCCCAGGAATATCTACTATCTCAAAAGGACTAGCTTGTCAGCTTCACTGTCAGCTATGGGGCATAGTGCCGTGGGAGTTAATCGAATGGGCACAAAATCCACCAAACTCGTCGTCTGGGAAGCGAATAAAAGAAATCCCAGGATTGTGAAATTGGAGCGAGGGTCTATCTTTTCTCACAATCAAGAAGTTTTAAGTGACCCCTAATCTTTCGTCAAATACACGCGAAGGACTAGTCTCTTTGGCGTAATGTGTATTCTTTTTCATATCATTTTTTTCCTTATGTAAAGAGTCAGGAAGCATGCTGGTGGATTACGTTTCTTACTCACATAGAGTTTGAATTGGAAAATAGCAAGTTTCGTCACTCAACTCCCCTCCATCCATTTTCCCCTTCCCTCCCTCATGTTCTCATCATGCATGAAGTGGAAGATCCGTTGTTGTCCATATTTCGCCCTCACTTGGAGTTCGAATCGGTACCTAACCAGGCATAACGGGCCTTCTATTTCACTTTTGTCATATGTTTCTTCTGTTCTTCATCCTGGTTTCAATGAGGCAGATTCATGAATATTGGACACGTATGTTATGCACTTGGCGTATCATCTGTCTCTTATCGACAACCTTTATCCATGAATCAGTTTCGCTGCCTTGCCGTGACTCGTTCACGACTTTGTGTCTTTTTGTTTGAAATTCTTCAAAAATGTTACCATTTTATGTTAACATAGGCCATGGAAGGCCGGTTGCTTTTCAACCCAGGTATTTTGTCACCCGGCAAAGCCAGGTTATCCTAACAAAGGATACCTTTGTATTCATTTTCAAAAATGTAATTGTACACTAGCTAGGAATCTCTCTCTCTCTCTCTCTCTCTCTCTCTCTTAATCTCTCTGGATCTCCGGGTTAAAACCTCGTTTGCTATTCTCTGAACACACTTTGTTTCTCTCCAAACTTTTCTTCATTGGTCTCTAGGCAGGTAAACTTCAAGAATTTTGCTTTAATAATAATTCCTCCTGGATTTAAAAAGAAGCCCAGAAGGATGTCTCCATCGGCAGCCAAGCTGAGCTTCACTTCCTAGCAGCCTTCGCTGTGGTTACAAGGTCCCCCGCCGCCATTTTCTACATATTTGTTCCTGAAAGCACAGACCATACCGCCCCTATGTATGTTATCTTGTTGCGCCATAGCGAGCCGAGTTGTCCCGCTATACCGCCACCTAACACAGTATGAGGGGACATTGAAGGTCTAGATTCGTTACATTAAAAGTAGAGCCATTTATTCAAAAAATTAGATTCTTGCGAGAACTCCGAAGGGGCGACCATAAGTTGCCTATACCGGGGTGGGACAGTGGTGGGTACTTCAATGTCCCGCTATATATAATGACACTCTGGACTACCTTTGGGCACGCTAGCCCCTGGGTTTTGTTCCTGCTCTCGCTACCAAGCCAGTTTTGCCGTCTCTTGCTCTGTCATGCAGTGATGCACACCATGTCATGTGTAAACCATTATTACCTTGACTCTCCAGTATTCGCTGAATGCGCACCCTCACAAGTTATTCCGAGCTACATTATGCTTCGATAACCATTATACACGATCCGTGCCCACCATAATGGCACATTAGGATTCGTACTGGCATGTCTGCAGATCCTGGATTCTTCTCCTCAACGACCTTTGTAACCATAGCCCTCCGCACTGCAACCACAGTCTCCACTTCGTAACGACAAAACAAAGTGTTTTTCTCCAAGGCCCTAGTGTACTCTTGAGTGTTATCTCAAATGGGTCAGATTACAGTGATAATGTAATCCCTTTAGAGTCTGTGAAATCACGTCCCTTCGCAATTCTTCGAAACTCTTCGAACCCCGTCAAAAACACAAACAAATCTACGCACCGCAAATTTAGCTTCCAGACCAATGAAACCCTAGAGTCACATTTTCATAATTTTGTCTTTGTTTTTACATTTTCACATTTTTGCCTTTGTTTCACATTTTCATAACCTTGTTTTTGTTCTTTCAATTGCATAAATATGTATGTTGTTTCACCCCTCCTTGTGATAACTGCCTGTTCCTCATATTTTATGTACCCCCCTCCCTACCCTGACAAACATTGTACCTAGTTTTAAGATGTTAGTCAGCTCTCTCTCTGGTCAACGAATCTCTCTTTCAACTCCCGCGGGTAACGTAGAGGGTTCTTGCCCTATTGCTCCATTGCCACGTCGCTTTTTTTCCGAGCGCGGGGGGAGGTGTTACGATACACAAATACGCCACTGCGCAAACTACAGTTTCACTCCCACGCCGCTAGCTTACCGGCGCGCTACGGGCGGCGGAACCCAAGCAAGCCACCGTCGACAGCGAGCCGCCAACCGCATTCTTCTCCAGCGCCTGGCTTGAGCGCCCGTGTTGTCGTAAACCATTCCGCACAGTTCCGGAACATTCTGCAAGCCACGATGCAGCGTGTTTTGCATAGTGACTTGCGGGAACTCCAAGAATGGCTATATTCTTTCCCGTCACTGAATCTACAAGAGTTCAGCCCCCAGCTGTAAGTACCCAAGCTGTTTTCCCCCCTTATTTGCGTGTGTTCGCAGTAAATTCACCGCGGAGATAAATAGCCCTACCAGAGAGAGATTATAGAGACAGATTCCTCCTTTTTAGATATAACTGTTGTTGCTACCCTGAATTACTATGTATGCATTATTGTGATATTGTGTCTACGCAGGTGTTTTACCCAATATAACCGTTGTTTACCCTGATTACTGGTTTCACTGCCTTCTCCCAGCCCGTAGAAATTTGAGCTTTATTTCAGGAAAGACCCACACACGCCTCACAGATCTTACCACCCTGGTGGTGAGGGCCTCTCCCGCTCTGCTGACTAAAACCTGAGCTAGTCTGTCGGCAGAATGTAGGGACCCCCATTTAGGTCCGCTAACAATGCTTTGTGGGTTAGTTCGTATCCTAAAATTGATTCCGCTAATGCGTTATTATTTTTTTAATAATACAGTGTTTGTACATACAAATGTGTTTAATTGCATTTCGATGATTTTTTTAAGTGATTACCGCACAAGTGTCACAACTGCTCCCATCCATCTGGAGGTAGTTCGACCATGGCATTCTCAATTTGGGCGTGTTGTGAGGCAAAAGCTTGTGGGGATAAGACTGCGAAAGAGATGGGGAAAAGGAAGTTGGGGAAATACCCAGCTAATCAGATCTGGTCAATAAAAACGGCTGAAGCCATTTCATTTCGAGCAAGGTTAAAATTCAGAATGTTGGTCTTACACCAATGCGATACATAGAGTAATTCCCACTCTGGAACGTGCCGCAAATATAATCAATATTATTTTTAATTAATAAATTGTGAAAGAACTAATAACGTGAGTCTGAAGGTAGTGTGGAGGGTAAGGAGATGGGGAAATGAATGTGAAGAAGTACCTGGATATTCAGATCTGGTAACTAAACACCGCTGAACCCAATGGTAGTCTATTATCAGTGCGCACTGAGAGTATCTTCCATTCTGGAACGTACCGCAAATATACAATAAATATTATATAAAATGATTTCAACCCGCTACCACCAGATGGCTAGTCGAGAGCCTTACCCGTCGATCACGGAGGCCGTCGAATTAAATAAAATAACAATGAATCGGTATTTATGTTCAGCATATTTTACTTTTTATTATTATTTATTTATTGTTCTTTCTCATGGTAGATTTAATGTTTACAATACAATTTATAACCTTACTAGGTCAAGCCTGTGTTGAGGTTAACAATTCTACAAAGTAACAAACTAACACAAAATTATAAAGGTATTGAAAGAACAATATTGTTGCACATTTCTTACAGATGTTAGTACATTGTAATGTAAACATATGGGGTGACCAGTGACGACAGTGTTGAGATTTGATTTGGAATAAAAAATATTTATTTTAAAAGGATTAAGATGAAAATAACAAATGTATGGAAATGTACATACGTATATATTATAGTAACATGTTTTGGTAACCCTATTTAAAATCTTGTAAAGCCACATTCATGTACATGGTCGGGTCGGATCTGTATAATAACGATTTGTAAGTGCATTCCGAAAGTGAGCCGATCCCTAATCGAATCGCAAGCCCCGGAGACAAGACAGAGAAGCTCGTTCAGAAACTTTTATCTTTAAATTCCGTTTACGTAAAGGCATTTTTAAATTCATTTATTAAAATTTTATTCAAAGCTTTTAAACGTAATTACATGTTTGCACTGCACTACTCTAGAAGATTCTCGGCAGTGCACAGAATTATTCTAATTTTCAGACGTAATTTCCTTATTTATCTGTTATCTGTATGAATAAATTTTAATTTAATTTATTTTATTTCTCATACTTGTGCTTCCATATTTTATTCATTCATGTAATCAGTTTTCTTATAACATAAATTTAATTTTTAATTTATGGTTTTTCAGCATGATGCTAATTATTGAGATACCCAAAACAACCGATTTTACTGTAAAAATTACTTCATTTGAAGAAAGAATAATTATTACATTGAAAAATACTACATAAAAGAACTTATCGATATTGGAATCGCAACAAACTTCGGGGCGTCTCGTCTAAATTTTTTAAAAATTAATAAATTGCCAACGCCCTGACGGCTTTACATGATTTTTACCTTTTATGTTTTTAACTTGACCTTTCGGCATTTCGTCTCCCTGCAAATTTGTTTTTATCTGTTTCCGGTTCAAGATGGTGGCCTTGTTGAAAACTACCTTTTTACCCCACCAGAGTTCGCGTGATCGTTGATCGTGGTTAGGAATCATCAATATTATGGTACTTACCTGCCAGAAGAATGTTTGAAAAAAGATTTGTTATTGAAATGGTGATATTGATTATTCGAAATTTAAAAAAAAATTTACGTCCAAATTTAAGGTGTATAAATAAATAGGTAGGTTTTTTAGTACTTACTTATAAATCTTACGATTAGGAAAATTTTGTTTTGGATTAACTAGATGTACATATAAAAATTTAAAACATGCATTTTGGACAAGCGGTCTATTGTTCACAGAACAACTGGTTTAAGGTATAGTACGGTTTTCAGTTATAAATTGATACTTTTCTTTTTCTTTTATAATTTGAATCAATGAATTTCTGTTGTACAGATCTTTGAATGAAGGTACTTGGAATTCTTTAAATAATTGATCCGTTGGGTAGTCAGAAGGTTTTTTTAGTATGATTTTAATTATTAGCCTCTGCATAACTTCAATTGGGGAAAGATTAGTTTTGTATGCGGATCCCCACATGTTTTTAATAATTATATAATTATTATATATAATTACCAACAACATGTATATATATGTATGTAGTATAAATATGTGTATATATATGTATGTACATATATATAAATCTATGTGTGTGTAAGTTTATGTATATACATATACATGTACCCGCCTCGGAACAGACTTAGTCTGGTGAGGCGGGCTACTAACTTGTTTGTATAAGATATTATTATTGCAATAAACGCCCGGGTTGCCGGCATTAAAAAAAAATAATAATAAAAAAATAAAATAAAATAAAAATAAATTAAATCAAAATTAACAAAAAAAATTTAAAAATCAAAAATTAAAAATGTATCTACATTTTTTTTTTACATGAATACCGCACAAGTGTCCCAACTGCTCCCGTCTGGAGCCAAAGGGTCTATGGCATCCCCAATTGGGGTATGTTGTATCACGTAATGACGGGCTCAAACCGCCTGATTACGAATTTGTAGATAAATTTGTGGCGGTCACTTAACCCGCTCTGCGAAGTTTACCGCTGCGCCACTGACGTCCGTGGAATACGCTGGAAGATACGGCATACCTACTTGCAGCGAGTGCCGTAACGTAGTAGAAATAATAATCCGCCACCTACGCGATAGAGCTAGAACGTCTGGCTGTACCGTTCAAGTGCCCGCAGAAAGTTCGAGCGATACCTCGGCTTTGCGTGAGTTCACCCGGCGTTACCTACCGTCATCGAAACTACTTGCCCGATCGGCAGAGTATATAAGCAAGCGCCAGCCGCATGCAGCTCAGTCTTAAGTCTAGTTTCCATTCATTGGTCGACTCACCTACACATCGGGCTGTGATACAACAAGTGCAGTGTAGTAACTCTCTACATGCCCGCGCGGGGCACGGGCCTCGCGCAGTCAACAGTGAACACCATTTATCCAGCGTGACCCAGGAACATTCCAGCACCTTCGAGGAACTTCTCCAGCAACCATCTCGACATGAGATGGCAGGCAACGCGCCAGCATCCTGCAACGAGCAACAACCACAACCGGCAACGAGCCAGCATCCTGCAACGAGCAGCAACAACAACCGGCAACGCGCCAGCATCAAGCATCCTGCAACAAGCAGCAACAACAACCGGCAACGCACCAGCATCAGCATCCTACAACGAGCAGCAACCACAACCGGCAACGCGCCAGCATCCAACATCCTGCAACGAGCAGCAACCAGCACCTGGCAACGCGCCAACATCCTCATACCCTCTCAAGGTTCCTTCCTGCGTCACGTGTGTGCTCCGACCCACTGGACACACAGCCTCCAATACCTAGTCAACGCGACGACGGTCGACCGCCTGGATCAAGGTCACTTCTACACCGCCATGGTGTAGTGCAACACGCCGGCTCCCTGAAGACCAGTGATCTTCACTGCCGTAGTCTCCTGACCTTCCTTCACTCATCATCGCACAGCAGCACCACTGTCAGTCCGCTCCGCATCGACTTCCGCTACATAGCGCATCAATAAAAGACTGACTCATACATCGACTGACGCCTTTCATTTCTCTCTCGTCCCGTCTCTACCGATACGGACCGCTCCCTCAAATTAATAATAAATAACACCACAATGATTAGGACACAACAACAATGGTTTAATTTAAATACTTACAAAAACCAAATTATAATACAAACCTTCGGCTAGCTTCACTCAGGGATATTGTGTTCTCAATTCGGTCGGATTTGATTCAAAACGATCGTAGCTTCATTTATTGAATAAAGATAGGGTTTAATAAATTAGAAGATCTCTTGTCGCTTTTAAATAATTTGTGAATTTATTAATGACTCGACGCTTCTAGGAAAAGCTTTTAATCTCTCTGTGATCTCAAGGTTAATGATTCTAAAATATAATAAAAGGGTTGAATGATAACACATAAGTATATAAGTTGTACGTACGTTACACCGGGGTGCATCTGGGCAGACGACCTCATCAGGAAACACCATTGAGTTGATTTAGATATGAAATTTAACTTTATTTTCAAATACGTGCTCCGAAAAACCGTTGGAATACCCAAAGCTATTCTACCTGCCAAGATGCGAGGACCGACCCGTAGCGAACTTAAAACCAGAAGAAACTGCCAGGGCTCTCGACGCAGTTAGCAAGGGTCCTCGGGCCCCTCCCCCACCAAAATTCGGACAATCAAAACGTCTAGCCAATGTTGCCAACTTTTGACAACTAATATTAAATATTTAGTACCTGATGACGGAAATAATCATATAGGGGTGGGAAGTTATAATTCAAGAAAGTACTTTTGACAGTTGTGAGGCTGAAGGTAATGGGGAAGGGAAGGAGATGGGGAAGAGGGAGGTGGGGAAGTATCCGGCTTTTCAGATCTGGTCACCAAACACGGCTGACGCCATTTCAAACAACGTTTCAATTCTGAATGGTGGTTTTACATCAGGCCGATACTGAGAATATCTTTCACTCTACATGGTACAGAGGTGCATATAAATGTAAATAATAATAAATGTACTAGAAAAGAGAAAGAAAAAACAGTAAAATTGACATTTCCGTGGTCATGAAAGAGTTTGACCTAGATGTTTTATACAGGGTGTTAAGGGACGTACTTGACTTACTTTAACCAGTGATTGCTGACATTATTTGGAGTAAAAAATGTAAATAAAATTTTGTCTCCGGTGACATTGTTTTTTGTTGACATGTTTTTTTTATTTCTTTTTTCTACAAAAACATAAAAAAATGGTGGGAGCTGGAGAGCTGGAGGCGGGGTTAGGAGTTGGTCTGATACATAGTGACCAGTGACGACAAGCGGAAGAAAAAAAAATTTTGTTGTATTTTGAAGAAAAAACTTTTGAAAAAAAAAAGTCACCGGAGACCAAAACGCCGTTTACATTTTTTACTCCAAATAATGTCAGGAATCACTGGTTAAAGTAAATCAAGTACATCCCTTAACACCCTGTATGTCCTTGCATATTTCATAACCCCAGAAGTTAACACTAGATGTTAACATTTTCAGACAAACCAATAGATGTTTTCGATGTTTCACAATAAAACGTATTTTAAATTCCAGTAGTTTCAGTCATTTATTAATAGATGTCGTTAGGATTAGAGCCTCTGTCAAGTCCCTCGGACGGCCGGCGACCGCCGGGAACCTCGGACATAATTCGTGGACAGTGGTAATCGGTCATGTGTTCGGAAGTATAATAAGCAAGTATAATAAACGCGTAAGGTAAATAATAAACCAGATTGTAACTAAGAACCATTATTCTTGAAGAGCCCCAACACAATAGAGAACTCCAGTCCAATTTTTTTTTTTTTTTTTATGAATAATGAATGACCTTCTGACATAACCGCATTTTCATTTTATTTTCAGAGTTTGTTTTAATAGTTTAAAAAATTGTCAAAGTTTTAATTTTTAAAGACCTCCCGAAAACCAAATGTGAATCGTGTGACGTCATCACTCCTGAAAAATTACTATAGGATCGGGCAATCAGCTGATCAATTGCCGCCACTTTGAATTCCGTTGTTCGAAGTATTCACCCTAGAAGTAGCATTATTATTTATTTATGCAGTAGTTTTTGAATAGTTTCATTAATAGAGATAAACTAATAAACACAACAACTAAATCTCTATGAACAGTACGTAAATAAACGAATAAATTAATACAATGGCTTTTGTCATATCATACATTCCCTCAATGACTTTATGGTGACGTCACGATACGTCGAACAGTGACGTCACCACTAAAATTTCAATAATGCCAACTTGACGACGTGTTTTTACGACCCGATTAAAAATGGACTTTTTAATAATTTTTTAAAAACTCTGCGTTTAATATTATTAAAAAAAACTTATATACTCAGAATCAGCGTTTATTGGTCTGTATGAACATATTTTTTAAAACCATAATATTTTTCACTAGAGTTCCTTATTACTAATGTCTGAATATGGATAGCACACACGTAACAAAAATATACATATGTAATATATTATTATGTCATTAAAATGATCCTCTGGTGAACGTTTTTAATGTGACAGTAAAACGGACCTTCAAATTCAAAGCACGTAGGTATTAAAATGTCTTTTTTTCCAAAAAAATCATTGAAATGACTTCTTATTTCGATGAACTTGAAAATTGATGAGTTACCAAATCAGAAAAATTAGAAACAATCAAGGACATGTTGTTTCACAGAACTTGAATTATTAGCACATATTAACAATCTTTCATCGTAGTACAGATGTTTCACAGTATGTACATACTTGAATAATAATTTTGAATTAATAACTTTGAAATTTGATGAATTATTCATGTTATTTGAAACAACCCATTCTTAATTGTTTGTAATCTGATTTCGTAACTCATAAATTTTCACACTTCTGCCAAACTTAATAAAACTACTTTTGCAATCAACCCGAAGGTAATTAGATTATCTCTTGCACTACCACTACACGATCTAGTGAATGCATCGACAGGGGAACAATATTACTCGTCGGAGAAATTTGACGTGCGGGTATTAAACAATACACAGTTTTCTAAGGTTCAGGAAGTGCTTGTCGGAAATATTTCTGTAATCGTCTCGAATCTTCTGATTATTTAATTCAGGCACGGGAGTGGATAACTATATTTTTATTATCATACACTAGCTGGGTTACCCGGCTTCGCTCAGGACAACATTTGAGAGTGTTCTGGAATGTTTCACATTGATGTTCCCGATTCCCTATTCCCAAAAATTCCACAATTTTCTAGAATGTTCCGGGATGTTCTGGAACATTGTGGAATATTCTCAAATACTCTGACTGGGGTGTCCGGCTTCACTCAGGGAGTTGATGTGAGATTGAATTGACGTTCGAATCCCAACAGACCTTTCTTTATATACTCCACATGGGAAGTCCCATACAAAAAAGACTTCGAATGTTCCATAATATTGTTCCAGATCATTCCACAACATTCAGGAGTGTTTTGGAATGTTATACAATCTAGGATGTTCCGGTATGTTTCTGAATGTTCCATCCTATTCCCGAACATTCCACAACATTCCAGAATGTTCCGAGATGTTCTGGAATGTGGTGGAATGCCCAAGAATACTCTGGAACGTTTTGAGCTGTTCTAGAAATTTCAAGGTGGCGAAACTTCCAGCCCTTATATCTTTATAAGCACGCCCTTCACGTAAAAACGGGAACTTTCTTCATGGATGGGGGATAGAGGACTACCAAACAATATAACTCTCGTTATCGTACCGGGACTCATCTTCGAGTTTTAGCAGCATGCACATTGTACATTTTTTTAATGAATTATATTGAAGATTAAGATTATTCAAACTTCTAGAACTTTCCAGAACCTTCTAGACTCACCGACACTCTCCGCCACTCATTTCTGAAAGCTTTAGAACTCTCTCCTTCCATAACTTTCTAGAGCATTAGGGAACCTTCCAGAACTATCCAGAACCTTCAAGACTCATCGACACGCTCCTTCTAGAACTTTATAGAGCTTTGTCGAGCCTTCTAGAACTTTTCAGAACCTTCTAGACTCACTGAAATATTCCGCCACTCCTTCCAGAACTTTCTATAACTTTATCGAATCTTATAGAACTTTCCGGAACCTTCTTAACTCACCAACATAATCCACCACTCCTTCCAGAACTTTCTACAGCTTTATCGAACCTTTTAAAACTTTTCGGAACCTTCTAGACTCACCGACGTATTCCGCCACTCCTTCCAGAACTTTCTACAGCTTTATCGAATCTTTTAAAGCTTTTCGGAACCTTCTAGACTCACCGACGTATTCCGCCACTCCTTCCAGAACTTTCTACAGCTTTATCGAACCTTTTAAAACTTTTCGGAACCTTCTAGACTCACCAACGTATTCCGCCACTCCTTTCAGATTTTTTTATAGCTTTATGAAACTTTCCGGAACCTTCTAGACTCGCTGACATTCTCTTCGACTCCTTTCCGAACTTTCCAGAGTTTTATCGAAACTTCTGGAAATTTTCGAAACCTTCTAGACTCACCGACGTACTCCACTACTCCCGCCAGAACTTTCTACAGCTTTATCGAACCTTCTAGAACTTTATTGAACCTTCTAAACTCACCCATTTACTCCGCCACTTCTTCCAGAACTTTATACAGCGTTATCGAAACTTCTAGATCTTCTTACAGCTTTATCGAACCTTCTAGAACTTCTTACAATTTTGTAGAATCTTCTAGAATTTTCCGGAACCTTCTAGACACACTGACGCAATCCTCCACTCCTTTCAGAACCTTATGAAACTTTCTAGAACTTTCTACAGCCTTATCAAACCTTCTAGTACTTTCCGGAACCTTATAGACTCACCGACATACTCCGCCACTCCTTCTAGAACTTTGTACAGCCCTATCGAACCTTCTAGAACTTCCTACAGCTTTCTGAAACCTTCTAGAATTTTCCCGAACCTTCCAAATACGCTGACACACTCCTCCACTCCTATTGAAACTTTCTACAGCATTATAGGACCTTCTAGAACTTTCTACAGTTTTATCGAACCTTCTAGAACTTCTAAACCCACGGACATATTCCACCATTCCTTTCAGAACTTACGATAGCTTTATCAAACCTTCTAAAACTTTCCGGAACTATCTAGACTCACCGACATACTCCGTCACTCCTTCCAGAACTTTGTACAGCCCTTTCGAACCTTCTAGAACTTCCACAGCTTTACGGAACCTTCTAGACACACCGACACACTCCTCCACTCCTTTCAGAACTTTGTATAGGTCTATCGAATCTTCTAGAACTTTCGGAATCTTCTAGACTCACCGCCAATTATTTCTGAAAGCTTCTAGAACTTTCTCCATCTACAAATTTCCAAAGCATTTGTTAACCATCAGATCCTTCTAGACTCACCGACGTACTACGCCACACCTTTCAAAACTTCATCGAACCTTCTAGAACTTTCCACAACCTTCTAGACTCACCGACTTACTCCGCCACTCCTTCCAGAACTTCCTACAGCTTTATGGAACCTTCTAGATACATCGACACACTCTTCAACTCTTTTCAGAAGTTTTTACAGCTTTATCGAACCTTCTTGAACTTTCTGGAATCTTCTGACAATAACTCTGACGGAACTCGCGGACATACGCCTCCACTTTTTCCAGAACATTCCAGAGTTTTATCGAATTTTCTAGAAGTTTCCGGAATCTTGTAGACTCTTCTTGAAATTTCTAGAGTCTTCTTAGAACTTTCAGCCCTTATATCTTCAAAAGCAAGCCCTTTAGGTAAAAATGAATACCCTTATTCCCTGGGGGGGATAGAGATCTACCATACCATATAACTCTCTTGATCCTACCGGCACTCGTTTCTGAGTTTTTGCGTTCCGCACGTTTTTTTGGACTTTCTTTTATAATATATATTGATTATGATAATATAATTTATTCAATTTTATTTTATCACAACAACACTAGACAAGTACCTCATTATAAAATTATTACCTATTTTTAGTCGACCGTTTTTTTTATGTGGAAAGTAGGGGATTCTCCTAATTTCGAACATTAAGAAAATAATGCAAATTTTGACTCAGATGTGATTTGATCAGTAAAAAAACAATTCACTTTTTGAGAAGAGGACTTTGGAGGCAGATCGCTTATTGACGGTCAAACCTGATCTTTTTTCAGTATTTCATTCTCTGATAACAATTTATGATGTAAATTATTACTATTTGACGAATTTCAAGTACCAAATTTTAGTGATGTATTTAAAAGTATTCTATATTTAAAAAACTAACAGAAAAACCAATATATAAATTTATCACAGAAAACCTCATTACGTTTAATTTTCTAGCAAAAACTATACCTCATTTGCACAACACCTAAGTGTTGGATGTTTATGTGTAAGATTTTTCATCCCTGTGAACACAAAATATACAAGGTGTCTAGGGTTAGAGGTACAAAACAATTTTTTTTTAAATTCCAACCCTTTTAAAAGAAGTATTTATGTTTAAAAAAAATTCTTTGTCGGGAGAAAACAGTGGGACCTTGAAAATAGTTATTTTTTACTTTTACCATGATGTAGATTGCACCTTCTAAAATTCGAAGACTTTATTCCCGGACACCCTGTACAGAGAAACTAACCTTTGCCTTTCATTAGGGTGGTAAATAGTCAATATTTTTACAGTCAAATTTTTACAGTTCAAGCTTATCGAAGTAAAAACTTCTTTAGTACCGTTGTGATTTGAAACTCGATGAGACGGAAGCGAACGATACTAAAAAGAGACAAACACAGACATCTATAGAATTTAGCCTGCGAGAGAATGAGATAGTTATAAAATATTTATTTATTTCATGGTTACTTGGTTCCAATATAATTCTATAAATCCCCGGTCGCACGCAAGTCCCCTTTAGTCTAATGGTATAAAGCGCCTGATGAACCTTAGCCTCCGAACTTTCAGTGAACCAAGGATAGAATCCTACGAAATAAAATACAACTAAAAAAAACAGAATATTTTTTTGATTATTAAATCAATATATAATTTTCAAGGTCAACGTATGGAAAAAATCATCCTTCACATTGATAAAAAAAAGTGCTTCGTAGTCTCCTTACTCTTGCCTACTTTAGTTTTCTGAGGGTTTCACTTCTACCACGTGTAAATCGCACACTCTTTTATCTTGTGGATAGTACCTAAGCACAGCACTCAACAGCCAAAAAACATTCTGTTAGGATGGCAACACTGGCATTCTAGTGTCTTATACCGGCCGCTGTCAAAAAAATTAAAATAGGAAAAATAGCTGTAGGAAAAATTCTAAATTCATTCTTGGTTATTCGCTGGTTTAGGCTGCTGTGTTGCGTGGATTACTATCCTCATATTTTACCCTCCGGTAGAAATTTATTGTCGTAAAATATAATTTTAAATACACCGGAGTCAGATAAACGCAAATTCAACTTATTATTTCAAATCACCCGTGATATTCCCAAATAACCTGGAGGATCGGTGGTAAGTATCGATTCTTCCACCAGTTCTCTCTCTCTGGTTTCAATCCTGGGATTGGTTTGCAGCAATTTCCTTTAGTTTCCTCTTCCATTCTTCCCTGTCTTGTGCGGCTCTTTTGAGGTCTGCATATGATAAGCAGCGCACGTCCACCAGCAGGTCCTCCAGGTACTCTCGGCGTGGGCGTCCCCTAGAGTTTGTCCCCTCGGTCATACCCTCCATTATGGAATGCAAGAGGCCTTCTTGTCGTATTACATGGCCGATCCATCTTGCACGCCTTTCGGACAAGGTCCTGAGCAGGTGCCTTCCTCCTTCGATTCCTTGGAGAACCTCCTCATTTGTAATGTGGTCTCTCCAGGAAATTCCTAATAGTTTTCTATAGGACCACATCTCAAAAGCCTCTAGTCTCCGTTTATCTCTTTTGGATAGGCACCATGTTTCGCAGCCGTACATCAAGATACTCCATACATAGGTCTTGATGAGGAGTATTCTCAGCTTTAGGTCTATATTATTTGATTCAATTATTTTCGACCTTTTATTGAAAGCAAGCCTAGCCTGGTGTATACGGCTGTCGACATCGCTCTTAGACCGACCGTCCCATGTTATTTTGCTCCCGAGATAGACAAACTCCTTGGCGTTCTTTAGTGGAACTCCTGACATCTCTATTCGCATCTGATGTTGCGTTCGGCCTACAGTCAGCAGCTTTGTTTTGTCTTTATTTATCTTCATGTTATAGTTATTTTGGAGAATGCTTTGCATGGTTGTTAAGGCCTCTTGCAGTTCTTCTTCGCTTTCAGCAACCAATGCAATATCGTCAGCAAACCTTATCATATCCACCTTTTGCCCGTGTATCTTTACACCTTTTCTGTGACTCATTCTCTCTCTCAAGTCGTCAATCGCACTTTGTATATAAGCGTTAAAAAGAACAGGTGACAGAGAGCATCCCTGTCTCACCCCTTGTCTTATACTGGCTTCTTTTGTATCATTGTCACATCTAATTATAGCGGCCTCATTCTTGTATAGCGCCTGGATTATTCGTCTATCTCTATATTTGATATCAATTCTCTTCAGAATCTCGAAGAGTCTTTTCCATTCTACTTTATCGAAAGCCTTTTCCAGGTCTATGAATGCGATGAATGTGTTTTGGTTTCTTTTTATTCTTTTTTCAAGTAGTATTCGTAGCGACAATATTGCTTCTCTGGTTCCTACACCTCTTCTAAAGCCATACTGATCTCCGGAAAGGATGTTCTCTACTTTTGGTTCGATTCTTTTTAGAATGATATTAGTCAATATTTTTGAGGCATGAGATATTAGGCTAAGAGTTCTGTGTTGTTCACATTTCGTCGTGCCTGCTTTCTTTGGTAATGTAACAATTAGGCATTTCTCGAAATCCTCTGGTATCTTTCCAGTCTTATACATTGTCTGTATCATTTTAAACAGGGCATCTATAGTTCCTTTTCCTGCTGGTTTAATTAGTTCAGCCGGAACGTCATCGATTCCGGGTGCTTTCCCGTTTTTGAGGTTTTTCAGTGCGAGATCAAACTCTTCTCTAGTGATGGGATCTCCCAAATCATCTGCGTCTACCTCATTTTCTCTTTCTATCAATGTTTCGTTGTCACTATTTCCCTTCCCATTGTACAGCATTTCGAGGTATCTTTTCCATCTCTCTCCTATTTGGTCATTTTCGAAAAGTATTTTGCCGTCTTCTCCTTCTATTGCATTACCCTTTCCAACTCTCATCCCAAAGAAGTCTTTCACCGCAGCGTGAGCTCTTTCTATATTTCCTCTCTTGAGGTCGTCGTTTATCTCATCGCATTTATTCTGGTAGAATGTTTCTTTGGCTATTCTTGACTCTCTATTTATTCTGTTTCTCAGCACTTTATATTTCTCTTGTGATTCAGTTCTTTTATCATTTTTGAGCTCTCTTCTATCTTTTATCATATTTAGGATCTCATCGGTTATCCATTCCTTCCTTGCTTGGGGTTTTTCCTTGCCTATAGTTTCCTCTGCCGTAGTTATGATCTTCTTCTTTATCACTTTCCAGATCGCATTCACGTTCTCCTCTTCCATTAGGTTGCATTCTTGCGTTTTTTCCCTAAAACTGTCGCTGATCTCTTTTATCTTTAATACTTTTGTATCCCATTTGAAATTTTTTCTCTTTTTTATTTTTTTCAGTTTTAGAATACTTTTGGCCATTACCATATTATGGTCACTATCTATATCTGGACTGGAATAGCTTCTACAGTCTTTTATTTGGTTTTTAAATCTATGTCTAACCATTATATAGTCTATTTGCAGTCTTTGTCTGTCTCCAGGGGATTTCCAGGTATATCGCTGTCTTGGGTGGTGTTGGAAACAAGTGTTTGCTATCACTAATTTGTGTTTTTCGCAGAATTCTGTCAATCTGTTTCCTCTGTCGTTTCTTGCACCCAGCCCAAAGGGCCCAATGCAAGTTCCTTCACGTCCTTCTCCTACAACAGCATTCCAATCTCCTAGGAGAATCAGATTTTTACCTGCTTTTATCTCTAATATAAGTTTATCTAGTGAACTGTATACCTCCTCCACTTCTTCTTCGCTGTGACTAGATGTTGGCATATATACTTGGATAATCAATCAATAACCAGTTATAATCTTTTAATTTTTTTTCGCTAATATAGAATTTGTTGTACTTACGAAGTAGACCCGCATAAGATGACAGTCTGCCCCACCGCTCCTTAAATCGTACATTACATTTGGTCTTTTCTTGAAATATATGACATTTATTCTCATGGGAGTGCCGTGACTTTTCTTCCGATTCTGCGATTTTCTAAAGCAAAATGTTTTGTGTTGTAATTTTTTATACAATCATTATTTTGTATGGAATAAAATTCATAATAAAAGACGTTCACTTTCAATGTGCCTTTTTATGGATTTAAACACTTTTAATAGTGGCTGTGTATCATGGCTATCCCTGTGGCGACACATCATTATTATCATCGCCATCAAAAGAACAGTCGAGAAACATCTCCTAATATCCGCGCGCATCGGCAAACCTACTTGCCTAGGTACCTTCGTACCTATACTGGCCGCGATGTACTTTCTCGTCTGCCGTGCCAGCCCGACGATAATAATATCGCCCCGCCTAGAAAGGTCTCGAGACAGCACCGTACAATATCTGTACGGCGCCGAATATTCTCGTAAGCTGGCGAAGTGGCTCGTATTACCTACCGCGAGGTAGTTACTCTACCGCGGCTATATAAGCAGCCGATCGCTCGCCCGCTGCAGTTCAGTCCAGTTCAGTCTCACATTAATCATCGGTCAACATCTCAACATGTAATAAGTGCTCCTGCATGGCATCGCTACGCATCCAGGGCAGCTTCCTCGAGGTCCATCACCACGTCTCAGCCACAAGGCCCATCGTGCCTTCAGCCCCGCAGAACAGCAACATCCCGCGACTCACAAGGCTTGCGTCACCTTCAGTCCGGGGATCAGCTCACCACTTCATGGCACCCCGAAGCCCACCGTGCTTCGCTGCCATGGAACGCGCTCCGCCTCGCCAGGACTACCTGCTGGTGGCTCAGCACACCGAGCCACTCACCGTTCATCTCCGCGACATAAAGCGTCGAGCAACGGCCTGGAAGATAGGTCATCTCCACCGCCATGGTGTCGAGCAACTCGCTGACCTTCACCACTCCATTTCCACCTCCGTACGCCTGCAGCATCATCTACGGCACTCCGCATTACCTCATGTTACCGACCACCGACCATCGCTACGTAGCCAATAAACGACTGACTCGCCACTTCGACATGACGCCTTTCATTTCTGTCTCCCGCTCCCTCAACTGGTGACCCCGACGAGATCACGTCGCGCTCCCTCACTGTACTACACGTTTTACTAATGACCGGACGAGTTTAGGTTTAGTTTATTTACCTTATGACGAGCATCTATGAAGATATGTAAGAAAATTAAGGTTTAATTTCAGAGGTGGGTATGGGTACTGCCGCCCCGGAAACCATTTATTGGCGAACCAACATCTCTGTCGTCGGTCACCCAAGTGGTTATCTACGTTTGGTGACTTATAAGGAGTGCCCGGGTTCACGGAATGAGGTTTTTCAAAGTCTTGGAGACCGATGAGTCTGCCCACTTTCTTCATGGCGGGCTGGATCGTGAGATACCGGTTCATTGAGACCATTTGACCTCTTCAGTAGTACTTGCAACGCAGAGGGAGGTGTGGATTCAATGGTCAATCTGGACCTACTGACACATCCGTTTGAATACCTTAGTCCGTCCCACAACTTCCTCTTCTTTCCTTAAAATGATCGTCCACGTCCAAGAATGACATAGGTGAAAAACAACACAAAACTTATGGTGCCGTTAAAAATCGTAGGATGCAAGGCCAAAGATGAGGAATGAAGAATCAATTTCTTTTAAAATTGAGAATAAGATGGAGTGTGTCACAAGATTCAATTTATTCATTTAATTCAGTCATTCAATTTTGCCCACGTCTAATGTTCATGCAATAATTCTTCGTAATTTTACGTTGCCATTGTAGATGGACAATACTTGCTTTATGATGGCAAAGACGTTTACAAGAAGCAGCATTACTTTGACGAATTATTTTGGGAAGCGGGAATGGGTACCGCCGCCCCGGGAACCATTTATTACATAACCAATGCCCCCGCCTTAAGGTCACTTCTAAGTTTTACTGAAGGAGGGTGCCCGGGTTCATGGGGAAGGTTTATTTAGGACTTGGTGGCGGATGACCTGGACACATTAAACCCATGATTCCTACCCACTCATGTCTGTTTGAAGGTCGCGGGATCGAATCCCGGCGTGGCAAATAAATTTTATTTGATTAATTTGTGTTATTTCACAATTCATTCATTTAAAATAATGACCACCATTCAGAATTGAAACGTTGCTTGAAATAAATGGCATTTGCCATGTTTGGTGACCAGATCTGAATAGCCTGGTACTCCCCCACCTTCTTCTTCCCTATCTCCTTCCCCTCCCCACTACCTACAACCTCTCATTACACCCCAATTGGGGATGCCATAGCCTCACTGGCTTCAAACGGAGCAGTTGAGACTCTTGTGCGGTATTCGTATTAAAAAACTCACTAAACCCATGATTCCTACCCACTCATATCTATTAACTTCTCCATCCTTTCTTTAAAAAACTTATTAAAGAGGGCTTATTATTTTTTTCAGGACCTCTTGTGTTGGAGCTAATATAAAAAAAAAAACTGTAGCGCCTGTATTAGATTTTGCACAGGAATTGCTGTATTTAACAAGAACCTCTAAAAATTTACGAAACATTTTTATTAGAATATGTGTCTATATTTTTATTTTTAACTTGAGTAAAACCTCAAATTATAATATTTTAGTTAAATTAAGACAATATTAGCGAAACTCAATCGAAAATCTGAAAAAAACTTAGTTCAATAAGGAAACATCTTACAAGTTTCTCTATTGAACAAACAAAATGCCGAATTCGTCATAATGCTCGGATTTGTTTTTCGTAATGTGAGATCATTTACTAATGGAATTGCAATATGAAGAACATATGAAGCACTTGTCCGCAGCATCCTAGAATACAGCTCCATTATTTGGGCACCCTCTGAACAAAACCATATCCTAGAAATAGAAAGAGTACAAAAAAGGTTTATGCATTACCTGTACGTGAGGGAATATATATACTACCCATTCCTGTATCCATCGTTGTTCCTAACAGAAATACTCGATCTTAATACCTAAAAGCACGCCGAAAAATATTTTTGGGGAAACAGTTTTTTAAGCTGATCCGGTAGTGTATTGAAGGAGATTACCTATGTTGAAGGAGATTAACCTATATGTCCATAACGCGTATACTCGTGGGAGATCCCACTCACTTTTTTACGTTCCGAAAGCGAGAACTTCTTCCTTTCAGAATGTGCCATTAAACAGAGCAATTCAACTGCTTAACGATTCTGCATTGAGCATCGACATCTTCAATGTTACCTGTAGAGAGTTCAGTAACTATCTTTTGACATACTTCACACAACATAGTGAAACTGCCCCCATGGACTTTTTTTTCTTCTTTAAAATTTTGTAATTTGGTGTATAACTGTTTTATGGAGAACCTGAAAAAATAAATAAATGATTCTGTAAGGAAATATCTGATTTTACAAAAACCATTTTTTTTATTATTCCCCATATAACTGGTAACCGAACAAATCGAAAGAGTGGCGTATCAGAATAATTTTACAAATTGATATAAATTCATGAAAATGATGAAAAACTGATTAGTGACTGTTTTGTTGATTTATCATGGAACCGTTTTTCGAAAAAAATCATAATTTTCTTTGAATTCTTATGTCTAACATCTACATCCTTCCCATTCAACCATGGAAGAAAAATATTGTAATTTTTTTGAGAATTTCCCGTTCGACTCCGGGAATGAGAATGTGTAGTAAAAGCTCCTTATAACATATGAATCCAACATTTATCACAAGAAGCTCCAAACTATGGAAATTCCTCTCGCAGGCTACAAGCTGAATCTGTTAGTGAGAACTGGAAAAGAGGAGGTGGTAGGGAGGGGAGGGGGGGTGAAGGAAGCCCCCACGGAACTGCAAATTTGCTCGATATTTTAATATAAGAGTCGACTTTGTCGGGAACGTGATTCAAGAATTGGACTTTCAAATCCGGGAAATCGTTTAAAGTTCTGCGGCTTACAACTAACACGATTCCTGATATTAGAACTAGTGATAATCGAAAAACGTACATTTTTGTTCGTACGGTTGAAAACAATAAAGATCAGTTTTACATTCAGAAAAAGATTTTATTAACCTGTAGGTACGTAGCATTACCCGGCTATACTTTTTTCTTTTATAAGAGCTAAATCTTTAAATTTAAGTCTTCTCACCATTCTAAAACCTACGCTTTGTGGTATAAATATATAATATATATTTATGTGAGTAATTATGAACGTCCTTTTTAGGGGTTGTTACAGAAGAATGGTAAATAATGATACTTTTTTCCTTTTTATACGTAACAGAATTGTCTCAACAGTGTTTTTCTGTAATATTTAGTGATAAATTAAAGATGTTCATTGAATTTTATTATATCTTTATACTTCAATCATCAAAATTTGTATGCAGCCATGCAACCACCACTACTCATAAATAGCATAAGCCATAAAAACATGTAAATGGCACCTTTTTTACCGAAGCGTTAAAAGAAATGTTAATTGATTCAAGGTCAATAACATAAAATATGTATTTTGATAGAAAGCAGTCACTTTGTGGTTTGACGTATTAATTGAAATAAAACAAAAACTTAGTTTATAACCACGATTTAATTTTTTTTATGTACCGACCAGTTTCGCTTTACACATGTTATGCTTGTGTAAAGTGAAACCAGTCGGTTCATAAAAAAATAAATAATCAAATTGTGGTTATAAACTAAGTTATTGTTTTATTTCAATAAAATATGTAATTTCTTTATAAATCATACATAAGAATTGATTAGAAGATAGATGTCCTCCATTCTTGCGGATTGCTGCAACTCATAAACTTACGAATACCACAGTAACAACACGGCAAAATACACTATTCTACTGTAGCATTCACAATAGTAACTACATTGCCCACTCTCCGATAAAACGATTTCACACTATGTTCAGGTGATGTTGACACTTAATATCGACTTGGTGAGTTTTGTTGATCATGTAAAATATTTATTTCAACCTATTCCTAAACACATCTTGTACTTTCGTAAACCTATCTAATCGCTGTAATTTTTCAGTTTTTTTGTTTTTATGACTTATGTTGTTTTTTTTTAATCTATTGTAATTTTATTTTTATTATATCTTTCGTAAGTCTCAAAATTATTCTTCATGTTAAAATTGCACTACTTTAAATAAATAATTTTTTTTAAATAATCCACGGTTATAAGAAAAATCTCGTGTCACGGTGTTTGTGGTCACACTCCTCCGAAACGGCTTGACCGATTTTTTTGAAATTTTTTTGTATATTTGGTAGGTATGAGAATAGGTTTTAAAGTTTCATACCGCTAGGTGATTAGGGTGTCCCTACCCAGAAAAAAATCTATTTTTTGACATTTTTTTATGTGGCATCAAAACCCCAAATTATAATTTATGAACAAATTTAACCGTCTTTCGTATTTAAAACAGAACGAAACTATTTATGTTGTTGAATGACAGATGGCGCTATGTCCGCCTCATCGAACTCTCATCCACATATGCGTAAGACATTCACGAGAAGCGTTGCGTCATTGTGATGTTTATATCGAGCTTATTTGTGTTGGCTAAAGTTGGACTGACCAAAAATATCGTACACTCAATTGCTCTTCGAAATTCATATTGATTTTCTTTATTTCATTTTCCTACTTTAGTTGTTGTTTTTTGCTTTTATCGGCGGTCATCGTCTACAGCGCTCCATTCCTCTTTCTGTCATAGATCCCATCCCCACACACTTACAACACATTCGTTATTTTTTATTTAACAACCAAAATATTCATAGGAAATAATTTATAATGCAAAGCAGGGTTTGTCTGGTCAGCTAGTATTTTTTAATAATTGCGGATTATGATTGTCAGGTCGCAATAAATCGTAAGCATAATCGTTGCTCCGCATCGGTAAGAATTACTATTCCTTCGTCCAAACGTAGATGATTGGTATGTGTTTTTTAACCTTTTGTAAGTGCTCAGTAACAAAAAAACACTTTGAACCTTTTGAACTAAAAATACGCTAAAATTCGTTTTACCTGCACCAAATCATAGCGCGTCGTTGTCATTCTTCACAAAGATGGGGCCCGTTTCTCTTTTACGAGCGTCCTAACAAGACAGGTTCGTATAAAAGTTGTGTTTAACAGCGATAAAGGCTGCCGAGAAACAATGGAAGCCGGACTCCGTATCTGCAATAAAAAGGACGGAAGACGGACTGGAGATTTTATTTTATTTAATTTTACGTCCAGTTGGGCTTTTACATAGATTATAAGAACAGAATTATTCCTAGCGAATCCGGAAATTATTCAATATATTTTTAACACACGCAGTACCTAATGGAAAACCGAAAAACATATGAAATCAAATTAAGTCAGTCTTTGGAGGTGGGTATGGCATGTGTCGACATAAGTGGTTCGCTACGTTTAGTTCATGGGTTCTAGGTCTTAGCGGTGGGTGCGTATGTCCACTCACTGCATGGTGGGTCGGATCGGGAGAGACTGGTTGATGGAGACCGTGGCTCTTGGACCCACTGACCCCAAATATTGCTCCTATGTGACGCTATTTAAAAAAAAAAAAACTTAAAAATACAAAATATGTAACAGTAACAAAAAATAAAATAGAAACTGAAATATTCTAAACACAAATCAATCAAATAAGATTATCTACGCTAATATTAGGTCCTTACATATGAAATTGGCGTTTTGTATGGGAGGAACATAAAGTCGATTTTTTTTAATATAATATATTTATTTAATCAAAGTATGTACCATTGCTATCTATGCACTTTCGCCATCTCATAGGTAGTTCATCGATCCCTCTACTAAAAAAACCATTCGGACGGGAATCAATAAAATCTTTGAAGGCGGTTTGGACTGCCCCATCGGAGTTGAATTTTTTCCCTTGCAAGAAGTTATCCAAATTTCTAAATAAATGCTAATCTGTTGGGGCAAGGTCCGGAGAGTAACGGTGGATGTCTTAGACTTCCAATTGAAGCTCCTCTAATTTGGTATCCATCTGTTGTGCAGTGTGTGGTCTAGCGTTCTAACGCGCGTTTGTTGATTTGCTTCACTCAATTCGCGAGGTACCCACCTTTCAAGCTTTTTCACCTTCCCAATTTGCTTCAAGTGGATTAAAACAGTTTTATCACTAACACCGCAGTCTGCAGCTAACTCGGCTAAGACTAAACTTAGTCAATAAGCTGGCTGGTACTAGCTGGGGATGCGACGCCAACACGCTCAGAACGGCATCCATTGCCCTGGTTTTCTCAGCAGCTGAATACTGTGCTCCAGTATGGGCTAGAAGCGCCCACACTTCCATGGTCGACGTTCAGCTTAATGCCACAATGCGAACCATCAGCGGAACCTTAAAATCGACTCCTCTTCCTTGGCTCCCCGTACTTGCAAATATAACCCCACCAAATATCAGGCGAGAGATTGCAACACTGAGGGAATACAATACAATATTGTTATGATTTATGTGTTTCTGTAATATGTTATTTATTTTATTTTATTAACATTTATTTTATTATATATTATAGTTATGTGTTATATTTTACATTTGCATTATGTTATTTTGTTCACTATATTTTGAAAAATGTATATAATTGCCTTGCGATTTGTTTTGTTAATAATTACTATACTACCTGTTAATTTATACCATGTTCCTTGTTTTGTTTTGTTTATTTTTAACTGTTTAAATGTTTTACTGGATGAACTGAACTCAATTTTTTTTAAATATTTTTTTTTTTTTTTTTCCCCCTATCCCCATATGGGGGGGTGCTGGACCTTGTCCCTGCTTCATCTTTAGTTAAATAATTAATTTTGCAGATCCTTTTCAAATCTACCTGCGCCTCCCCCAATGACATGTGAAGGCTTGAGGTTTGATCAGACGACCTTGACTGTCCTTTGTCCTGCCTTTGACTACCCAACGCTGAATTTTCTTTTAGTCTTCGGGTATTTTACCCCAAATATTCAGTTAACATTCTTTGAGGCTTCACTGAGTGGTTGGCTAAGGGACACGGAAGCTAAGTGTAGTTTATGGTCAGACCGAAAGCCATTTACATATTTTGTTGGTACTTGCCAATTGATTTGAGATTTATTGTATTACTTATGTTCTCTATTTTATGCATGTGCTTGCAAGTTTTTTACAGATGCAATGCCGCCTCATGGAGCCTCATGAATGAGTTTTTTTTATTTTGCCTTGTTTAATTTATCTTTGTCTTACTAACCTATTTTGTGCATTTTGTTTTCCTGTTAAGCACTTGCATACTGCTTACTAACAACGTATGCATGGACACTGGAGGTCTAGATTCGTTCAAAATAAATAAATGTAGCTTCGTTTAACAAAAAAAATTAGAATCTTGCGAGAGCCTTGAAGGAGTAACCATCAGTTACTTATACCAGGGCGGGTAAGAGGTGGATTACCTCCACTGAGGGAATACAAGAAGGCGCTGCAAAAAAGCGAAATAACCTTGCACGATGATGTCGTTTCTCACCCGGCATGCCGCTTAAAGTCTTGAAAACCCTTCTGGACGGAAGGAGAAAGACTCATTCGAACACCTCTCACCCCAGAAGATAGGTGGAAGCTTGAGTGGCAATCAGCCAACGTCAAAAACGCCCATCTCGTGCAAGACCCCACTGAGAGACAGCCTGGGTTCTCATTGCCCCGCAAACTCTGGACTGCCATCAATAGGACAAGGTGCTCCCATAGCCGTTGTGCTCACATGATGCATAGATGGGGCCTTAAAGAGTCGGCGACGTGTAAATGCGGTGCGGTGCAGACCACCGAACATGTGGTCAACGAATGCCCGCTCCATTCATTCCCCGGCGGGATTGATGAGGTCCACAGGGCAACGCCTGAGGCCCTAGACTGGCTCGCAGACCTAGATGTCCCCCTCTGACCCCCAACCATACGAAAGAAGAAGAAGGTGCCACGGTGGAACTCGTACTCGTAAATAACGCGATATTTCAAGTTTTCCATTTTGTAAACTAAGTGACGCAAAGAAAAAACAACAATTAAGGAAAAACAAATGAATTATAATTTTCGAAACACAAATACATGAGTAAATAGCTGTATAATTTGAATTTGGAATTCGTAACCAAAGAGAAGATATTTGAGATCAAAGTTGCCAGTTCGGCAAAACGCCAATTTCATATGTAAGGACCTAATATTATCTGTATTATTCAGGAAAGTGCTGGTATGGATTATGCTACGGAGGCAGTAAATATATTAATAATACCTACCCCTAAATTTGTTGCCCAGATCTTGCATCCCATTGGTTAGTGAGTGTGTCTGAAATGAAAAAAATTTAATGGAAGTACGCTCAATAACAATAACGCTTAATAACAACATCAAAATATGAAGATGAAAATTATGAAGCAACTCTAACAATACTTACAGTTAACAAACATGAAGCTAATTAAATTAACAAACAGGAAAATGTGGTCCACAAACCTAAAGATGAGGAATCAAAAAACAATCAACGAACATGAAAATGGCGAAATGAACAAACATGAAGATGAGATCCACAAACACAATAACATACAGTCCGCCTCGGAACAGGAATCTTTACTGACGAGGACTGTGAGTATACTATTTATTTAATAGTCATTAATAAAAAAATTGGTTTTCTCTTTTAAAAACTACACATGACGTGAATTTTGATCTCAATGAAAATGAAGGCTTGGTAAAAAAAACATTTCTTTGTGCTATTATGTCGAAACTGCTTAAGATAGGAGTGTATTATTTTTTTATTAAAATATAAACACTTTATCTGATTACACGGTACAATTTATAAAAACATAATGTAGCATAAAATAACAAATAAAGCCGCTAAAATGCTTGGTTTCATCGTAAGAAATACAAAAGAATTCACAAACACCGTAATTATCAAACAACTATACTTTGCGTATGTACGAAGCCATCTAGAGATTGCGTCAACTGTGTGGTCTCCATTTTATGCAGTAGGTAGATATTAACAAAATTAAATCGATTCAGAAAAAAACATAAAATACCTTTCTTACAAATCCCACATATTTGTGCGATTGATACATTGAGTGTACGTTGAAATTGATACTTTGAGTGTACCTAGACAATTCTCAGATGTGATGTTGCTATATAAAATCGTAAATAGCATAACTAACTGTCCTGAATTATTGAACAGAATAGATTTGAAAGTACCTATACGGCACACAGTTCGTGTAATATTTTTAAAGAAAAACATTGTAAAACAAATTCAAACCAAAATGGTTGCCTTATGTGTTCAGCATATATTAACATTCTCTCTGATATAAATATCTTCAATTTTGACGAAAATAAATATAAAAACTCTTTCCAAATTGTATTAAATGAGTACAAAACTGCATAAATGTAATGATATATATTATGTACTGCCTACCTCCTGTTATAATAATGTAAAATCTTTTAGTGGTTGTAAGATTTCTGTTTAATTTCTAGATACACAATATGGTAGTATAATGAGGAAATCCATAATTGGTTTCTCAGTTAGGTAAATTATATATGTATAAATTAATCAAATTGTAAACTGTTGATTTCACTAAAACAAATAAATAAATAAGTTATTACGAAAATACAATCAGCGGGCGAACGACGAAACTTTAGCGTCATCACACTAAGAGTTAATAAGTTCATTATTATTTATCTATAAGCAGCTACTTATTGTGTTAAGCCTAAGTTAATTGCAAAAATAAATAATTAACTGTGGTAAATTTGTATGAGCCAAGTTTTCGTCCAAATTTGCCCCAAACTACAGTTGAAAAACGTTGAATATACAGCACGACTAAATAAGGCCTCGGCGATTAATAATTCCTTTAGTTAGGAAACCTCGAGTTGGGTATAAAGCAGAAAGTTAAAGTGACCACAGATGACCACTTTGCCAGCATTACTAGCCAGCGCGGGTAGGATGGGTCGGGGTGGGTCGGGGTGGGTCAGGGTGGGTCGGGTTCGGGGTTCGGGCAGAGGAGTAAGTTGGCTCGGTGGGTCGAAGCCGACCGAGCGGGACAAAAATATCACGCCTTTATAAGGCGGGAACACCTTGTGACAACTTTAACTGACTGGCTCCAACGCTGAAAAATCAATTTAGTCTTCTCGTTATCATTTGAGAAAAGCTCATGTTATCAAAAGAATCAACTATTTTGTATTTATGCAGGTATGTAGCATAACCTTTTTTCACATTTGTCACTAGATAAACAAGCAGTGTGATCTGCATGTACCGAAAGCTCAGTGATATTACCAACTTATAAAAGAAATGAAAAACTCGAGTGTAAAATATTATTGATAATATTATAAATAAATTATTATATAAGCAATATATATTCACGTATTTATTGTTATCAAGTTTAATTTGTAGAACTCCATTTTAATTTTTATTTTTTTATTATATAATCAATAATATTATTATTAAATTAATAAAAACAGTTTATTTTTAAACAGGTTCTGCTGTGTAATTATTGTTACGCGTGACAGCTGTTTCGCCTTCTGAAGGCATTATCAAACTATTATTGATTATATAATAAATAAAAAAATAAATAAATAAAAAAAATAAAAAAATAAAATTATATTCACGTAGGTCAAAAACAGAAGTTAGAAAAAAAAATGCTATTAAAACTATAAATATCCGAAAACTTCAATATCTTGGACATGTGATGAGACATCCAGAGAAGTACGAGATCTTACATTTCATAATGAAGGGAAAGATTGCCGGAAGACGGGGCTCTTGCAGAAGGGACCCTCATGGCTGAGACAGTGGGTTGGTAAGAATGGCCAGTCTAGAGATGGTTCCGGGCCGCAGTAAGTCCGCGTAGCCAACATGATAGCTAACGTCCGTTTAAAGGACAGGGCACAAGAAGAAGAAGGTCAACAAACGCCTATTCTGAATATTAAAGTTTTGTTACATATTTTAGATGTAGATTTAATAAATCGTCATTTAAAAATGAATAAAACACTATTCCCACTTGCTTGGAATCACTGCATTAGATGTGTGAAACGATTTGCCAACATCTGTACGTAAGAAGGTAATGTAAGCATAATGAGTAAGATTAAGAAAGGGACCCTCGGATGGTTTGGGCATGTAGATAGAATGAAATAAGAAAATAGCGTAAGAAGAATATATGATGTAAATGTGAATGGAAGAAGAAGTTGGGGACGCCCGAGGAAGCCATGGCACGATCAAGTGAATCAGATACTTGAGTCGAGCCATGTCAAAAGTCAGAATAATATAAGAGTATGAATAAGAAGATGTATGAATGTGAGTGAGGCAAAGAGTTCGTGCCAAGACCGAGTTGTTTGGCGGTCCGTCCTCTCTGCCTACCCCTGCGGAAAAACAGCATAATGATTAGTTAGATAAATTTTTTTTTTAAATTGTCTTGTACTTTTGCGTTATATGCCGTGGTGCATGCCTTTTGAGTCATTGAGTTGGGTGCCAGGTACAGAGATAACATATTCATTTTATAATATTTCCAAGAAATTGAGGAGCTCTGGAAGAAAATTATGATCAACGTTATTAATTTTGAAGCTTTGTCTCTCCTTGCATCAGTAACTTTGGGAAGCAATATTCCTGTGTACTCGTAATTATGCAAAACGCGCTTCGCATTATGTTAAACAGCATCATATTTATACCAATTATTTCATGCTTCAACTCAAAAGCAGCACATAGTACATTGTCTTTTAGAAACACACTTTGAAGGAGGGTTAGGTTTAGATTAAATGCATTCAGAGATGCGTAAAGCGTGAAGATTGTACAACCGTACACAAATGTATATGAACAACCGTAATGTATTGCAACAAACCCAAGATGCGAGATTATGACCCTGATTTATTATACAATTTTGTCTAAGCGAAACATTTGTTTATTTTCATTTTATTTCCACAATAAGACAAAAAAATTCACATTTTGTTTTGAAGAGTATAAATTAAGAGTTTAAGTTCGCTAGTGAATGACACAGATGTGTTGAAACCGGTAGCAGAAAATTTAAAATACAAAGTAATAAATGTAGATTGAAAATTAAAACTCTTCAAAACAAAGTGTCTAGAAATTCTTAAATAGTTAATGCCCAAGAAATGTTAAAAAAAATTACATCGTGATAAAATTACATCCAATACAGAGTTTTATAGGAGTACGTACACCGTTTTTGATTACTCCTACAAAAAAAAAATATTTACATTAGCTCCACGTAGGAGGCCTAACGGAAAAAATCCCTCAAGGTCTATGTCATTTTTGGAGATGCTCTGTGAAAGGTCTTTTAAGGGAAAGAAAGGAGAGGAAGTTATGGGAAGGAAAAAGAAATGACGGATGGGTAGGAATCCGGAGGTCAATATGTCCCAGAGTGACGGGCGTATGAACCCTCAAACCTCTCCCGATCGGCCCACCACGAAGTAGACGGGCAAACGTATACGCCGCCAAGTCCTAGAAAAACCTCACCCCAATAAATCAGGAAACGCCTGCCAAGTCACTTAATGTAGCGAATTTCCGGGGCGGCGGTACCCATACCCGCCTCCCAAAATGTTCAATGATTGAAAATACATAATATGAATTTTTCGAAATCTAATGAACAAATGCTTTCATAAGATATACTTGTGCTCATTTTAGCTAAAACTCTTTGATATACACTGGGTCGCCCCAAGTGAATATTCTGTAAAATAAGTTTTAAAGTAAGGAAGATAGGAGTGAGTGAAATACCAAAAAGCTAGCACGGCGGCTACATATACATTCCGACCCACTTGATTGAAATCTTCACAAATTCAAAATCACGTTTTAGCTTTATGGCTTGCGGAGATTCTAGTTTAAGATTAAGTTGGCCTACGTGGAGAGATCATCTCCCCACACGCCACTACCAGCCACTACCAGCCTCTAGCAGCCACCAGCCAACAAGTTCTTGTGCTAAATTGTATGAATATAATATCATCAAAAGATTTTATAAAAAGATACTTTTGGAAAAAATACAATACTAAAAGATCCATTTTGAAAAAATTCAATTTTTAGAAGCATTAATTTAAAAAAATAACAGAATTTATTTTTTTACAATAACTCCACGCAGGAGGTCCTGGGAAAATCCTGTGTTATCTTTGGAAATGCTGCGTGGAAGGTCTTTTTAAGGAGAGGAAGGAGAGAAAGTTCTGAGAAGGAAAAGGTACGAGAGATGGTCAGAAATCTGGGGAATGTCCAGGAGTGACGGACTTACGAATCCATGCCTCCCACTGCGGAATAAGGCGATGGGTCGAGAGTTCAAAAGGTCTGGAAAGTTCAAAAGGTCTCCCTCAACCAGTCTCTCCCAATACGACCCGCCACGCAGCAGTTTCCACTCCTGCCAAGTTACCAAACGTAGCGAACCAGTTGGAGTGACCTATGGCAGGGAGGTTGGTTGGTAATCCAATAAATGGTTCCCAGAGTGGCGGTACCGGTAGCCGCCTATCAAATTGATTATTGGTCATATTATTATCATAATTACTAGATAAGGTACGTATTATAAATAAAGTGGAACACTTTCTGCTTTCTTGACTTCTTTTTTTTCCATTAACTCCCTACGGGAAATAATTTCCGTCAGGGCCTAAGTCATCTTTGAAAATGCTGCGTGGAGGGTCTTTTTGAGGGGAGGAAGGAGTGAACATGGGTTTGAAGAGACCCATGTTATAGGAGGGACGAAACACAGAAGCGGGCAAACCGTTCCATAGCCGAGCTATCCGTTCCATGTTGAAGACAAGAACGAGTCGTAGAAACTACTCGTTCTGATGTAACAAGTGTCAACCGTGAACATACATATGTTGGGCACATGTTTTGGAATATTTCCCAACTATGCGCCGATGCCGAGGGGATCAATGACGCCAGTTCCTTGGAGCATCTTCTTAAGTTTGGAGAAAGTTCTTTTTTCTCAACCATTGAGCATTATTGCTTCTTCCTTCACACCTGCCATGTTTCTTTAATGATTCAAGTTTTCTGTATTAAGAAACTCTGTAATATATTTGAAGGGGATGTCCTTATAATAATTTAAAACTATGATTTTTGAATAATAATAATATCCCGATTCAATCATTAAGTTCTGGTTTTAAGTTCTCTGATAGATGAAATATTTTAAAACTTTTAAGTTTTCCAACGAACAAAATATTTTTAAAAAAATGTTTAATAAACTTTAAAAACATGTCTGAATCCTCCACAACCAATAAGCCAAAATACACCGGTTATTCCCAATTTGAATACATCTTTTGGACAAAGAAATATAAAACTTAATGCCACGAAACCATATAACGCTCCACCGAATTTAACAAAAAAATAAGAGAAATGAATCTATTTTCAACTAAAGTAAAAACATGGCTGAGAGAACATTGGAGGTTATCCACCACTTACCCGCTCTGGTATAAGTAACATATGGTTACTCCTTCAAGGCTCTCGCAAGGACTCTAATTTTTTTAAAAAAACGAATCTACATTTAAGTTTGAACGAATCTAGACCTCCAGTGTCCCTGCATACGGTGTTAGGAAGCAGTATGCAAGTGCTTACTTAGCTGCTGGCTGAGAGAACAGAGTGATAACCGATTTACAAACATTATGAAGACCATGTAAAGACAACAAGATACTAAATACAAAAATATTTTTAAAAAAACTATAGGCAGCCTCAGAACAGGAAACACTAGTGAGGAGGATTGTGAAAACTGTGATATTCTTATACCACGCTTTATTCTTGCAATATGTACATAATACCGGTGTCATGGACTTCATCATTTGTGTCTCTTTTTCTGAGTCGAATGGCTGACTAATTGCTTTAATAAAGCGCCTCCAATCGTCCTTGTTTTGCATTATTTAAGAAGCACTTGCCAATTTTATGTAAGAAATTCGCTTTGAGATGCCAGCATGCTAACAGAATGGCAATCAATTCAACCAATGGTAAGACATTCAAAATTGCCATTTTAGTCACAAATATGGGGCTATAAAAATGATCCCGATATTATGTGTCTGGCAAGACGAAGCCCCGGAAAGCGAATGAGAAGTTCCACGTTAGAAATATGTCGTTTTATCTAATATATAAAATTCTCGTGTCACGGTGTTTGTTACCATACTCCTCCGAAACGGCTGGACCAATTTTGATGAAATTTTGTGTGCTTATCTGGTAGGTCTGAGAATCGACCAACATCTATTTTTCATACCCCTAAAAGTAAAGGGTGTTCCACTCCGAAGAAAATTATTTTCCTCATACATTTTGTATGGAACGAATTCTCCTATTTTGAAAGAACTGCAGCAATATTGTAAGGGGTATAATATTGAACTGTGAACCGGGGATGGGGGGAGGGGGGAGGGGGAGGGGGGTAGGGAGAGGGGGAAGGGGGGATGGGGAGGGGGGTGGGGGGAGGGGGGAGTGGGGAAAGGAACTCAGGAAGGGGGGTTAGCGGGACGGGGGAAGGGGGAAGGGGAGAAGTGGAGTGGGGAGAGGGAGAGGGAACGCGAGAGGAGAAAGGATACGCAGGGGGAAACAATTTAGATCAATTCAGCTAATAAGTTGACAACAGTTTTTGATTCTGAGGCGGTACGAAGTTCGCCGGATCAGCTAGTTTATTTATAAAATTAAAAATCTGAACCTGACTCTCTATAAAAAAATCATAATTTTAAATTATTTTAAGGACATTCCGTTTTTTCGTTATACAGAAAACTTGAATCATTCATTGACAAAATAGCATTATAAAGTCCTCTCCGACCAAAGTTTTTAAGCGCTTTTTTGTATTTTAAATTCGTGCCTTATATTTGATGAAAGTCTACATTCCTCATTCTCAATTTACGTAATCGAGATGATGATCTTCATTCTGTTTGTACGTCGTAAATCTTAAAACGTTGCCTTTGGGCTACTAAATAAGTGATTTCATTTCATCAACCTTCTCAGAATTTCAAACCACAAGTGGGGTGGCAGGGGTCGGAATGACATAAAGTAGAAACAATACAAGGGGATAAATTTACCCACTTGCAAGATCTTTGTAGTACTTATACATACGACTAAATAGGTATACATTACCCACGGTGTGCTCTTTTATGTTGCTTATACTTATTTCGGTAGATTTCTTAGTGACAATTAATACTTACATTTCACGACAATTTTTATGATTGTTTTTTTACTCATTGACTTAAATTGTGTAGGAACTATTATTAACTATACGATTTTTAAATCTTGCAATATTTAACAAACTGCCATACCGGCGCTAGTTGGTTTTTCATGGGATCGCATATTCGATGTCAGAGCATTTTTTAAGTACATAATCATTCCTTTTTGATTGTCGTCTGCGAGTGGTTAATAAAGTTATTTGCTTTAAACAATCAAACTTTTATTTTATACCCTAGTAACATAAAATCATCCGCGTTAGTTTGGGTAGCATGTATTTATATTTAATTTTAATACCGTTGTTGAATGGTTGCATGCCTGATTTTATCTTTCCTGTATTCTGCAAAATAGATACATTCAAGGTTCGAAGTCATACTACTTACTTAAACATACCTTCTACACATCATCCCCCCACCCTAAGATAAAAATTCCAATCCTTTCTGAGTGGAGTGAATATTTATAAATACTCGTTAAACTAATACAAATTAGCATAAAATACGACAGCTTACCATGAAGGTACGGAATTTCTCTGCATTTTTAATGTTTGGCGTAATTTGAATCACACACAACCTAAAATCTCTTGTTAGATTTGAAAATACGTAATTCCACAAGATAGCTCTATTTCCCCCAATACCGAGAATAAAGGACGGGTTTGCGTCTTCGATCATCTATAGTATATTATGTTTATAAAATCATCAAGCCATATCCGATAATAAGTGTGTGATCTGAACACTTGATAGTACTCCTTGTTAACGCCACGTCCTTTGTGTCCAGGCTACCCGATCCACCGCAAAGTGCGAACCGTCCTTTACCAAGGGTAGGATTCTGTACTACACTAGAGATATAAAATACTGCTGATATTGTGTCAGATAATGAGAAACGAAAGTGGGCTTTATACGTTTTGTTATTTTAAATTTCAAATAAGGGATAAAACGAGGACTTTTTATATGCTTTAATTTTCGTCTCTCGGAGAAATTACATTCGTGGTTTTAAAGAAATTTAAAAATAAACTTTATTGCGAATCATCTGGGTCAGATAACTTCAAAGTCATAAGAATTGTAAATTACGTAGGTTTTTTAATATTCTGTTTTCAGAGAATTTGTTTTAAGATTTTTTCGACCGCCAGAGAGTAAAAAAGTAATAGATAGGGGGAAATATTCCTGCTCTGAAGGATAAACAAGTTTCAATTTATGAATACTAATTCTTGATTCCTTTAACCCGCAGTATTTTAGTCCCACGCCAGTCCATGTACTACGAATCACCGCTTATCACAATCTGTGTAGTGCGAAGATCAGTAAAACTCGTAGATTGGAAATGTGGCACCTGAGTTCAAGTCCGGTATAATAATATTATATCGGAAAAACATAATACGTTTTATTCGTATTCTTGAAATGATATTTTAACGAATTATTTTTAACGCCTTGTCTCTATTTTAACAATATATATTTACAGCTGTTAATGAAAAATTATTGGAATTGTATAAATTACACTCAGTTAAGAGTTTTTTTAACATTTTTTTTAATGATTATCATAATAACAATAAGATTCAATTATCATGTGTCACGTTATTAATCGTATAAGCCTACATTCGCATAGAACAACTATAGTAGGTTCTATGAAATATTCGCAGTCCTCCTCACTAGAGATTTCAGTTCCGAGGCGGACCAAAGATTGATGTTTGTGCTAGAATATCTTAAATTTTTTTAATATATTTTCCTTATCTTTTTGTTTACTTAGCCATATTTTTATATTGTTTTTGAATTTGTTTATCTTCGTGGGATTATTGTACTTAGGGCCTCATGGAGAAACCGAAAACTGTTTGGCAACTCAATTCACGGCATAGCTCAATTTATCAACTTCTGGAACAAAATCGATATATTTTTTTCCTGATCTGGCATACCGCAAATAACTCGAAAACTTGACAATGGCAACGGCATGGTAGCTGGTCACCCCGTCGCCCTTGACAACTGGTCTTTAACATGTTGCCTGTGTGCGAACCCCAATGAACAACTTCCTTTCCAGTGGATATCGATTGCGTCGCCAATAGGTTTTTTTTCAGTTTCTCCATGAGCGGATGGCCTTAGTCTGTCGTTATAAATTTCTCTTTCTCATGTTTACTTAACCATATTTTGATGTTGTTTTTAAACATTTTAACTAGGTGGTATTTTTTTATTATATATTATGTAATTTTGTTATTGTGAATTTATGGTATTTCTGGTCAAAACAATATTTAACTTCGAAATGTTAAGTAGATTTGAGATTTTCGTCACCGTAGTATATGTTGGCCAAGAGGGGCTCAATAATAAATAAACAATTTAAGTTTTGGTTTTATCAAAGTGCATTTTGAATCATTATTTTGGTACCAACGGCATTTTAAACGAATCACTTTGGGCTACTTTTGCAGGATGTAGATTGTCTTCATGATATCAACTACCCGGAGAGTGTTGGTGTGTCTCGTTAACCTTTTTGTCTCATCGTCTGTACATTCTGCCGTTCAAGTATGCATTTCCTGTCTTTGAGTTTAAATAGTCTGTGGAACCTTCCCCAACCCCAGACATTAAAGATTTATGTATATCCAGTGAAGAAGCAATGTAACGGGAAACTATCACTTTGTAAATGCGTCTTTTTGTACGTGTATCTCTTTTAACGTCTCAGTAACTGTAACTGGGGGAAAAGTGACTCTCGGCGAAACCAACGTATCGGGAGCGGGCGACGGAAATTGGTACGCTCTCTTAATGTTGGAGCTGAAGACGTTTAATGGTATTTACATCTCAATGGAAAACATGGTTCAATTTAAAATAATGGATACATGTTGGCATTGCTTTACTGATAGGTATATCCGGTGTATTATTGGAAAAGAAGAAAAACACAAGAAACAGATATTTTTAGATCTTTTCTTGTCGTGTTTGTTAAAGACGTGTTTAGAATTGGAAATCACAAATGGTTACAGATTTTGTCAATGGCAGCTGCTAAATCGGCTGAGTAAAAGAATGTTATTATTTATTTGTAATATTTTGCAAAGACGTTTCGGAATTTATTAGCATGAGGATCTTTAGTCTCTAAACATAGCTTAAGCCATTTGAAGCCCGAACCGTTTTGTTTCCGAATAGTGGTCACATCAAGGCAATACTGAAATAGTAACAGACAAACTCATGTTTGTAAAGAAATAGACAATTTATGCATTTAAAGTTTTCAAAACCAATTAATATTTTATAATTAGCTTTTTCCCGCGGCTTCGCCCGCGTGGTGTGAGAGGGGTTCCCACTCCGCCTCCTCCACGTCCCTCCTCACCCCTTCTCCCTCACCCCTCCTCGCCCCTCCCCCCTCCCACCCCTTTTCTCCCTCCGCCAACCCTGCATCAAATCACCAAAGTTTCATCGCAATCGGATGAACAGTTTAGCAACGCGTAATTTCGTGATGCCAGAGCTCGCTATTGTATACAGAAACCATCGCGGGCATGCGCATATCAAATCTCCATAGTTTCATCGCAATCAGATGAATGGTTTATCAACGCATAGGCCCCATACACACAAACCTAGAAACAAACATATTTTGATTTTATATATATATATATAGATATAAAACTAGCAAAAGGATTGCTAGGAGTATTTATTGGTCTGACGATCTCTTGAAAGGGAGATTACTAATATCAGAATAACCGTCACCACAGTAACTAATTCGATTCAACGCGTGGATTTATAAGACTTGATGTTCTGCATATTCTATATGTGAACAAAGTCACGGCGAATTTTCAACTCATTTGATGAAGGTAATCTTAGATTTTGTGCAATATTGTAGATGTGTTCTGTGTAGGTATGTAACATCTTCTTCTTTTGTAGTAACTAAGGACTTTCAAGGAAAGGAGGAAGACAAAGGAAAAAATAACAATGAAGGACTTGGGAACACGGGTTTAGTTTTTAAGCTGTTTTAGAACTAAACACAAAGTCTTGCATCAATTTTCCCCTGGATGATTTTCAGACAGTAAATCTTACATTTGTAGCTCCGCTTAACCAATATATTGTAACTTTTCTTTAAACACATTTCTGTATATAAATGCTTATAATTTTTCAAAGGTTTTTTGTACCTATTTCATTAAACTAAGGAATTATTTCATCACTCCTAAAGAGACACAATTAACAACACAGCTCCCCCATAGCCCCTAACACCTACCTCCTCCCCCAGGCTCTCCGCGCGAGAATGCAGGGGGTTATTTATTATTTCAGGTGTTCGCACCTGACATCCAATATTTCAGCACGTTTGTTATTCTCCTCTTCATTGACAGGCTCATTCAGGAGAAGTGAGAGTACCCGACAGTATACACCTGTGGAGGATGATGTACAACTAAAAAAGTAAATATTTTCGAACGAAAAAAGAAACAACTGGAAACAGGCTTACTCGAGCAACTTTAGTTGTGGCGACAGTTGGTGAATATTCAACAAAATTCATAAGAATCTAGCGCGTCGCCTCGTATGCGTACCTACTTCCTTAGACCGAAATGGATTTTTATGCAGCAACTGTTACCCACAACTAAAGTTACCCGTGTGTGCCTGGACCAAGTACATCAGTAAATTGAATTATTCTAATATTTTAGCCGGATTATTTAAAAATAAAAATAAAAAATATGACTCCCCCGTAGACCCAAAATCACATATTTATGAATGCTGGGCAGAAGATTTTTTTAAAAGAAAACACACAGTGTAACAGAGTGTTTTAAACAAGTAGGTATAGAGTACAGAGTGACAAAAAGTCCATAAATAAATCCACAACCGATCTATTGAGCAAGAGAACAATTTATTTCAAAAACGAAATATGCTCATGTAACAAATTTCAGAGGTGTTTAATTTGAGGTGGCCGAGGGGCAGGGCTCTCGACTAGCGATCCGGAGATCGTCGGTTCAAATCCCGGCGTATGCAAGTAAATTATATTTGATTGATTTGTGTTTTTTGCAATTTAATTCAGTTCCAGTACGAAAGATACTCTCAATATTGTCCTGGTGAAATATATTTTTGAACTACTAAATTTGTACTGATTATACGTGGTCTAATTTAGTTTTGCAAGAGTGTCCCCAAGTGGTTATTCCATACCGTAAAGTTGATTCTGCTAGTGTTAAGAAAATAATTTTTAAAATATTGTTACAGTGTTATTTTTTTTGTTTATGGAACCATTTTATAAGTTCTTTTAAAAATAATTGGGTCGTTCTTTGTACTTCCGTCTTTCCTTTCCATAATATTCTTTTGAATAGCTACTAAAATTATTTACGATCTAAAAATATGAAATTGTTCTCCTCTCAGTTATTTAATCTTTTATCCGACATACATCACATCCTGAAATGTTTTATGGGTAGGAAATGAAAGAGCCTCTTTGAATGGTGTATGCACATAATTTGATGTATTCCCGGGAACATAATCCTGAAACATTCTGAAAATTTGTTCAAAGGAAATATAACGCAGGTTGCCAAGATTAAATTCCCGAAAACACACCTAAATTCTTTGACATCCCAAATGTAATATTGAATTGATAGTTTTGTGTTCTTAAAGGGTATTTGGTGGCAGTCGGAATACAGAAATCATTAGTTAGAATTCCTTTGAAAACCCGAAACACTATTCAAATTATGTCTGCACAAAATTAATGTGGGCAAATATCGTATGAAATATTTCATGAAGAAAGATTATATTATATTTTAGGTGAAAGGCCGAAAGTTAAAATATCATATTTTTTGATGTTATAAACAAATGAACCACTTGTATGCACTCAAAAGTTGATAATTAAGGTAATCTTGAAAAAACCGTCTCCGGGCCTCCTGTGTGGGGTTAGGGTTGCCATCCGTCCGGGTTTCCCCGGATTTGTCCTAGTTTAGAGGGCGTCCGGGGAGCGTCCGGCGGGGTTTCATTTGATGTCCGGGTTTAAAAAAAAATTAAAGTCTTAAAATTTAAAGTCAAACGTATACGTTTGCCCCGAGGAAGGAACGGTCGTTCTGAAACCGGTCGGTTTTAAACAAATATAAAAGTGGTTTACACAAAGTAACATTGTTTCATTTATCTTTAATTAAAATTAAATTCAATTTCCAAGGATACAGCTGCATTGATTTTTACAAATTCCTTTTAAAAGGGGAAGATATTCTAAAGCTATCGGAAACAGTGATAAATACAAAAAACTGAAAAGTAAAAAAGGCTAAACATATAATGTACTTATGAGTGCCATAATTCCTTTTCATTTTTGTAGTTAAAGTTATGGTTGTTTTTATTACGTAAAAGAAATTTACAATACTGCTCTTGATTAAAACTTTAAGGTGATATAAATGATAGTTTTTGATTATTTTATGCTTACAAAAATTAATAATGTAACTTATATTTCAGTAAGTCTAAACTTAAAAAAGGTTCAGTTTTGTTGCTTAAGATTTAAGAAGACTGAATTTAGTTCATATTATGTGAGATATATTGTTGTTTATATGGCTGCTGATAAAAATTTAAAGATATAATTATTATTGAGTTAAAGAGTTATCTCAAAAATTGTAAGACTAAATACTAAAATGGTCTCTTTAATTGAATTTTGTTAGGCTTAATATTTTAATAAGATTTGGTTTTCATAACAGAGTATATTAATAATTTGTGTTTTATTTTACGAATAAAAAAATTCTAACTGATTATTAAAACATTTTGTAACAAACTGTAATAAGATTCTGTTTTGTTAGGTACATTAATAATGATTGGTTACGCACATACTAATACATACACATACCTACACAACGCATACATACTATCACTGCTTGGACTAGGTATTAATTATTGTTGCAAGTCCTTTTGTCCTTATTCCCCAATCGCTTACCCGTCAACCTTACCCCAGTCTGCAATAAACTCCCGCTGAATATAGCCATCACTGTGCTCTGCTCACGAAAAATCCGCTATCAAAATAATTGCGCCGTGTACCTACTATAAAATAACGAACATTTACGCCTATTGTGATTGTGCCTCTTGGATGGGAAAGGAATCATACAAGTGCTTTACCCTTTTCCGGTGAGTCCTCTCCTTTTCTTTGCAACATGTATTTTTACCATTTTTAGGCAGTGATTAGTAACACAAAATTCAAGGTCCTTCGCCAGTCATTTTACAAAAAACACATAATCCACTCTCATAACATAAATAATCATACATTTTTGTTCCTAGCGAGCCGTATATTTGAACCACAATATTTAAATCAGCAGAGTGAGATTACGTTTTATAACATCGCACAAAAATAATTATCCGCATTCGGTTTGATATACCTACATGAGTAATTTGTTTCCATACTTATTTCATTACGTTGGAAATAACATATTTACCCGCTGTTAGAATAAAAAAATACGAGGCATCCTTTTAATATTTATTTCTGATAACTTATGTAGTTGTATTTTGCTGATAAAAACGCATTTACCTACCTTATAAATAATACGATTATTTCTTAATAATTGTATTATTGGATATCATTACAAAGTGGAATAATATTATCATTGTAATATTTATGATTTGTTAATGATATTAAACGCAATAAATAACTTTCTTTACCCGCTCTGTGCACGTATTCCGTTAACCTTTACACCGCGCAACAGTCAATTTAACCCTGTGAGCAGATTACAGTGAATTAATTGAATATATTAATTAATATATTAATTAATTAATTCCGCATAAATAATACAGACTCATCATACCGCATACCTTATATCATACCGCATACCGCATACCTTTTAACCTCATACCGCATTCCACATACCGCATACCCTTTAACCGCATACCGCATACCCCTTACCTCAAACCGCATACATCATACCGCATATCCTTTAACCTCATACCGCATTCCGCATACCGCATACCCTTTAACCGCATACCGCATTCCACATACCGCATAACCTTTAACCGCATTCCGCATACCGCATACCCCTTACCTCAAACCGCATACATCATACCGCATACCCTTTATATAGCGCATACCCTTTAGCGCATACCCTTTATATACCGCATACCCTTCCTCATACCATACCGCATACCCTTTAACCGCATTTTTAGCTGTTTTACGTTTCATATTTTGTAAATATAACCGGAATAAAGAAAATGGCTACGAGCGCATCATCCGGATCGTCTCGGGATGAAAGACGTCTCAAACGTTTGAATGCTAAACTAGCAGCTAGCTTTGCGAGTCTACAGTCGGTGTATGACAAGATAAGGAAAGCTTCGGAAAGCATTTACGATCGCCAATCTTTTTTATCAGGCGCAACTACTGTTGAAAAACTTCGTTCTGAATTTATAACAATATTAGATGAAAAGGTGGATTGCGAACTAGAAATGAATCCGAAAGCAATCGCTGAATACACTCAATTAAATGCATTTGAAGAACTCTTCGGTGTTATTAAATATACAGAAGCAAATATGCTGTCGAATCCGGTTGCGAAACCTCGCCGTCAAATTAAGCTACCTGCATTGGAGATAGCGTGCTTTAACGGGAATTTGGATAGTTGGTCTCTTTTTATTAATGATTTAATGATTCTCTGGATGATACGGAAAAAATGCAGTATCTGATGTCTAAATTAACCGGAAAAGCATTAAATATTTGCAAAGCTATTATGCCTACAGGTACAAATTATCAAGTTATCTGGGACGCATTGTGTACTAAGTATAATGATCAACGCGTTCTTGCTGAATTATACTTTGACCGATTGCTGAAATTACCTCCAGTTAACTCGGCCACGCCCGCTTCTTTAGAGAATTTTGCAGATGCATACTCCACGAACATCGCCGCGCTGAAGCAATTGAAAATAAAAGACCTCGCAGAATTCATATTGTTGCAACTGGGTCTTAAACGTCTTGACATAGAGACTGTAAAGGCTTTTGAATCTTCTATTAAAAATAATGAAAATCTACCGTCCAGCGCGGAACTAATTGACTTCGTAAGAGTTCAACAACGAATTCTTAATCGCGCACAAATCACTGTAATACCAAGTAATGTAGGTTACCCACCTTTGTCATCCGACAGCCTCCCAGAGCATAAAGAACTTCCATCTCAGGATGGTGGAAATAGGGATCAGAGATCATGCATATAAATAAATGAAAGTATTTTCTAGTGAAATGTAAAAAAAACGGCTTTATTGCACTTTGCAAATGACATCAAAGAAATGTAAAAAAAAGAAACACAAATACCTTTGGCATCTATCAGAATTGGAGAGAGAGAGTTATGTTAAAATTACGGTTGGTTATCAGAAGCGCGTACGTCTCGTCGTCGTGACTCTCTTCCAGTCGTGTAGAGCAATCCTCAACAGCGATCGTCAACAGCAAACCCCAAAACGCCGTTCCACACGTCATGGGGCGTTTGGTTAAAGGGAGTCCTCCCAACACAAAAAGCTCGGTTGAGCCTCCATCCATCAGGCGGCATGGGGAATCTCACCGGCCCAAAGGTACAACAAAGGCTAGGAGCCGCTTCATCAGTAAAGGGAATTCACCCAACAAAAAGAGCACGGAAGGTCCTCACCCATCAAGCGGCATGAAGGAACCTCATCGGCCAAAGGATTCACCAGGCAAGAATCCTAGCGGGCAGTTGATCACCCGTTGAATTTGGTGTCAAAAACATCAGCACGCGGACAACATTATCTCGCGGCATCCGGCGAGGGATTCAACAAAATAAATCGGCTACAGGGCCATTAGAGTTGTCACACACTCACGTGACGTGTATAAACGAACTTTTTAGGCTACATCGCCTTTGTAACACCCACCATAATCCCAATCGCCCCGAAAATCTCCTCCCGCACACAAACTCTACGTTATGTCTTCCGCCATCTTTCCCGAACGCCCGTTTCCGGTGTCGTTGCAGTTTCGCCAACCAACAAAGTTAAATAAAAAATAAAAAATTAATAGACAATAAACAGTACCTGCTTTAAGCAGTACCTACTCGCGAAATAGATATGTTACATTTCCCCGCAACCCCCGAAAATTTTACGCCGCGAAGTGAAGTAAAATTATTAGGACACCGCCCAACACGACTCTCTCTTTCCACATCTGTTAAAGAAAAATAACACAACATAGTATCAGAAAAACATAAAGGTAAAACATATTAAAGTAGCAAACCCATTCACAGAATGGTGTACAAAAAAAAAAAAACATAGAAAATGAGGTAATACCTCCACTTTTACAAGCTCGCTTGTAAGATTACCAACACGTTACTCACATGACGAGAGACAATCTCTCAAGAAAACACTAGTGAGTATGGAGAATTCAAGCTCCCACTTTCATTTATAGAAAAAAGCAACACTTAGTTATTATTAACATAAAAAAAATAACTCTCTCTCTCTATCCTTATATTCTAATCAAAAGTGATATTTGAAAAAAGTTACGTCACAGATATTATACTCAACGCGTCTTAAATTATCAACTAAAACTAGACCAAGGTATAAACAAATATACAGAATTAACTCATTCAATTTTTATAAAAAACTGTCAATTACAAAGTGGTCAGAGTAGGGTTTATATGTAAAGACATACCTATCTGTCAAAAAAAATCAGATCAAGTATAATACAATTATTACTTGTCCATCGTATAACAAGTTTTATAAAAAACTGTCAATTACAAAGTGGTCAGAGTAGGGTTTATATGTAAAGACATACCTATCTGTCAAACAGTTTAGATCAGGTTTTACAATACCGAGGCACTACCTATCTATAAAAGAGGTTAGATTAGGGTTTACATATTTCAATTACCTATCCATCAAAATTATGAAAAAATTCATTAGGAACACAGAAGCAAAACAGGATCTAGAATGTTAGGCTTAGAGCTTAGGGATTAAAATTAAACAAAACACCTAGCTATTAAAAAAGTGAACCTCAAAAAGTACTCTTGATTTTATACAAAAATACAAGATGTAACTATTATAAACCATCCTCAGAGGACGTTGCTTGTGCAAGAAAAGACTGAAGATAAACTCAGGTGGCATTTTTTCAAAAAATAACACTTAATACATCAAGTAAGTGAAAAGTCATAAATTTCTTGAACAAACAATGATATTTTGGTGATCGAATATACTTATTAGATAATCGACACTAGATAAGGAGTGATCGAACAATATCCAAATGAGCGACACTAGTGGACAAAATTAGCAGTACAACACTGGTTTAAGCAGTGAGAGACCTATATATGTAAATGCTTAATGTTAACTTAGAACTAAAAGACAAAACACACTTTCCTGTATTAGAGGTAAGGTGATAAACTTCAAATATGAGTTACTTTAATGGGTAGGTATGCCAGAGCAGTACCACCTTTGTTTGTGACAAGAAAAAAAAATTCTTAACAAATATTCTTAACAAACTTAACTAACTGACTTTAAGGAAAGTTATACCAGATTTAATCTATTTAACATAGCTATGGTATATTTAAGAAAAACTTTACTTAATCACTAATTGTTGAAATTTTAACAATCTGTACATAAGAAAGTCGCTCAAATCTCTCATAAACAGAAGTTTTGAATCATTCTTTCCAAGTGCTTGGAAAGTCATTATTCGGGAGAAAATTCCAACGAACTTGAAAAGAAGGATTCAGACTTAAACGCTAAAACAGTACAACATAACCTATTGTTTTACGAACGCATCAGTGTGTAAGTATAATTGTAGCCTATAAGGAAGGCGAAACAACTCATTTCATACAAAAAAATTATTTAGAGTTTAAATAAAAAAATCTCGTCAAAGACTAAGTCAATTACAAAATATGACTTAGACAAAATATTGGGCGCCACTGATCACACGGATCAGAGGAAACGACATTCATTGTAAACGACGTCTCCTATAGAAAAAAATTCCGAAGAATTTAAAGAAAAAAAATTAAATTGAGGAAGCAAGATTGAGGAAATTTCGTGAAAATTCTAGACAAAACCTCTTGAGGGTACCAAACCTCAAAAGCAAGTGACCAGAAAAACCACTGACGAAACAAATGGAACAGCATGCAGGGTTGGTAGTCCCGCATGCAATCACGTTGGTTTCATCTATATATAAAGAGTAAGAAATATTTAATCCATGCGAACAATATCCTTTACATGAAAATTTCCTACAATTTTACCGTTCATATCAGCTAGAGTATAGACCAAATTAGAGACTTTACCTTTAATAACATTGCGAACGAATCTAGGGGCCAATTTGTGAGAGAAATAATTCGGTCCACTGGATTGAACGAAATTCTTCCTCCAAACGACATCGCCTACTTCATAATTAACCGTCTTACGGCGTAAATTGTAGTGTTGGGCATTTTTCTTAAAAGCTTGTAACAAAGCATTTGAAACTTGTTCATAAATTGGAACTAAGTCTTCCAACTTCTTAGCAAATTCGTCCCTAGATTGCTGCAACGTAGTGTCTACGACACCAGAAGATAAGTTATTTTTATGAAAGTTTCCGTCAATAATTTGTTCCCTACCATGCATGAGGAAGAAGGGGGTGAAGCCGGTTGCAAAATTAACCGTGTTATTGAGAGCTGATTGAATTTGAGGCAGAAATCTGGACCAATTACGCTGGTCAGATTCGGTTAAAATAGACAAAGCAGTTCCAATGGTTTGGTTATAGCGTTCGACCACGTTATTTTGGGGAGTATAAAAAGCATTATAAAAAGGCGGAGGTACGTTATACTCTGCTAACAATTGTTTAAAGTCTTTTGAAATAAATTGTTTTCCGTTGTCGCAGACGCACGTTTGCGGTACCCCGTGTACAAGGAATATGTATTGTTCAATGTTTTTAACAATGCTTTTAGTAGTTGCATTTCTAAGCGGAAAAATCCAGGTATATTTAGAAAATACATCAACGACTGTTAGAATATACATAAATCCTGCATAGCTACGCGGAAGAGGACCGACAAGGTCAATAGACAGCATTTGCATAGGTCTTGTGACTATTTTCGGGTTCGTAGAAATGCCTGCCGGCGCAGCAGTGTTAATTTTATGTGCCTTACACGTTTTACATCTATTGACAAAATTTTTGACGTCATTATACATCCCTGGCCAAAAATAATGAAGTTGAACCTTCTTATATGTTCTAAAAACTCCTGGATGACAAGAAATAACAGACTCATGTTCTTTAGATAGAACAGCGTTACGGTCCTCAAAAGGAACAACAAGCTTCCAAGCTGTGTCCTCCTGCAGAGCGAAACGAGATTTAGTGTGACGAAATAATTTATTTTCCTTAATTTGAAAATTATTAAAACGTTGTGGATTTGATTTACAATTAGAAAATAAGGTATTATACCAAGTATCTGTACTCGTGGGAACGGAATCAATGGCCGAAATTAAAGAAACGTCTTTACGTGAGAGAACGTCCGGAACCGTATTTAATTTACCTTTCCTATGTATAACATCAAAAGAGTACTGTGACAGCCGAGTAGACCAGCGAGCAAGCCGACCTGTTGGATTAGATAATGAGACTAACCATTGTAGACTAGAATGGTCCGTTACCACAGTGAAGTGAGCACCTTCTATGTAGGGCCTAAAATGGTTGACTGAATCTAACACCGCTAGGAGTTCGCGCTCCGTCACGCCGTAGTTTCGTTCATGCACATTAAGACACCTAGAGAAATAAGATACAGGGTGCTCCTCTCCTTCAAAAATTTGTGTAAGTACACCTCCGATCCCAACGTTGCTCGCGTCACAGTGAATCGTGAAAGGAAGCGAAAAATCCGGACAATTAATAACAGGGGCAGAAGTCAACGCCTTCTTTAATTTCTTAAAAGACAACTCCGCTTCAGGAGACCAAGAGAAATTACTAATTCCCTTCCTTGAACCAGTGAGTTTTGTTAAGGGAGCAGCAATGGTTGAAAAATCCTTTATAAAACGCCTATAATACCCGCACAGGCCAATGAAAGCTTTTACCTGTTTAGAATTCTTTGGAATGGGGTAAGTACGAATGCATTCCAACTTAACTGGGTCTGTGCGAAGTCCTTTTGCATCCACAACGTAACCGAGATACTTCAATTCATCCTTGCAAAACTCGCACTTTTTCAAATTGACAGTTAAGCCTGCTTCTTTCAGACGCAAGAAAACCCTATTTAATTGCTCTAAATGTGAATCGATATCTTCTGAAATTATAATTAGGTCATCCAAATAGCAAAAAACGTTTTCGTCGAACTCTGGACCAAAAAGTGCATCAACCAGACGCTGAAGTTCACTAGGAGCGTTTTTTAACCCAAACGGCATCCTAACGAATTCAAACAAGCCATGTCCAGGTACTACAAAAGCCGTTTTGCAGCAAGAATCCTTATGTAAAGGGATTTGCCAGAAACTTTTCGATAAGTCAATAGAAGATATGAAGCGTGCACCACGTAGCTTGTCTAAAATACGCGAAATATACGGCAAGGGGTAGGAATCTCTTGTCGTGACGCTGTTAAGCTTCCTGGAGTCTAAGCAGAACCTTGCAGAACCATCCTTTTTAGGCACAATCAAAACCGGGTTCGACCAAGCCGAACGCGAACGTCGAACAACACCTAAGTCAAGCATTTCCTTAAGTTGAGCTTCAAGTTGTTTTTGACGTGTTTGAGACAACGGGTAATATCGTTGCTTAATGGGATCTCCCGTCGTATTAATTTTGTGCTGAACTAAATGAGTACGACCCAATCCACATTTTTCAAAAGAAATTGACTTAAATTTATCTATTACCTTATTAAGCCTACGATTGTCTTGGGGGGACAGTAAGGAAGCTGACGTGATCTTGCGAATTTCACCTATAGTATTCTCAACATCACGTCCACTGTTGGCCTCTGGAAACAATTGAGGAGCGATGTCAAATTGTTTCCAAAAGTCGACTCCCAAAACAATCACAGGTGAAAGAGACGGAATAATAAAAAAGGTAATATATTTCTTAATATTATTATAAGTAACTAGTACTCGCATAGTACCAATTACATCCTGACGTACCCCATCAGCGGTGGTAACGTAAGATTCTAATTTATCTAAACTAAAGCCTAGACTAATAAAGAAGTTATAAAGAGAACCGCCAAAACAACTGACCGTCGCACCACTGTCCAAGAGACCCGAAAAGACAAGATTTTGAATAGAAATATTCGCATGGGGTCTGATGTCTTGTCCAGAACTAGCCATCGGCATGCATGCGTCCACGTCACGCCTGAAGAACCGGTTACTGGAGCTATCAACTACGGGTGATGATGATCTCCCGGCATCCTTGCTAGCAGGACGCAGAGGATCACACTCTAGTTTTTTGGATTTGTGCGAGCGGGGTCATCTCGGCGTTTGTCAGAATTCTTCTGAGAATCAAACTTCCATTTTCTACAAAAAGGTTTTGTATGACCTTGCGCCTTACAATAAAAACAATTTAAAGTTTTTCTACTATTCGAAGAAGAAGAATGTGTAGGAGAAGAGGATGATGCTTGAGGAGAAGTAAAATGCGGTAAGGGTTTATCTACGGAGTGCTTTTCAAATCTCCTACACACATTTACCAAAGAAGATAATTCCTTTTCTGCAAAATATGCGATGGCCAATGCGTATTTAGGTAACAGACTATCAGAAACTAGGTCTACTAACTGTTCCTCCGTAAGTTGAACGTCTAATCTGAGATTAGCTAATTTAACTTCATCAACGTAATCCACAACACTTTGGTTAAATTTCTGTTTCATCGCGAATAAAGCTTTTAGGGCCTCTGTTTGATTAATACAACGTTCAAAACGTGCAATGAGGAGATTTCTCAACTCAGGCCAAGATAATGAATCTTTATAAATAGTCCTATACCAAGAGAGAGCTTTCCCCTCCAAAAGATCTGCAAAGGACGTCACAACCGATGACAGTTCTATATGACGGCATCTAGATAATTCCTCCACACGTTGTATAAAATCCCTAACATCAGAAGAACCAGAAAATTTAATACCCCAAGAATGTACGGACGTATTTGTATTTATCGATTGATAATAATTATTGACTATGTTTGTAGTCTGACTCGCATTATCACTATTGCCTTCATTTTGTTGTGGAGAATCACTACTTGATTGTTTTAAACTTTTATTATATATGCGAGCCTGTTCCCGCATAGCTGATAACGTAGGCTCTGGAGTGATATTTAATTCAGATAACATCTGTATCATCTCCTCCTTAGTTGCACCGTTAATATTAGTAATCGCCATTTTGTTTTGTTTTTTTTTTTTTTGTTTAATTTTAAATTTGGGAAAAAAAAATTAAATAATTATTGAATTTAAAAAAAAAAAAAATATAATGTACTTTATAGTTTGAAATACCGGACACCCTGTAAAGCAAATTATCTTTCATTATAAAAAAATTATTAGAAAAAAAAAAATCAAAATTATTTTCCAAAAAAAAAAAATTTTTTATGTATGTAGCTCACCGGACATTTTATAATGTATGTAGCTCACCGGACACCGTGTAAAGCCAATGGATCACCGGAACTAAAATTCCCTCAAAACAAAGCAAGTTTTTCCGCGAAAAATTATAAAAAGAATCCACATCGTCTTCCCTTGTAAATTCTTAATAGTATATCCAATTAATGTACAAAACCCTTTCACAATATAACGTATCTTCTTATTTGCGAAAACAAAACACAACAATTGTTATGATGTTTTGACAACTGACACTTAAATCCAGTATTGCCAGAAAAGAGAACATTTTTCGCTGAAAATTATTCAAGCTGTCACTGGTACCAATGTACATTAAATTGCGAGAAACAATATATTAACACGCACATTTTTTTATATATGGCAATAGATATAACTAAACGTCAAACTTTGGTAATCAACAAGTTCAAATGCATAATTGCAAATAACTAACTTACTACCCACACACTGATGAGTTGTAAAATGACATCGTAAAAAGCAGACAAATTATATAACATTAAATAAGACTATTCTTATAGATATATGCATGATCTATAAATACCCTTCCGAACACCTGTTTAATATATTTAAAAAACTCTTTCGTTGGGCGCAAATGTAATACCAAGTAATGTAGGTTACCCACCTTTGTCATCCGACAGCCTCCCAGAGCATAAAGAACTTCCATCTCAGGATGGTGGAAATAGGGATCAGAGATCATGCATATAAATAAATGAAAGTATTTTCTAGTGAAATGTAAAAAAAACGGCTTTATTGCACTTTGCAAATGACATCAAAGAAATGTAAAAAAAAGAAACACAAATACCTTTGGCATCTATCAGAATTGGAGAGAGAGAGTTATGTTAAAATTACGGTTGGTTATCAGAAGCGCGTACGTCTCGTCGTCGTGACTCTCTTCCAGTCGTGTAGAGCAATCCTCAACAGCGATCGTCAACAGCAAACCCCAAAACGCCGTTCCACACGTCATGGGGCGTTTGGTTAAAGGGAGTCCTCCCAACACAAAAAGCTCGGTTGAGCCTCCATCCATCAGGCGGCATGGGGAATCTCACCGGCCCAAAGGTACAACAAAGGCTAGGAGCCGCTTCATCAGTAAAGGGAATTCACCCAACAAAAAGAGCACGGAAGGTCCTCACCCATCAAGCGGCATGAAGGAACCTCATCGGCCAAAGGATTCACCAGGCAAGAATCCTAGCGGGCAGTTGATCACCCGTTGAATTTGGTGTCAAAAACATCAGCACGCGGACAACATTATCTCGCGGCATCCGGCGAGGGATTCAACAAAATAAATCGGCTACAGGGCCATTAGAGTTGTCACACACTCACGTGACGTGTATAAACGAACTTTTTAGGCTACATCGCCTTTGTAACACCCACCATAATCCCAATCGCCCCGAAAATCTCCTCCCGCACACAAACTCTACGTTATGTCTTCCGCCATCTTTCCCGAACGCCCGTTTCCGGTGTCGTTGCAGTTTCGCCAACCAACAAAGTTAAATAAAAAATAAAAAATTAATAGACAATAAACAGTACCTGCTTTAAGCAGTACCTACTCGCGAAATAGATATGTTACATCACGCAACCGACATCGAGCCGTCTTGGCTCAAATAATAATTATACCGCTAAACCGCAAAAAACTAATTCCGCAAAGGCATTTATTAATGTCGAAAAAATCGATAATCACTCCATCGAAATTTGTTTTTGCTGTCAAAAGGGATCGCACCCTTTATACCAATGTTCTAAATTCACAAGTCTAGAACCACGCGAGCGATTTAACTGTATTAAGTCAACAAAGATTCAAGTTTGTGTGAACTGCCTCAGTACTAGGCACACCACGAAAGCTTGTAAATCGAAGACTACATGCAAAACATGCGCGCTCAACCATCATAGTTTGTTGCATTTCAAACAAACTGATGGGCCGAAGTCACAAACGGACCCAATACCATCTCCCGCGTCACAAACGGATGCCGATAATGATAACTTAAATTCTTCGAATCCGGTTTCGTTATGTGTGACAAATTCATGCTCAAGTGCAAATACTACTGCACTATTAGGAACGGCTGTTGGCACTACCAGAGACGCTAAGGGCCAGGTACAGACGATACGGGCTCTAATAGATAGCGGCTCCCAAAGGGACATAATTACGCGCAAATGCTGTTCACGCTTGAATCTTACGGTGCGGTCATCTCCAAGTACTTACGTCACGGGAATAGGTGACGTAAGAAATGTGACAAATGGCGTAACTTGCTTAAAATTACTCTCCCGCTATGACATCACTTAGTCGTATATGATTAAACCATATGTAGTAGAAACCATAACCAGTGAGTTGCCTACTGTTAACATTAACCGCTCCTCTTTGTCGTATCTTGACAATTTGCCTTTAGCAGACACAACATTCTGTACGCCCGGCGAGATTGATATCATCTTAGGATGTGACATGTTTGCTCGCATTCTAAAGGCAAACAAAATATCAGGTTCTCTCGGACAGCCATTTGCTATCGAAACTACTTTGGGATATCTCATCTTGGGTACTGCCCCAACGACGATTGAAAACCCAAGTATAAACACCACGCAATCATTTTGTACGTTCACGCAAAATGATGAATTTTGCCTTTCGCGCTTCTTCGAATTGGAAGACATTCCAGATGAGAAATTTTTAACGCCTGATGAACAAGAGTGTGAGGATATGTTTAAACTCACTACTTCTCGTGACACGGCAGGTCGTTATATCGTCGCGTTGCCGTTTCGAAACAGTCCCTCTGTTCTCGGTGAATCGTTACCCGCCGCCGAACGCAGGTTTCGGGCTCTCGAATGCCGCTTAATATCTCAACCCGCAATAAAGTTAGAATACGACAAAATATTGTGCGAATACCTTCAGAAAGGTTACATTTCCCCAGTTGACAATTCCGATTTACCGCATTACGTAATCCCGCATCATATCGTAGTTCGCGAAGATAAATTGACCACCAAAATTCGCATGGTGCTAGACGCGAGTATGAAATCCGATTCGGGTTACTCGCTTAATGACATCCTACATACCGGAAAGAATTTACAAGGTGATTTGTTTCGCATTATCCTCAATTTCCGATTATTCGCCATAGCTATAACCGCTGACATAAAACAAATGTATTTGCAAATTGCGGTGCAAAAAGAATGCCGACGTTATCAGCGCATGCTGTACAGATTTAACGATAGTGACCCTTTGCAATTGTTTGAATTTAATCGCGTCACATTCGGCATGTCTTGCAGTCCATTCCTCGCAATGCGTACATTGCGTCAACTTGCGTCGCATGAAAAACCTCGTTTCCCACTTGCTGCAAATCTGGTGGAAAAGGGCTCATTCTACATGGACGATTTCGTCACCAGTTGCTCGTCGGTCGAGGAGGCTTCCGAGTTGTCTACGGAATTGATTCAACTATTCGCCGCGGGAGGATTCGATCTTGTAAAATTCTCTTCTAACTCTCCAAAGTTTTTATCCACGATTCCTACAGCTCGTCGTGTTAAGGAACATGTGGAATTTAATCCCGATGAAAACCTGAAAATACTAGGACTTCATTGGATACCCGCTTCTGATCATTTCGTATTTGTCGTACACACCGACGAAAGAACTTGTACTAAACGAAATATTCTCTCGACGATTGCTCGTCTTTGGGATTTGATGGGTTTCGCCGCACCAGTTGTATTATTGGCTAAGCTGATAATTAAATCTCTATGGGAGTATAACCTGGATTGGGATGATACTCCTCCTGAAACAGTTGTCACACTTTGGCGACAGTTTAAAAAAGAATTGCCATTACTGCAATCTATTAAAATTCCTCGTTTTTTAGGAATCGAACCCCAGTGTATATTAACGCTTATCGGGTTTTCAGACGCGAGCGAACGCGCATTTGGAGGTGTTATTTACCTACATGTTTACTGTCCGAATACTGATAAAACCACAATTAATTTATTATGTGCTAAATCCAAGGTCGCTCCGGCTAAGACGATTTCACTTGCGCGATTAGAACTATGTGGAGCGCTAGTACTTGCACGATTAATGCATACGGTCAGTAATACCTACACATCAAATTCGAAAGCTCATACGACTTTAGCTTTTTGCGACAGCACGGTTGCTCTAGCATGGATAAATTCACCGCCCGCAAAATGGCAGACTTTCGTTGCCAACCGTGTCTCACAAATACAAAACCATCTGGGGGCTGATTGCTTCCATTATATAAAAGGACAAGACAATCCCGCCGACTGCTTGTCGCGGGGTCTTACGCCCGCTCAACTAATCGACCATCCGTTATGGTTTAAAGGCCCAGTCTTTGCCCAATTACCTAAAAGTGATTGGCCTTTACAACGTTTTAATACGAAATCTGTGACTGATCCTCCCGAACGGAAAACAAAAATTTTGATGTCCGTTCAAGACATTAACCGCCTCAAAACATTTGCTCCTCCGTTATTGTGTGCACTAGCCTCTCGTGTTAGCTCATGGCCGAAATTAATCCGAATAGTAATTTATGTTCTTCGTTTTATCAAGAAATTACCACGAGCGTTTGAATTAAGCCATATCTTAGCTGCAGAAACCGCTGTTATTAAATCTATACAGCAAGAACACTTCTCAGAAGATATAAAGGCAGTCAAAGATGGGAAGAAGGTTCGGCGAGCGATCGTAAACTGAATCCGTTTATCCATGATGGAATTCTAAGGGTAGGAGGCAGATTGCGAAACGCAGAAACAGAATTTGACAGTCGGCATCCAATTCTATTACCCGCTCGTGATCATGTAGTCAATCTAATAATAGACTACTATCACATCAGAAACCTACATACAGGTCCTACGTTACTGATGTCGCTGCTAAGACAGAGATTTTGGATACTTTCTTCGCGCAATTTGGTTCGGAAACGTGTGCATCAGTGCAATACTTGCTTCAAAGTCAATCCCAAACCGCAATTCCCAATAATGGGAGATTTACCCGCATGCCGCGTCCGCGAAGCTAAGGCTTTTCTTTACACAGGGGTTGACTACGCGGGCCCGCTTCAAATAATTCCTTATAGACGTCGGGGGGTGCGAAGTCAAAAGGCATACATTTGCTTATTTATTTGCTTGGTGACCCGCGCAGTTCATATTGAACTCGCTTCAGATCTTTCCACCGAAGTCTTCCTCAACGCTTTTAAGCGTTTCCTTGCTCGTCGAGGTCCTGTGAGTATAATGTAATCCGATAACGGAACGAACTTTGTGGGAGCTAAATCCCATTTACGGTCTTTATTTGAATTTATAGAGTCACCCAATTACAAAAAGGAATTCTCAGACAATCTGTTGGAGAATCGAATTGAATGGAAGATGAATCCACCGCAAGCTCCTCACTTTGGTGGGATCTGGGAAAGTAACATTAAATGCCTGAAAGGTTATTTAAATAAAATAGTAGGCACCTCTCTACTGACGTATGAAGAGATGCAAACAGTGCTTTCTCAGATTGAAGCAATTCTAAATTCACGCCCGCTATCTGTACTTAGCGTTAACGACGTTTCGGCTCCATTGCCGCTAACCCCCGCGCATTTTTTAACGCTCACTCCCTTAAAATCTTTACCCGCTGCTGATTTGTCAGACGAGCCAGTCAACTTGGTACAACGCAAACATCTTGTGGATCGTCTTGTTCAGACATTCTGGAACCGATGGCGAATTGAGTATTTGAATACTTTGCAAGCTCGCCAAAAATGGAATACAAATGCGAATCCGGTAACGACAGGCACGGTAGTAATGATTAAGAGTGACAACATCGCGCCACTTCAATGGCCTATTGGGGTAATAGTCAATGTCTACCCCGGGGCAGATGGAGTGATCCGCGTTGCGGAAGTTAAAACTAACTCCGGAATATACCGCAGGGCAGTCGTTAAACTCTGTCCCTTACCGTCACAATAGATTTAACAACATCTTAGAAGTAAGTTCATAATACTTTTATTCTTAAAATCAATTAGGTTAGTTTCACTGTTAAATAGGTACCAAACCTTACTTTAGTTTTATCAACCGCATATTATCATATTAACATATCATATTTTTACGTTTCAATGTTTAATTTTTTTCTTGCTATATCGGTCAATTTGACCATTTGGTAAAAGCATTTATATAACTACATAAATATTTTCATAACTTTACATAATTAATTGCATTCTACCGCGTGTTACAATTTTGTTTGCGCATTGAAACGTATTGGCACTCTTTTGGTTTTTGGAAGTGGATTCTTTCATTCCCTTCCAGGCGGGGGGCATGGTTACGCACATACTAATACATACACATACCTACACAACGCATACATACTATCACTGCTTGGACTTGGTATTAATTATTGTTGCAAGTCCTTTTGTCCTTATTCCCCAATCGCTTACCCGTCAACCTTACCCCAGTTTGCAATAAACTCCCGCTGCATATAGCCATCACTGTGCTCTGCTCACGAAAAATCCGCTATCAAAATAATTGCGCCGTGTACCTACTATAAAATAACGAACATTTACGCCTATTGTGATTGTGCCTCTTGGATGGGAAAGGAATCATACAAGTGCTTTACCCTTTTCCGGTGAGTCCTCTCCTTTTCTTTGCAACATGTATTTTTACCATTTTTAGGCAGTGATTAGTAACACAAAATTCAAGGTCCTTCGCCAGTCATTTTACAAAAAACACATAATCCACTCTCACCACATAAATAATCATACATGATGATAAAAGATGACTGATTTGAAAATAAATTAAAAGGTGATTTATGACATTTTCAACTGTTTTTTTATTACACTGACTGTGTTTAAAAAACCTGTTGACATGTCCGGGTTCTGGGCTCTAAAATCCGGGGTTTTCACGCGTCTTGTCCTGGTTGCCAAATTTAAGAAATGGCAACCCTATGTGGGGTTCATGTAAAAAAATGTGTTAGTTGAACACTTTAATAAAAAATGTGATTTATATTAATTGTTTTATTGACCCTATTTTCAGAGCAATATAGCTATAACAATTAGGTACTGCTCTTATTACATATATAGTCCTGGCTTTAAACCGAAATATCCTGGTATTTCTGCATTCAAATCCTGGATTTCAAATTTTGGAGATGGCAACCCTAGTTTAACCATCACGTGTATTTATGATTAAAATAAGTTTTGAAATCTTCCTACTTCAGGTTCGCTGAATGCAAGGTATTGAGTAAATTGGTCCAATAAACACTACAAATTGCTTCCTTTTATTCTCCCGTCACCATAAGATATTGTTTCTCTCTTATACCCAGAGGGCGTTCTTGCTGATTGTTGGTGAAAAAGGCTCCTCCACTATTCGCGGTTCTGCGCTGCGTGGATAGCTGCGGACACCGATATACCGTATGCCAGTGATACCGCCACTCCAGCGCATTGATGACCTTCCTCTACTTCTTCTGCCAAACATTTTGTTAATGATTACAAGTCCTCAGTTTAGTGAGCGACGTGTCCTTAACGACATGTATATCTTAAAATACGTTTTACGAAGATAGTTGAAATAATTTATTGACTTTGTGTTTAATTCGTAAAACTCCATTCATTTTTTTTATTTAATTTAAATTAATTTTATTATTATCAAGTTCTGAAAATGTTTTAGTATTTATTTTATTTACAGCTGTATTGGCTTTCAAGACAGTTTGAAAATGGTCTTGAAAGCCGAAACAGCTGTAACAAAAATACTTGCAGAACTTCATAATAACATTATTAAATTTAATTTAAATTAAATTTAAAAAATTAGAGTGCGTAATTCACACACGATAAAAGTGAAACTAGAAAGTCGCTACATGTCGTTTTCTTTTGCCTGTATATTTTAAAGCAGTTTGAACTAGTTTGAAGATTGAATATTGATTTACAAAAACAAAAATGTTTATTTTTTTTTGGATTTCCTAGGATTCGAACCTCCGTCCGCTGGATTTCTCTGGTCGCTGAGATTTGCGACGCTCTATACCGTTGACCCATCGTCGTTTTATATCTCTATCAATAGGAGGTATCGTAGTGCGTCATTTCCGTTTCATCCGAATATCAAATCACTCTAAAGGGGGTAAGGAAGTTTCACTTTAAAAAAAATAGTTGAAAGTCTGTTGTGGATGCTTAACTCACACATTGGTGCATCTGGTTGTCCATGAAATCCGAAAAGGCATACCACTATTTGGCTGATGGGGCAAACAGAACGGATCGTTTCTACTAGTCGTTCTTGAGTTCAACACTCGGCTGTGGAACGATTTGCCGTCCTCTGTGTTTCCTCCCACCTACAACATCTGATCTTGAAGAGACCCATGTTCACTTAACTGCTATTCATGATAAAAAAAGGTATGGTTTACACATCAATGTAGCTTATACATCTAAAATTAATTGCAGTAGGTAAAATGTTACGCAAGTAACAAAGTGTGCATAAATCCGTGAACGTTCTCAATGCAACTAAAAACTTTAAAATAGATTGAACTGATTGTAGCACGTTCATCACGTTTTATCAACGGAGCGTGATTTTAGACGTAAGAATAAGTAATCTTCTGTAAGCTGGGTTGTTGTTTCCAGGTTTATTTTAAGGAAATTATGCAACGAGAAGACGTGCAATTTACTGCATTAAATACTCAATGAACGTGCTGCAAAGGATCTATTCAAAACACATAGTATGAAATGTGATCGAAAGCGTTTCAATTTGTTTGGTGAAATTGCTCTCTTACCAGAAGGTTAATAAAGACTTTTTTATGTATTAAAATAACTTTTAAGCTATTTCCACTTATTTATTTCTGATCAGATCGGTTTCCCCTTTTATGTTTCACCTTACAATGGCATCCTCATACTAATCTGAGGATAATCCTAATGGATGAAGCTAATGGATTTTTTTTTTTCAATATAAAATTATTTTATAAAAATTAATCTCTTTTTTTTGTAAAAAAAACATGATTTCTTATCAATTTATTTACCAACCGATTTCGCTTTGCTCAAGCATCACCAGGATACAAATTAATACCAAACACGAAATACATAGTGTGTGCTTATATAATAAATACAGAGGGAGACAACAATATAAAAACATTACAAAAAGTGAGGATTCATTTACATCATTCTGTAACAAGGAAATGGGATATAGACCAATTAACCCTGATTCTGAATATGTAAGTTTTATTTAATAATATTAAACGCAGAGTTTTTAAAAAATTATTAAAAAGTCCAATTTTAATCGGGTCGTAAAAACACGCCTTCGAGTTTGGCATTATTGAAATGTTTAGTGGTGACGTCACTGTTCGTCGTGTCGTGACGTTACCGTAAAGTCATTGTATGGGAATGTAGGTATGACACAAGCTAATATTAATTTATTCGTTTATTTACATACTGTTTATAGAGATTTAGTTGTTGTGTTTATTGAAACATTATTTAGGCCTAAACAATGTTTCAAAAATAAAGGTATATATTATTAGTTTATCTCTATGATTGAAAATATTCAAAAACTACTGCACAAAAAAAATAGTAATGCTTCTTCTAGGGAGAATACTTCGAACAACGAAGGAGTGATGACGTCACACGATTCACCATACATACGGTGGCTTTCAGGGGATCTTGAAAAAATAAAATTTTGACAATTATTTTAACTATTAAAACTAACTTTAAAAATGAAAATAAGAACGCAGATATTTAAGTAAGAAGGTCATTAATCATTTTAAAAAAATGGACTGGAGTGTTCTATTATGCAGACTAATAGGTCACAATAATACATGGAACAAGATGGTTTTACGCAAAATAAGTGTTTTATTTTTTATGAAATATGTGGACCGTTAAGTGATTATTTTCTGTAATAACATAAAAATATTTTCTTTACTTTTTCGTTTAACATTTTCTCCGCTTGTTCATAGTGATTTCTTATCGGTGAGCAGAATATTGCCCCAAATGTTATAATATTGTTGGCGGTACTTGGACGTGATATTTCATACCTTAGATAATTCAATCTGACAGTCGGCACTGATACGTTTTCCACCGTTTTATCGGCCTTTAATGTTTTTTGCAAGCAACCCTTCTCATAGGCATAAAATAGGAACACTAAAAAAACAATTTTATACCAGACTTTATCGTTTGCGATGGAATGAAAATTGGTCGTATTATTATTTTTTACAATCACAGCATAATAGGTTCGCGTGATTTTCCTTTGGTAATATGATAAAACTTGTTGTTAAATGAGCTTCGTCTATTTTCAAATATATGACTACCTTAGGGTAGTTGCCTACGAATATTACTTTTTTTCAGCCGGTTTAAAGAGCTATAATTTTGTATTATTAATGCCTTTGTGCGCCATAAAATTTGGGATCTGGGTGATGTTTATTTACAAAATGCATTACCTTTATGAGATTTATTTTATATTCACTCCACACAGGAGAATCTGAGGAAAATAATTTCCCTCGGGGCCTAAGTCATCTTAGGGGATGCTGTGATGAGGTTTTTTATAATGAAAATAAGAATAAGACGTTATATTAAGGAAATATGAATCTGAGAGTCAGTGTGTCCAAGAGTGACGGACGTATGAATCCATCCCTTTAACTGCGGTGCAATGCGATGGGTCGAAGGATTCTGGAAAGGTCAAAAGACCTACTTTACTACTCTCTCTCAATCCGGCCCGCCACGCAGTAGATGAGCAGACACATCGGCCTCGGCCGCCAATATCTTAATACCCCTCACCACATGAAGTCACCAAATGTACCGAACCACTTGGGGTGACCTATGGCAGAGGTGTTCGTTATCCAATAAATGGGACCCATACTCGCTTCAAATTTTGAAAATTGGTGTTTTAGGTATAAAAATAGTCGGATTAAAAGTCGATCGAGTTTAGCAACATCTGCAGCGTGATGCTAAAAGCGTGTGAACTCGTTTCTCCCCTTTCTTGACTTATCCACTTTTCATCCCAAGTTATTGTTGACATCTTTATATAAACACGTTCAATATGGGACCTCTCTCTGACCTACTTTCGTGTTGAGTTTATGTTGCATAGTGTTTAATTTGCAACGGTTATTTATTTAGTTTGACAAGAAAGTGGAAAGTTAGATTGGCATCGATTTGCTTACCAGGTCGCTTAGAATACGTTTGCTTACAATACGTATATTAATTTCAGTATGTATATCAATTACAGTATGCATATTAATTTCCAACTTATCGAATTTCTTTTATTTTTCGAACTTGAAGTGTCGAAAGTAACTACAACTATAACCTCCCCTACTTCCAAATCTGCTTTGGAATACTTAGATAAGTGCGATCAAAAATTAAATCAAAATATTTACTCGTTGTTACAAATATTGGCTACCATATCTGTTTCCACAGCTACACCAGAAACGACTTTATCAAGCCTACGGAGACTTAAAAACTACTTGCGGAACACAACGAGTGAAAACAGACTGAACGGCTTGGCTCTCAAGAATATTCACTATATAGAAATTGATGCGAATGAAGTAGTGGATATATTTAAAAAAAAAAACAGAAGATTCATTTTGTAGTGCATATGTAATCAAATGAACCTTCTGGTTTTTTAAAACATATTTCATATTTTCTTCAACCCCCCCCCCCCCCCCCCCCCCCGATACTAAAACCTTGGCTACGCACGCCCGTGGCATCTGCCCACCTATGTAATGCGTGGCAGGACGGATCGGGATAGATTTTTTGCGTTAGTTCCATACGGGAGGCAATGAGGAAAACAAAATTCCCTATGTGGAGGGTCTTTTTAATAAAAGGAAGGAGAGGAGAAGTTCTGAGAAGGATTAAGGTATGAGGGGTAGGTAGGAATCTGGAGTTCAATGTGTCCCGGAATGACAGATGCTTATATCCATCTCAATGCGCTGCAAGGCGATGGGTCGAGAGAGTCCGGCTGGAGAGGTAAAAAGGTCTCTCTCAATCAGTCTCTCCCAATTCCGGCCTCGGCCGCCAACACCTTGATACCCCTCACCCCATGAAGTCACCAAACGTAGCGAACCACTCGGGGTGACCTATGGCAGAGGTGTCGGTTATCCATTAACTCCCGGGGCGGCGGTACCCATGCTCGCTTCCCAAATTGAAACTCGTTGAGGGAGGCCTTTTAACTTCTCCAGAAAGGACTTTCTAGGAATATCGCTTTACCCCGCAGTGAGAGGTTTAGATTCATACGTCCGTCACTCCTGGACACACTGACCCCCAGATTTTTACCCTTTTATACAAATATTTCTAAGGTAGCTTTATATGAGAATGCATGGTGAATAGTCTCTGATGTACCTATGCATTACATATATTTGCTCTCTGAAACGCGCTATGAAAGTCTCCAAAGGAGAAATGGGGCCCTTACGGTAACAGCTTTGAAAATAATAAACTATTTTATTGACAGCCCATACCTCCTGGAATGCTATAAATTTTCATATTCATTTTCCAACAAAAATCTAGTTCTAAAATCATAATATGGAACTAAAAAATCGAGTGTGTAATTCACACGCGGCGGAATTAAAACTACAGAGTGGCTTTCTTTTCTTTTTCCTGTTTATTTTAAAATGGTTTGTAGATTGGATATTGATTTCACAAAAATAAAAATGTTTTTTTTTGTATTTCGTAGGATCCGAACCTCCGTTCGCTTGATGTCTGTCTCTCTGGCCGCTGAGACATGCGCACGCTGAGACTTGAGACGGCATGCGCCGAGGTATGAATTTACCGCATTATATTAGAACCGAGTATTGGACTAGATCTGAGTTGTGACGCATTTCCGTTTCATCAGAATTTCAATTCACTTACGTCTCTAAAGAAGTTTCCTTTCAATAAATACTAAAATCAATAGGACAGTATTCTGCACGATGGTAACATAAATAAAAAAACTTTGCGTCGGGATTTGGGCCAACGATCTCAGCTAAAATAATAATCAGTACAAAACGGGGGGAAAATACAATGATTAAATGTCTGAAATTCTGCAGTTGTGAGCATTCGTGCGATAAGGGGATTAGTGCGGCCATCGCCCATTCAGCCAGTCGAGCTATCGCCGGCACGTTGTTTCTACGTGACTTGTGTGTATGAAAAATATTTACAGTCCGGGAAAATATTAATATTATGATGCCAGGAGCAAAGAAGGGAACAAGGTTGAGAGGTTGATCAGATTAGGTTCCGTCTGTCACGTGGCCGAGGGTCGCGCTAATTGCTGACCCGGCGCGGGCGTATTAACCGCCACCTTTCTAGTCTCCGGGCACTCGTTACTTTTTAGGGACTACTTTTGTGCTATTTACTTCATTTTAATTTGGCGATTATCATAGTCTCATTATCGAATAAAAAAAATCGGAGTGTGCAATTCACACCCGGTAGAAGTGAAACCTTCAGAAAACTAAAGTAGACAAGAGTGGGAAGGCTGCGAAGCACCGCACAGAGAGGAGACCGAATATCTCATTCTCTCGCAGGCTATCAATCCTATGGTTGAATGTGTTTGTCTCTTTTTAGTGTCGCATTTTTTTTTTATTTCTTCTAATTTCAAATCGCAACGGTGCCAAAGAAGATTTCACTTCAATAATTTACAAATATTTAAAACGCCTATTTTTAAAAGAAACAACCCTCACCTATCATTCACGAATGCGATACTACGCAATTGATTGAGTTTTGTCAGGGTAAACTTTTTAAAAATATTCATAATCTGTTCTTTCATAGTTGTTGAATTAATTTAGGAAAAATACTTATTGCAAGTTATGCTTTAAAATATCTGGACGATTTGTTTGTGCCTCACGAACGCACGAACTCAATCCTTTTAAGAGAAACATACTTTTATTTGTTTATTTGTTTACGCCCTTTTCTTTAACAAAGAAATATACATATTTTTTTTACATGAGCTCCACATATGAGGCCATGAGGAAAATAATTTCCCTCGGGGCCTATGTCATCTTTGGGGATGCTGTGCGGAGGGTTTTTTTAAGGAGGGAAGGAGAAGAGAGTTCTGGGGAGGAAAAGGGTTTAAGGGGTGGGTAGGAATCTGGGGTTCAGTGTGTCCTAGTCATCCGCCTCCAAGACCTAGACAAACCTCACCCCATGAACCCGGGCACCCTTGCTTAATCACCAAACGTAGCGAACCACTTGGGGTGACCTATGGCAGAGGTGTTGGTTATCCAATAAAGGTTCCCGGGGCGGCGGTATCCATTCCCACCTCGCAAATTGTATTTTGCGACGAAATATTTATTGTACATAACTGAACTGCCTCAGTAACAGTATTTTGTATTTGTTTAAAGATAAATTGAAGATGTCCACTGACTTGGTATAATTATTTCCCTCCATTAGTATCCTGGGCAAAGAGGAATACATGTGGTAGTTAATTTCAGAATTTTGGTATTACGTAGTGGAATCCGGAGGCTTATCAAATACATACACATGCAATATTGGATTGGATCACCGATACAATTTTGTACTTGTATGCCTTTCTTGGAAAAATTGAGTTTTAATGTGAACAAAATTATTTATTCATATGTATAGACGTATGTATAGACGCAAAGAATAATGTTTATATTTTAAAGCATATCTAGCAAGAAGTTTTTTTCATTAAAAAATTATTTATTGCCGTCTATGAAATAACAGAAATGAACACTTTTATTCTGAAAGCATGGCAACGGAAGGCGACCACATTTCTACAAAAACTTCATTCTTCTTTTTTTCACACCTAAAATCCATACGCCTGGAGAAACACGTCAATACTCACCACCACCACCCAGGACACTCAGCCAAGGAACGAATTATACCAGACAGCTCAACAATTTCTGAAAATTCCTCCAACAGGATACATTTCAGTGTTATTAATATGGACAATCGATTTGACACTGACGACAATATTCCGTTCGGAAAATACCTCCCTCCGTCATATTTAATACTGTCGATATTAAATATGACGCGAAGGCGACAACTTATTTAGGCAAACAACAAGTTTGAAAATGTTGTATTTTTGGGATTATTCGCCGACGAACTTTGTATTATTTACTCAGGTTTCAATATTTTGTGAAAATGTTATGATCCCAGACAACATTTTCTTTCCAAAAGTTTAAAATTTTTATACTTTTTAAAGGTCCATTAGTTTTGCCATTTCTCACGTTTGTGTCAAAATCTGCTATAATAACTGAAGTAGGGAGAAGATTTCAATTTCTATGGAAGTCAAAATAGGAGTCGGATTTCTTTAAAGTACGCTTGGGCAGTGAACTTCCACAAAAATAAAAGGAAATTACACAAACTTTTATGAAACGTAATTTTACAAAACTTTAAACAAGAATCCATTCAAAAGCGAGTTTGAAATTAATCCCAAATCCTATACACTACGTATACACATGTGAGCCAAACAACAAATTATTGGAAAGGAACAAAGCAAATTCAAACGGCGCGAAACGAATATACATATGAATAAAGAGATATATCCGTACACTTCTTTCGAGAAACGCATTCAGATGGTTGAATCATGTCATTTACATGACTTTCTTGAAAAAAATCGAGTTTGAATACCGTAGTGTAAAAGCTTCGTGCTTAGTCACATAGATGGCAGTACTAAGAACTGTCCCAAAAGTCCGCTAGATGGCAGCTAGCTTAGTTTAGGCTTTGGGCAACAGAGGGTCCAAGGACTCAAAAGCAGTCTTCGGGAGATCACTCACGTCAGATTTCAATTGGCCAGTTCCTAGATTATATATTATATACGCGAAGTATCAATAAACCCAGATTTATACGTAAAGATCTTTATTCTACCCATTTAATAAATCTCCTTCCAAGGTGAGTTGGAGAACTGTTGGTCAAATACCACATATAAACACAAAACTATTGAATTTTATTCGTGTTGCATACCTACGGGCGCAAACAATCGAAGCATCTTATGCAAAAAGTGTTTTCCGTACAATAATTCAATAAGTGCCCTTCATGAAAGAGCAGGTTAGTTACCCGAAAATGAAAACATAGTATACTAACCGTGTTCAATGTCCGAGAGAAATTTTGAGATTGATAGTTACAGGACATTGGTCTCCCGGACTGTCCTTTGTCGTTCTAATTATGAAAAGTATTTTTAAATTTTTTGTAGGAAAAACTCTCCTTTAATAACTTTTTAAGGTTATTCCCATCAACGTAATATATCATTGAAGAAGAAGATAACACTAAATTTAAACGAAAACATGAAAGAAAACAAGACACGAAAAATAGAAAAAGATAACGGTCGCAAATGGGACCGTTATCTTTTTAAACGACTTCGAAAAGGAGGAGGTTCTCAATTCGACTGTATTTTTTTTTTTTGTTTTTTTTTTTATTTATGTTTGTTACGTCAGAACTTTTGACTGGGTGAACCGATATTGATGATTCTTTTTTTTATTTGAAAGCTGGTGCTTCCCGTGTGGTTCCATTTTAATTTGGTCCAGTTCTGACAATGGCATCCATGAGAAAATCATATAAGTCTTAAATTTGCATCAAGTATGTGCGCGACAAATGGACGTATAACTCAATATCACGCCAACCGATTTCGATGATTCTTTTTTTATTGGAAAGGATGTACTTCAAGGGTAGTTTGATGAGAGTTTGGTTAGGTTCTGATTATGGGATCCATGACAAAGTAACGGAACTCTCCAATTCTGAAGAACAAATTTACGATACTCGGTCGAATCTTAATCGAATTAGTTAGTGTACTTCAGATTCACTAAAAATCAAAAAATAAACAAAAATTTTAACAAAACAAAAAAACGACTTCAAAAAATGCACTAAAAAGTAAAAAAATAATTTCGTATTCTTCTACAACTTTATAATCAACTTACCTTTTCTACTCATCAATACGTAGGTACGATTATTATTTTTGGAGTTGGTGTTATGATTACGAGTTATGATTGTAAATCTTAGTTGTAAACCACTAATAATTATTATTATTTTATATACTTTTTTGTACAGCGCCCTTGAGGTGATTTTAAAAAAAAAACAGTGTTATGTAAATAAGTCATTGGAGGGGACCCCACCACTTTCCCAATGGCGTTATAAGGAAACATATGGTTTCCTCCTTCACCGCACACGTCAAGACTCTACTTTTTTTTTTAACGAAGCTACATTTATTTGAACGACTCTAGACCCCCCAATGTCCATACATACGGGGTTGGAAAGCAGTACGCAAGTACATACATTAACATTATATAAAATAATAATAAATCTTGTAGCCCGTATGATAATTCTTCTGAAATCTATAGAGAAAAAAAAAATATATATATATAGATAAAGGTGTTAGTAAATTAAAAGAAATATAAGATCTGCGACCGGTTGAGGAAACCTGGATAAGAGAAATAACGAAAAAGTAACAGTGATAATATAATGCAAGTATTTACAATAATAATTGAGAGAAGATAAAATGCATAAAAAGAAAATATACAGAGAAGGTATTCCACAAACCACCAGGCAGTCCCAATGAGTAAATGAGTCAAATATTATTATTAAAATTTTAAATATGAGATTATGACGGTTTGATGGAATGTGGCAATGGCCGAATTGGTAAAGGTGACCGTCCCGGTTAGACGAGAGGTTCTGCGTCCCTGAGTCTGGGTCATCTTTTTCTATTTTTCTATGTCTTGTCTTCTCTTTCCTATTTTCCTTGAGGTTGTTAGTTTTATCTTCTTCTTCAATGAAGTATTATTAAAGGTTATTAAAATAAATAAATAGTGGTAGGTGCGTGAACCGGAGTTTTTCCATTCCTTCCCCACTTCCCATCGCAGCAATTTTTTGAGATGCCTTACCATCATTCAATTTGGGAGGCGGGAATGGGTACCGCCGCCCCGGGAACCTTTATTGGATAATCAACACCTCTGCCATAGGTCACCCCAAGTGGTTCGCTACGTTTGGTGATTTAGCAGGGGTGTCCAGGTTCATGGGGTGAGGTTTGTCTAGGTCTTGAAGGCGGATGACCAGGACATACTGAACCCCAGATTCCTACCCACCCCTTAAACCCTTTTCCTTCCCAGAACTCTCCTCTCCTTCCTTTCCTTAAAAAAACCCTCCACACAGCATCCCCAAAGATGACATAGGCCCTGAGGGAAATTATTTTCCTCAGGGCATCCTGTGTGGAGCTCATGTAAAAAAAAAAAAAAACTCTTTGGCTCAAGAAGAACTAATTTTGAATCACAGGATCGTAATAATAATTAATATCATCAACGGAATGTCATAACGCTGAAGCGAAATTCCGTCAAAATACTAACAATATATCATTCCGTTTGTTCCGAAATAAATTCTTCAGGTCTGCCTGTGCATAATAAATACGCCTGTATGTTAATTCATGAGGCGCAAAACCATAAATTTATGGCAACACCGAGGGGAGAATTTAGAGTCAACTAATAAATAATGGAATATTTTTATCGTGAACGGTTCACATTATTGATGTCAAATTAACATCGTTTTGTTTGACTAGGGCCAAATCGTTTTCATGCAAAAACTCGTTAATTAAGTAATTATGGAAAACTAAGGGCTTCCTCATAAACCTGTTTTTTTTATTTTTTTTATTGATGAATCCCAACCGCCTGGACTCAGTGAGACCATGGCATCCCCAATTTGGGTATGTTATGAGGCTGACATTAAGAAGGGAGGGGAAGGAGATGGGTTTTCAGGATTCCGTCACTGAAAGCCTAAGAAATTCCGCAGACGAACCATTTCCACAAAAAATATCCACTATTTGGTAGATTGCCCTGAATTACTTGAACGAATTAAATTAAGAGTGCACATCAGGCAATCCAGACAAGACCATACATTAAACATCCCTCACCGCAACACTAACTCAAAACAAAACACTTTCTCACATTATCAAAAAACTGGGTGTCAATCAGGACGCTGATTTTTCCATTAAAACTCAAGTGACAAAAACTGTAAGCACATGGTTCTTTCAATTGAGGCAAATTAAAGCAGTGCGGAGAAACCTGCCAATAGAGACGACTAAAATACTAGTCAATTCGTGTGTGGTTTCACGTCTAGATTATTGCAACCGAATATATGCAAGTTTCTCCAAGTATCAAATCAACAAATTCCAATCCGTTTTCAACGCGACTAGATTTATCACCGGCGATCTAAATATTCTCATATTCACTGGCTCAAATGTCCTGAAAGAATCCAGTCCAAGTTCTGCTGTATGGTATTCAAGTCCCTTAAAATACAGTGAATTCGACTTATTTAACTCAACACCTCCATCTCTAACATAAAATCAATAAACAACATTTACACAGATTTGTTTTAAGATTTTCTCGGCCAAAAGTATTTTCGGTATTTGTTTTTGGGGTGTTATGCCGTGTTGCGCTACCTCCTTCTTTATTTGCTAAGCTCAATAGCTCTTGGTATCCGGTAATTGACGACTACACCAAAGCTTAACGCAAAAAACCATGTCTAAGTATACAGTAATGCCAGCTCGTGGTAAACAATTTTGTTTTATGCCTTTATATTGACTAAATTCGCTTTAACCATTGTAATTCTAATTCTAATATTCGTACAATTATGATTTCTAATTTTAGAATTCGTTAAAAGATGGAGCCACTTCCGTCGGCAACTCGCAAAGGGACGTGCCCCAGGCTAGCATAAATACCACGATTTAGTGAACTTTCTGCTTGTCACGGTTATTTTCTACCGGTGAAAGTTAGTGTAGCTCTGGCGACACGGTATCGCTTCCAAGTAAATAAGCACACATTTCACCACTAAAAATTACACATCTACCGGGTCTGCCCTTATGATGGACATTGCAACGCTGTCCGAAACTTTGGCTAAAGAAGGAGGTAGCGCAACATGGCATAACACCCCAAAAATAAATACCGAAAAAAAAAATTTACCCAATATAAATTACTCTACAGACTAGATCCGTGATCGTCAAACTGCGAGCCGCGACGGATATTTGTGCGTCCGCACAAATAACTGGCGTTTTCTTTTTAAATATTTTTTTTTTCATGTAAAATTATTATACTATCCGTTTTTTTTCAGCCCGCACAAATATCTGCCGTTTTCTTTATAATTATATATTTTTCTCATGTACAATTAATTATTTTATATTTAAAACGGCTTGATTCCAACAAGGGAGCTGGGCCAGATGGTATCCCACCACTGTTCATTACCGAGTGCGCAAATCATTTGTCACTTCCGCTATCTATACTGTTTAATTTATCGCTTAAGACTGGTACATTTCCTGATATATGGAAAAGAGCCTACATCACGCCAATTCATAAATCGGGAAATAAGTGTGAAGCAGATAATTATAGACCCATTTCCAAGATCTGCATTTTTTCAAAAGTGTTCGAAAACATAGTCTATGACCAGTTATTCCCTGTGGTAAAGAATTCGATCAATGAATTTCAGCATGGATTCTTTGCAGGTCGCTCTGTTGCTACAAATCTTATAACATTTTTAAATTTCTTGTCTGCCTCTATGGATAAACGTGTGCAAGTTGATACAATCTACACCAACTATAGCAAAGCCTTTGATAAGATCAACCACAGCGTCCTGCTTAGAAAACTTGCTAATCATGGTATTCATGGAGATCTCCTTCGTTGGTTATCTTCATACATAACAAACAGGTCCCAGGCTGTGACAGTGGGTGGATTTTCCTCCATCTGGAAAATTATCACTTCCGGTGTGCCTCAGGGGTCCATTTTGGGTCCTTTGCTTTTCTCTATCTATATAAATGATATTACGACATGTTTTCACAACGCTCAAATTTTACTATTTGCCGACGATATGAAGATATACCTTCCTATAAGCTCTCCAGACTGTTCTGTGCGTTTACAAGAAGATCTTGACCGACTGACGGATTACTGTCTCAGAAATAAGCTTTTTATCAATATTTCTAAATGTTGCAAAGTCACATTCACACGTAACCGAGTGAAAATACTGCATGATTACTTCATTTCTGGATTGCTGTTAACAATTAAAGATTATATACGTGACCTCGGAATTCTTTTAGACTATAAATTTACCTTTGAAAAACACGTTGATAACATTGTCACCAAAGCAACAAAGAGTCTAGGCTTTGTACTAAGAACATGCAAATTTTTCAAAAACACCAAGACTTATCTGATTCTCTACAATTCACATGTTCGTCCTCACCTAGAATACTGTTCACAGGTTTGGAACCCGCGCTATATTGTTTATGTTAACAGGTTAGAAAGAGTTCAGGAGCGATTTCTCAAATTCCTCAATTTTAAATCATTCAATGTATACAATTCTTACGATGAAATCGAGAACCATTTTCAAATCACGAAACTGCTCAACAGGAGGCTTGTCGCTGATCAGATGCTCCTGTACAAAATTATTAACTCGAAAGTTGACTGCCCGGAGTTGCTAAATAAAATAAATTTCCACGCGCCGACTCGATATAGCAGACATAATACCCAAAAGGGTACATTGATAGATGCAACACCAATTCCAACCAAAATGAATTTATGCAAAGGACATGTAACTACTATAACATTAAATTTGCACGTTTAGAAACATTTGCTGACATATTCACTGCTAGTTACTTTCGCTACAGAATTTCATTGTATACGTGCGAATAATATATAACACATATTCATGATGATACTACGTGCCAATAATACATAACACATATCCATGATGATTAAATTAATTGTACCTAATATTTTTAACTTACCTGCGTGGCAACTTTCCCTTATCCCTGTCCTCCCCTTACCTGTCCCAATCCAAATACCTGTTTTGCATCCTATTTTCTTTACATTTATATTCGCATTTATTTTATTGTTGTGTTTTTATATTTAGGTTTATCACTTGTTCAATCTACACCTGTATTATATATATATATTTTTTTTATTGCTGCTTTGTCCTGTTTTTTTTTCTTTTCTTAAATATTCTAGTTTACAATCAGTTACTTTTATGTTTCTAAATACCTATCTGTGAACATTAATAATTGGTCTGTTTTTTGTTATCTTCTTATGTATATTATGTTATTAAGACTGTTTATGTTCCTTAAATAAATAAATAATAAAAAAATAAAAAAATGTATTTTCCGACTTTTAACAATGAATTATATTGTCGTTTGAGACTTTCAGAGGGGGCAGTAGAAGACCCAGAGAAAATTAGAGGGCGTAGAGATGGCACAGTGAGGGTGTAGGTAAGTAAAAAAAAAAAATGATCAAAAAAGATCATAAAAACAAGCTTATCACGCACTAATAAAGCAAAATAAACTTTAATATTGGTTAATTTTTGTTATTGTATTCATTGTTAACATTTTTATCACGTGTGCGAAAATTCACACATTTCGATAGTTCGGGAAGTGGATGAAAATTGAACTGAATGATTCCATTATACGTACACACAATTTTTTTTTAAATATAATATTATGATTTTACGTGTATTATTATTATTAAGGATTGACACTATATAATGAACACAAGAAGGAAGCAAGTAGCAACCCGGTACTTAAATAAAAAATAATGAAAGCCTATTATTGGTTACATTATTATACATATTTTACAATACCATGTAAAATATTGTAACATTGATTTTTAAAATAACTCTTTGTTTATCGTGCTTTAAATTGGTCTCTATACAATTTCAATTAATTAGTCAACATGTTATTCACGATCCTCGCTTCATATTGGTTGGGTGGAGAGGAGGCGCCTCGGTGATATTGCAGGAGATAATTTCTCAAAGGGAAAATTATGCGCACATTTGATTTTGAATCTCTGCCAAGCCATCTGGATAAAACCCCTCACACACCTCGTGATCTGACGTCCAACCACCATCGGTGGGAGGCCCAGCCAATCTCAACCAAGATGGCCTCCAATTTTAACGTAATTTCTTAAATCTTAAAACTATTTTATTTAAGTTATTAGAACGAATGGTATCGCAGCCAGATATAACAAAGACAATTGGTTACGATTTGTGCAAAGTTGTTTCATAGTGCTTTCACGCAAACAAATTATTGAATTCCGTAAGTCTAAGCGCGCACTTTAGGGCGCACATACTTTAGGGCGCACATACTTTTTAAACATTGTGCAATGTTTAAAAAGGAACATCGAACGAAAGGCGATTGATTTCTGTTATTCAATTTACATAAAGAACAGCTAACAATAAATTGTAAACATAAAAGCGATTATTTATTTTATTTTATTTATTTTTATTCCATAATATTTTATTTGTTACCGATGCTTTGGGTTTTTTGGCTACCACACTAGGCTAATGCCCGTGTTGTGATCCCGCAACCTTCAGAATGCGAGTCAAGCGCCTTACCGCTGCACTACGCCGGCCGTCATGTTAGATCTGTTTTGGATGATGATCCAAAACTTGGTCTCTGATTTATATTTAAAATAAAATAATTTGTGTTCCGTCTAATGGCCAGAGGAAGTACATTGAATAGCTTTGTTGCAATGTATTCAACATTTCTTTGGGATAAGTAAGAGATTATGTCCTTTGGTTCAAGTATCACGAACAGTTTGGACATTTTCAAAGGCAGTTCTGTATTTGGTGAGATATACCAGTATGTTTTGGCATAAAGTTACCTAATGTCCAAAACACATTTTCTCATAAAGGTTTCATCCGAAATGTTTGTGATCGGTAGTTTTATTCTTAAGTCTTTATAAATAGTTTCTGAGATTTAAAAATCGGATTAATAATTTGACATGAATTATGTTTGTAAATGGCCCTTTCAAACATAATTCATGTCAAGTACTAAGAATAAAAATCTTATGATTTCGGAGGATATTTTGATTTTCGATTTATCAAATAAGAGAAATTGAGAAATATACCTATTTAAAAGCGTGGTCTACTGTTCAAAGAAACTGTAGTTTTTTTTGTAACTAGTAAGTTGTACTAGTATATTAAAAATTGTCACATAAGTGCAACAGAAATTTTTATGAAATCTAAAATTGATTATAGATATCAAATATCAGAGTGTGCAATTAACACACGGTAGAAGTGAAACCTAAACAAAATTAAAGTAGACAAGAGTGGGAAGGCTACGAAATGCCGCACAAAGAAGAAACCGATAGGCTACGAAGCACCGCTCAAAGATGACACCGATTATACTATCTCATTCTCTCGCAGGCAAAATCCTACAGATGTAGGCGTTTGTCTCTTTTTAGTTGTCGCTATCTAGTTTCAAATCACAACGGTGCTAAAAAAGTTCTCACTTCAAAAACTTACAAATAGAAAAGGTTTCACTAATAATTTAGCATTTAAAATGTTTTAACTCCAAGAGACACAGACAAAACTCAGCACTCCACGATGCAGTTTGAATGCAAAATGTCAGCTTTATTACGTGTTTCCTGTGCGATAAACATTCTTTTTCCGTAGAATAAATATTTCACTCCCAAGAACGTGGATCTATTTATTTCACAACATCATGAGATTCATCTGTTAACTTTTAAAATCCGAGAAATGCCAAATAAAACTAAACATTCAAAACGTTTCAAGTTTGAAATTATATCCACTTCACGTGTATCTACGGCAATCTATGACTCTCAAGCAAAACGTTATTTATATATATATATTTTTTTTTACTATTTTAGACACAAAGCCGTACATATAGAAACTGAGTTAAAAACAGTTTACAATGTTTTAGAAAAAACCACGGCGGGACATGCTGGGGAATTATTTGAAGTAACGATGAAGCTAAACGATATACAACAAATGATGTGATATATAAATGTTTGTGTTTGTGTGTGTGTGTATGTGAACGTGTATGTGTCTGAATTTTGTCAAGTAGAAGAGAGTAGTAAGTGCGCACGCAGTGATTAATATACTACGGCTAGTAATGTAAATAAGCCCTTAGGGTTTTTTTTATATATTTTTTTCCTTTTATTACCTGTGTGGAGCTACTATAAGAAAATATAAATACGTTTATCCTTCTCGATTACGTCCTTTTTTAAAGATTTTTTATTTATTTATGTATCTGCTATACATTTGGGTTTTTCGATGCCCGTCTCACTAGGATATACCTGTGCCGAGATTGTTTCTTCCAATATATTTTTTAATTTATTTTAATATTTTATGTTCATATATCTACCTTCAACTAATATTTTTCATTCGCTCCACAATTTCTCCTCACAAAACACCGGCAATACACCCGTCATTAGACGATACGCCTAATGGAATATAACTCGGTAGTTTCGTCTCCATCTTACAAAATTCACTTTAATAACATTGAGCGAATACAAAATAAATTTTAGCGTTTTATAAATTTTAAATTAAATATCCCACTAGAAGACTTAAAATATAATTTATTATTAAATATTCTAAAAATACACACATTAGAAGACAGACGAAAATAAACGACTTAACATTTTTATTCAAAATCTCTCTCTGGTTTCAATCCTGAGATTGGTTTGCAGCAATGTCATCTATTCGTTTCTTCCACTCTTCCCTGTCTTGTGCGGCTCTTTTGAAGTCTGCATATGATGAGCAGCGCACGTCCACCAGCAGGTCCTCCAGGTACTCTCGGCGTGGGCGTCCCCTAGCGTTTGTCCCCTCGGTCATACCCTCCATTATGGCATGCAAGAGGCCTTCTTGTCTTATTACATGGCCGATCCATCTTGCACGCCTTTCGGACAAGGTCCTGAGCAGGTGCCTTCCTCCTTCGATTCTTTGGAGAATCTCTTCATTTGTTATGTGGTCTCTCCAGGAAATTCCTAGTAGTCTTCTATAGGACCACATCTCAAAAGCCTCTAGTCTCCGTTTATCTCTTTCGGATAGGCACCATGTTTCACAGCCGTACATCAAGATACTCCATACATAGGTCTTGATGAGGAGTATTCTCAGTTTCAGGTCTATATTATTTGATTCTATTATTTTCGACCTTTTATTGAATGCAAGCCTAGCCTGGTGTATACGGCTGTTGACCTCGCTCCTAGACCGACCGTCCCATGTTATTTTACTCCCGAGGTAGACAAACTCCTTGGTGTTCTTTAGTCGAACTCCTGACATCTCTACTCTCATCTGATGTTGCGTTCGGCCTACAGTCAGCAGCTTTGTTTTGTCTTTATTTATCTTCATGTTGTAATTGTTTTGAAGAATGCTTTGCATGATTGTTAAGGCCTCTTGGAGTTCTTCTTCGCTTTCAGCAACCATAGCAATATCGTCAGCAAACCTTATCATATCCACCTTTTGCCCGTGTATCTTTACACCTTTTCTGTGACTCATTCTCTCTCTCAAGTCGTCAATCGCACTTTGTATATAAGCGTTAAAAAGAACAGGTGACAGAGAGCATCCCTGTCTCACCCCTTGTCTTATACTGGCTTCTTTTGTATCATTGTCACATCTAATTATAGCGGCCTCATTCTTGTATAGCGCCTGGATTATTCGTCTATCTCTATATTTGACGTCAATTCTCTTCAGAATCTCGAAGAGTCTTTTCCATTCTACTTTGTCGAATGCCTTTTCCAGGTCTATGAATGCGATGAATGTGTTTTGGTTTCTTTTTATTCTTTTTTCTAGTAGTATTCGTAGCGACAATATTGCTTCTCTGGTTCCTACATCTCTTCTAAAGCCAAACTGGTCTCCGGAAAGGATGTTCTCTACTTTTGGTTCGATTCTTTTTAGGATGATATTAGTCAATATTTTTGAGGCATGGGATATTAGGCTAAGAGTTCTGTGTTGTTCACATTTCGTGGTGCCCGCCTTCTTTGGTAATGCGACAATTAGGCATTTCTCGAAATCCTCTGGTATCTTTCCAGTCTTATACATTGTCTGTATCATTTTAAACAGGGCATCTATAGTTCCTTTTCCTGTTGGCTTAATTAGTTCAGCCGGAACGTCATCGATTCCGGGTGCTTTCCCGTTTTTGAGATTTTTCAGTGCGAGGTCAAACTCTTCTCTAGTGATTGGATCTCCCAAATCATCTGCGTCTACCTCATTTTCTCTTTCTATCAATGTTTCGTTGTCATTATTTCCCTTTCCATTGTACAGCATTTCGAGATATCTTTTCCATCTCTCTCCTATTTGGTCCTTTTCGAAAAGTATTTTACCGTCTTCTCCTTCTATCGCATTACCCTTTCCAACTCTCATCCCAAAGAAGTCTTTCACCGCAGCGTGGGCTCTTTCTACATTTCCTCTCTTGAGGTCGTCGTTTATCTCATCGCATTTATTCTGGTAGAAAGTTTCTTTGGCTATTCTTGATTCTCTATTTATTTGGTTTCTCAGCACTTTGTATTTCTCTTGTGATTCAGCTCTTTTATCATTTTTGAGCTCTCTTCTATCCTTTATCATATTTAAGATCTCATCGGTTATCCATTCCTTCCGTGCTTGGGGTTTTTCCTTGCCTATAGTTTCCTCTGCCGTAGTTATAATCTTCGTCTTTATCATTTTCCAGATCGCATTCACGTTCTCCTCTTCCATTAGGTTGCACTCTTTTGTCTTTTCCCTAAAACTGTCGCTGATCTCTTTTATCTTTAATACTTTTGTATCCCATTTGAAATTTTTTCTCTTTTTTAATTTTTTCAGTTTTAAGAGACTTTTGGCCATTACCATATTATGGTCACTATCTATATCTGGACCGGAATAGCTTCTACAGTCTTTTATTTGGTTTTTAAATCTATGTCTAACCATTATATAATCTATTTGCAGTCTTTGTCTGTCTCCAGGGGATTTCCAGGTGTATCGCTGTCTTGGGTGGTGTTGGAAACAAGTGTTTGCTATCACTAATTTGTGTTTTTCGCAGAATTCTGTCAATCTGTTTCCTCTGTCGTTTCTTGCACCCAACCCAAAGGGCCCAATGCAAGTTCCTTCACGTCCTTCTCCTACGACAGCATTCCAATCTCTTAAGAGAATCAGATTTTCACCTGCTTTTATCTCTAATATAAGTTTATCTAGCGAACTGTATACCTCCTACACTTCTTCTTCGCTATGACTAGATGTTGGCATATATACTTGGATAATTACAGTGTCTACAGGCTTAGTTTCAATACTTAACTCTAAATTTGACTGTTGCGAACTCCTGCAACTCATAAACTTACGAATACCGACAGTAAATACACGACAAAATACACTATTCTACTGTAGCATTCATAAGCGGAACTACATTGCCCAATTTTGTTGATTTTGTAAAAAAAACTTATTCCAAAACTATTCCTAAACATATCTGTATTTTTGTAAACCTATGAAATTGCTGTATTTTTGTATTTTTATGACTTACGTGCTTTTTTATCTAATTTTATTTTTATTATTTCTTTATCTGTTTTATTCCTAAACATAGTTTTTCTGTAAACCAATGAAATCGCTGTATTTTTGTATTTTTATGACTTGTGTGCTTTTTTATCTAATTTTATTTTTATTATTTCTGTATATGTTTAAAAATCATCTGTCATGAATTAATTGTACTACCAAACATGTAAAAGCTCTTTGGGGGTTAAATAAATAAATATGGTTTTATGAATTGTTTTTCTGTTTAATTCGTAGAACTCCATTTACTTTTTTTAAATTTAAATTTAATGATGGTGTTATCAAGTTCTGCAAGTATTTTAGTTTCTGTTTCGGCTTAAAAGGCCATTTTCAAACTGTGGTTAAACCACTTATTTATATGATTTTAAGGTGTCTAAATTGATTTATTACCGATTAAACCAAATGCTGAAGGTTTGCACATTGGTTTAACTCATTTAAGATGTTTGTCTCTTTTAAGTGTCATTTTTACGTTTCATCGAGTTTCAAATAACAACGGTGCTGAAGATGTTTTCACTTCAATAAAAATTGGTATGAACTGTGAAGCACGTCAACGCTACATAAACAATAAAAGTATCTACATCAGATGTTTGACAAACATTTTATTAAATGTAGGGACCTGCTGGTTACATCAATTACATTTATTACCCAATCATTCCCTTTTAAAATAATAAATCAGAAGGGTGTTTCGGTCATAAGCTGTTGTTCGATTAACAAACCAAAGATAAAATGGTTGAGCTGTTCTATTGATTAATAATAAAGAAAATGGTTATTATGGTAAAGCAGGAGTCTACTAAAATATTGAATAATACATGCAACCACAGAGACATCTATTGACAACATTAGTTGCTGGTATTATTGATCATTAGAAATTAAACATCTTTCGTCAACTAAGTTCAATAGTTTCATCACAGCAGCATCTCGGTTTATTCCCAATACGGCACAATATCGCTGGCGGTCATCACACACGTATTAGATATTCCGTCTCAACATGCCGGCCCATTAAGAATACATCCCGTTCGTGTGCGTTTGTGCAAGCCGAATGTGACCGGTGGACCATGCAAATCTAATTTACACACCAACCGTTCCCAGATTTATTAGACGGTTCTAAGATCTCAGCGATTCAATAAAAAGGTAAAGATTGTTTTGGCAATCACTAATAGCCCATTCACACCATTCATTTATCGTTCATTTCGTGATTTCATTCCGCCTCTTTCCCTCGAAATGAACCGTGTGAACACGAAAGTGAATAGAGACAGTTCCGAATGAAGCATTCCAACAATGTTGGAATGCTTCCTTCGGCACTGTTCACTCGCAACCGGAATTTAACATCACGTGACGCGAATGATGTGTGTGAACACTCAAGTGAACAGTCTTTCACTCGCAAATTAGTCGGCCGAAATGTTCTGGCGTGAGGACGAGTAGCCGGAGCGGCTTAAACGTCAAAATGCTCCGTTTAGTTCGCTTTTCGAAATAACTCCTACACGTCTCATAGAAATCGTTGTTTCTCCCTTACTATCATAGTGAAAAATATGATCTAAACGGTATTGGAAAGAGAAAATAATGCTCTATATTATATTCAATATAACGATTAACCACAAACGAATACGAATGTACACTTCTATGGAACCAAAGTTTCTGATCGAATTTGAAAAAAAAAATTATGAAACATTGTGAATTTTTTATGAATTATTTTTATATGAAACGATAAAAAGTGAGGTGACAGAAACGTTTATAATTTATTTGTCTAACAAAATAAGTGTGTGTTTTTATATTTCTTTTGTTAACCAGTAATTTTAGTTACAATAAAAAGCAAGGAGAGCCATTTATTAAACTTTTAAAAGTTTATATTAAAAATTACTCTATTTAAAAAATTACGTGGTTATTTCTAATAATAAATTTTGGGAGCATATTTCATCACCTTTCCAAAACAGTTTTTTAGTTTTTGGATACGTTAATAAATATTCCATTTATATGGATTTTATTGCAAGCCGAGGCCTATTTTGGAATAAAAATATTTTCATGGTGCAAAAATAGTGGTAGATATCAGTTTTCAGGTTATTATTTAACCATATGTTCATTTTATGATGCTGAAATTTATTTACTGTTTACAAGAATCGCCAATTTCTCGTAATTTAGTTCGACGTTATCGGAAATGTCAATTGAAATCGTAAATATTCCCGAACATAGCCGTCAGCGCCGGACGAATTCCAATGCGGCCGCGACTACTCTCGACGACTTCGCAGCGAGAATGTCGAGTGAACTCTTCCTTCGAAGGAACCGTGTGAACACTCGGTGAAACGAGAATGGAACATTTCATCGAGTAAACCTTCATCCGAGTGATCCTTGTGACTTCAGCTTAATAGCCCATTCACACCATTCATTTATCGTTCATTTCGTGATTTCATTCCGCCTCTTTCCCTCGAAATGAACCGTGTGAACACGAAAGTGAATAGAGACAGTTCCGAATGAAGCATTCCAACAATGTTGGAATGCTTCCTTCGGCACTGTTCACTCGCAACCGGAATTTAACATCACGTGACGCGAATGATGTGTGTGAACACTCAAGTGAACAGTCTTTCACTCGCAAATCAGTCGGCCGAAATGTTCTGTCGTGAGGACGAGTAGCCGGAGCGGCTTAAACGTCAAAATGCTCCGTTTGGTTCGCTTTTCGAAATAACTCCTACACGTCTCATAGAAATCGTTGTTTCTCCCTTACTATCATAGTGAAAAATATGATCTAAACGGTATTGGAAAGAAAAAATAATGTTCTATATATCCAATATAACAATTAACCACAAAAATTATACAAATGTACACTTCTATGGAACCAAAGTTTCTGATCGAATTTGAAAAAGAAATTATGAAACATTGTGAATTTTTTATGAATTATTTTTATATGAAACGTCAAAAAAGTGAGGTAACAGAAATGTTTATAATTTATTTGTCTAACAAAATAAGTGTGTGTTTTTATATTTCTTTTGTTAACCAGTAATTTTAGTTAGAATAAAAGCAAGTAGAGCCATTTTTTAAACTTTTAAAAGTTTACATTAAAAATTATTCTATTTAAAAAATTACGTGGTTATTTCTAATAATAAATTTTGAAAGCATCTTTCATCACCTTTCCAAAACAGTTTTTAGTTTTGGGATACGTTAATAAATATTCCATTTATATGGATTTTATTGCAAGCCGAGGCCTATTTTGGAATAAAAATATTTTCATGGTGCTAAAATAGTGGTAGATATCAGTTTTCAGGTTATTATTTAACCATATGTTCATTTTATGGTGCTGAAATTTATTTACTGTTTACAAGAATCGCCAATTTCTCGTAATTTAGTTCGACGTTATCGGAAATGTCAATTGAAATCGTAAATATTCCCGAACATAGCTGTCAGCGCCGGACGAATTCCAATGCGGCCGCGACTACTCTCGACGACTTCGCAGCGAGAATGTCGAGTGAACTCTTCCTTCGAAGAAACCGTGTGAACACGCGGCGGAACGAGAATGGAACATTTCATCGAGTAAACCTTCACCCGAGTGAATGGTGTGACTTCAGCATTATAGCCCATTCACACCATTCATTTATCGTTCATTTCGTGATTTCATTCCGCCTCTTTCCCTCGAAATGAACCGTGTGAACACGAAAGTGAATAGAGACAGTTCCGAATGAAGCATTCCAACAATGTTGGAATGCTTCCTTCGGCACTGTTCACTCGCAACCGGAATTTAACATCACGTGACGCGAATGATGTGTGTGAACACTCAAGTGAACAGTCTTTCACTCGCAAATCAGTCGGCCGAAATGTTCTGTCGTGAGGACGAGTAGCCGGAGCGGCTTAAACGTCAAAATGCTCCGTTTGGTTCGCTTTTCGAAATAACTCCTACACGTCTCATAGAAATCGTTGTTTCTCCCTTACTATCATAGTGAAAAATATGATCTAAACGGTATTGGAAAGAGAAAATAATGCTCTATATATTCAATATAACGATTAACCACAAACGAATACGAATGTACACTTCTATGGAATCAAAGTTTCTGATCGAATTTGAAAAAAAAATTATGAAACATTGTGAATTTTTTATGAATTATTTTTATATGAAACTATAAAAAAGCGAGATGACAGAAACGTTTATAATTTATTTTTCTAACCAAATAAGTGTGTGTTTTTATATTTTTTTTGTTACCAGTAATTTTAGTTAGAATAAAAGCAAGTAGAGCCATTTTTTAAACTTTTAAAAGTTTACATTAAAAATTATTCTATTTAAAAAAATACGTGGTTATTTCTAATAATAAATTTTGAAAGCATATTTCATCACCTTTCCAAAACAGTTTTTAGTTTTTGAATACGTTAATAAATATTCCATTTATATGGATTTTATTGCAAGCCGAGGCCTATTTTGGAATAAAAATATTTTATGGTGCAAAAATACTGGTAGATATCATTTTTCAGGTTATTATTTAACCATATGTTCATTTTATGGTGCTGAAATTTATTTACTGTTTACAAGAATCGCCAATTTCTCGTAATTTAGTTCGACGTTATCGGAAAGTCAATTGAAATCGTAAATATTCCCGAACTTAGCCGTCAGCGCCGGACGAATTCCAATGCGGCCGCGACTACTCTCGACGACTTCGTAGCGAGAATGTCGAGTGAACTCTTCCTTCTAAGGAACCGTGTGAACACTCGGTGAAACGAGAGTGGAACATTTCATCGAGTAAACCTTCATCCGAGTGATCCTTGTGACTTCAGCTTTAGCGATCGATGGTTTGGGCAATTTTCGAATTTATGGATTTATTTTGCTTTGATCGCGTTTTCTGACGATTTAAGTAATGTTACGAATTTTAATATCTTTAGACATTTTTTGTAATGCATTATTAATTCTGTCTGTGGGTTCTTACAGAAAATCAGTGCTGCGATTATTTTCTTGGTTTTTTAAATGCATTGCATTCTCTGGAAAGTTTTTCCAGCAGTTCGAGATAGATTTAAGTGAGGAATCACCTTAATATTTTTAATTGTAACTTTAAAATGAAGCTATTACAAGTTGTTTTTACACATAGCACTCTTTTTAGGGTGAATTGCCTTAAACAAAAAAAAAGTTGTTTTTAATTCACAGAATACAGTTGTAGGTATCATGTGAATAATAATCTGCGATGACGGGAGTATTTTCTAACGGCGAAATTAAACTTGTATTAATTATTGACGACTAGCTATTTCCCGCGGCTTCGCTCGCATGGTATTAGGGGGGTTCCCACTCCTCCTCCCCCCCCCCCCCTCCCCCCCTCAACCCTCACCCACCACTTCACCCCTCCCTCCCCCCCCTTCCCCCCCCTCTTGCTCTCCCCCCCCCCCTCCTCCTCTCCCTCCCCGCTCCCCGCACCAACCCCCCCCCCCCTCAGAATTTATTTGATGCACTCCCCTAATAATTTTAATCGAATAAAGTATTATAGATATCTTCCTAATCGTGCCGCCTATTGCAATTTTTTTATACAAATTTCATAATGCCAGAGCTCTGAGCTGTAGCCTATGTATTATTCTGATCCGCGAGCTATATTATTGTTAAGTTTTATTAAAATCCATTCAATAGTTTTTGCGTGAAAGAGTAACAAACATACATACTCGTACTTCCACATCCATACAAACCTTCGCCTTTATAATATTAGTAGGAAGTTCGCTTAGATATGTTATTGGAACTTATTAGAATTTAAAATTAGAATTCGTATTTTAACTTCTTTAAACTCGTAGCCACTTAATGGCTTGAAATATTGTTATAATTTTTCAAAGAAAACTTATTCTGAAAGGATTTCACTTTGTGACGACAATATATATATTTTTTAAAATACAAATAACTTTGTTTACATCACTTTATTTATAATATATACAAACTACATGTTTCGTGAACGATGTTCATATCATCAGGAGTAAATATACACATAAATTTAAAAATTAAATTCAGTACCACTATGGTGAGGAAGGGATAGAAGGAAGGGGGAAGGGTTTGTGTGGGGGAAGTTCATTAAATTTCCCCCATTTGGAAGCGGAAATTCACCTATTTCTCGACATCCGATCAAACTGAAACTCGGCAGATGACAAATGCATTCTATCGACTTTGGTGGTAATAACGCATAAACACAAGGACATTTTCGCACTTTTTTGAAATTGGACGACATTACAGCAGTTAATGAGGCGAAATAATTATTGGTCCTATCCAATTGGGATTTGACTCAGTTGTTAGTGAAATTGACTCTGGTCCCTAGGGAGGAAATAAAATTGAAGTTTTAAAAGACATTTTAACAGTTCAGAGCAGCTTCAGGCGCCGCAACCGCTCTCACAAGGAAGATGATGGAATGATATGTAATTACGAATGATAGAGGAGCGCGCTAATATTTAAAGCGATAAAATCGATGCGAAAACTGTGAAAATATTTAACAAAACACGACTAGTTTAAAATAGATCAAAAATCTATCGGGGGCTGTCTAAAAAAGCATTTAAAGAAACACTGTGAATTTTTTCATGCATATAACTTATAAAATAAAAGAAACAGACTTGAAAATAAAACATTTCGGAACATACTTTAAGCTTAAAATTTTCAAATGTTTAAGGGAGTTATGCAAGAAATCGGTAGAAATTCGGGTAGCGGCGGCTTAAGAGACAGTCCCTGGGGAGGAAGGTTCAATCCTAAGTCAAATCAAAAAAGGTTTTTTTTCTTTTAAATTGGCTACTTGCCAGCCCAAGAGATGGCGCAACTAAGTCGACAATTGAAAATAGATTTATTATAGTAAAAAAACTTTGTTTTTACGTGTTAATGTTTTTTTTTTAATATTCAAAGCGCTCTATATTTGCCTACGCCGATCACTCACCTTCAATAGCCCGCTACACCCAGTTCCATTAGGAGCATTTGGGTATCGGCGCAGGTATCAGTAATACGGTCGCAAACAATCATGTTGTCAGTCACCCGACGCTATTCCATTCGGGACACCTGCTAGACACTTCTACGCACAATATGTGGCCCATAACATATCCACAATGCGGTGATATATGTGGTGCTACGCCTACGCCGCTACGGCGTAGCCAACATAGACCCCGTGATGAATGTCTTGAACGCTACGCGCATAATATTTATGTGTTCCGCTTGAGGAGTCGCTAATAAGAAGTTTTTAAATCAGAAAATGTAAATGATTAAGGTTTTTATGTTCAAATGACTCCACTTATCCAGGGTTTAGATTTAGAAAATTAGACTTATCGTGGGTGGATTTATGATTAATTATTTTATTAGCTTTAAAAAACATGTTCCATAACTGAGCACGATTCATGTATTTTTATTTTATTTTAGTTATTTAGGAAAATCAACAGATTATTTGCTTCCACTACAATAAAATTAATAACCACAAAACCTAATAACAGTTTCAATAATAATAGTTTTTAACCTAACTTAAAATAATAATAAAAACTAAAGGCCCTGTACCCGTGGGCTTTATTTATATGAATACCTCACAAGAGTCCCAACTGCTCCCGTCTGAAGCCAGTGAGACTATGGCATCCCCAATTGAGGTATGTTGTGAGGCTGAAGGTAGTGGGGAGGGGAAGGAGATAGTGAAGAGGAAGGTAAGGAAGTACCTGGCTATTCAGATTTGGTCACCAAACATGGCTAAAGCCGTCTCAAGCAACGTTTCAATTCTAAATGGTGGTCTTACACCAGGGCAATACTGAGAGTATCTTCCACTCTGGAACGTGCCGCAAATATACTATATAATATTTTAAACGAATAAATTGTGAAACAACACAAATTAATCAAATAAAATGTATTTGCCACGCCGGGATTCGATCCCGCGACCTTCAGTTCGCGAGTCAAGAGCCTTACAGCTGGACTACGCCGGCCGTCACTACACAACAGCAATAATAATAATATGTAATATATATTATAATTATACTTATAATCATATTAAAAGTGAAACACAATACAAGAGTGTTGAAGGAGAACAAATTGTAGACAGTGAGCTATGGCATTATGAAATTTACTAACCTTTACCTTTGTGGAATTTCTTTTTTACATTAGCTTCACACTGGAGGATGCCCTGAGGAAAATATTTTTTCTCGTGGCATATGTCATCTTTCGGGATGCTGTGTGAAGGGTTTTTTAAAGGATGTAAAGTGGAGGTACTTCCGGAAAGGAAACGGTTCCACGACAACTCGACAAAGTAGCATTTCAACACCCCTTTGAAAAGTCATTAAAAGTTATGAAAAAAAAAATAACCCATAAACTAACCTAACGTAGCCTATATAGTCAATAAAAAAATCATCACTTTTAATGACTTTTGGAGGTATGTAAGTTGTATGGTGTCCGATCCGGAGTTGTCCGGTAAATCAAATGAAACAGGATTGAGAGTTAGGGATTAATCTGGGGGTCAAGGGTGGCAAGGAGTGATGGACGTAGGAATCCACAATCCCAGCTGAAGATGTCAAAAGATCTCCCTCCATCCTTACTGAGTCACCAAACGTAGCAAACCACTTGGGATGACCTACTACAGTACCCATTCCCGCTCCCAAATTGTGTGTCAATGCAATTAAAGTCATTTCCTTGCCTTGTTTTTACTAACTAACTAACTAACTAACCATCACGCCGTTTCCCCGCAGGGGTAGGCAGAGAGGACGGACCGCCAAACAACTCGGTCTTGGCACACACTCTTTGCCTCACTCACATTCATACATGGTCTCAAACATTCTCTTCTATTATTCTGACTTTTGACATGGCCCGACTCAAGTATCTAATTCACTTGATCGTGCCATGTCTTCCTCGGGGGTCCCCGACTTTTTCTACCATTCACATTCGCGTCAAGTATATTCTCTTCTTACACTACTTTCTTCGTTCATTCGCTCTACATGCCCAAGCCATCTGAGGGTCCCTTTCTTAATCTTACTCATTATGCTTACATTAGCCTTAGGGAAGGTACCCATACTACGTGACCAACTTTTTGCAATTTTTAACCCCCCCACTTCCCCCCCCCCCCCCCCCCGCTCGCCGCCGCTCATTTGTACCAAGCGTGACATTTTGAAGACCCCCCTGCCTAAACGTGTCACGTAGTATGGGTACGTTCCCTTACATTATTTGCGGATATCCGCATTTCTCACACGATTATACATTGTTTTACATTTTTTCTCATTTCAATAGCACTCAGTTTACTTTCATCCTTCCTCTGCCAGTTCCATTCCCTACTGCCATACATCAGGGTAGGTACCAGGACTCCATTGTGGACTGCTGGCTTCGCTTCTTTTGACAGTTTTTTATTAGCGCCAACGGCATTCAGTCCTCCATTAATGGAGTTACCGGCATTCACCCTTCTTTCAGTATCTCTATCAGCCTTCCCATTTGTCGTAAACATACTACCCAGATAAACAAACTTTTTTATGTATGTTGTTATGTCACAAACGTTTTTACTGCGTTTAAATATATTCATTTACTTTTAAGGCTCTGCAACCGGGTTCGAAAAGAAGAAGATGGAGAGATACGAAATTACAAATGTTAGAGGAGAGCGCTAACATTTACAGCGACAAAATCGATGCGAAAATTGCGAAAATGTTTAATAAAACACGACTAGTTAGCAAAAATCTCGCGGGTATTGTCTTAAACAGCATTTAAAGAAACACTGTGAATTTTTTCATACATATAACTTGTAACGTAACTAAAACAAATGTGTTTATAATACAATTATTATAAGCAATAATTGTCAGCCTGAAACACTCATTTACATTGAAAAATCTTCCGAGAAAAGATACTTGCCGCCAACGGGACTTGAACCCGTGTCCTTCTGATTGCTGGTCGGATGCTCTGACCACTGAGCTATGGCGGCTTATCAAATACCCGCCAAATAATTCAATATATACTATTGTTTCATTCAACAATTACTGCCTATTATGTTTTCAGGCTGACAATTATTGCTTATAATAATTGTTACCCTTTGTGCTATGCATAAAAATCTTGTCTAAACGTTAGTTTATAAATTAAAAAATAAGTAATATATATATATTTTTTAAATAAGTGTTTATAATAATTTTTGGAGCATACTTTGCGGTTTTTTTCTATCGATGGAATTTTATATTATTTGCGTTTCGGCGCAGGCAATGTCTATATATTATCTTCAAGAATAACATGTATATTTTAAGAGCTTTAAAACTTACCGTTTTAAGGGAGATTTGTAAGAAATCAGTAGAAATTTGGGTTGCGAGCCCTTAAAAACGGGATTATTAAATAATAAGTACTAATAAAATTCCATGTTACGAAATGAGATTTGTAATAACAAATGCTAAAATTTAAAAAAAATTTGAAGTTCAAATTGAAATAATCCAGGTCGTAAAATTAGTAAGTTACTAAAATGTTGCAAAGCATATGACAGCGTTTCCTCTTCGAGTAATAACTGATGGTCAAAAACATAAATTCCCACTGTGAAACACCAAACATCGTTCCTCTATCGTGCTTTTATCAAAATTATGGAAAGCGCTTGAACTAAATTAACGGCGCTTCCAAATATCAACTTCCCATAATGAAGATTAGTCAAATTTATTCAAATAGGGAATATTTAGATAAACTGAAATGCAATTTAGGCCACACACATAGAGTTACAATGATTATGGGGCTACAAATTTTGATTATGCCCATAAATTTTGATATCACCGTCCGTGCAGTGTTACTGTATGCAGTGTACAGCGCTATCGATAATTTGTAGCAATTAATTACACGGGAAAATTGTTTTACTCTTGTTAGCATTATTAATTAAGTGGATGTTTTTAATTGCTTTTTGAAATCTTTACATAACTACATAGAATAAAGAAAGTATCGTAATAGAAATCTTAAAACGGTATTTATAATGAGGAAAATTAAATGCGTTTTACTTACTGTGGCAATATGGTGAGTTTTTTTTTGTTTGGTCCCGTGTCAATGTTGTATTCAAATATTGCTTTTAAAAAATAATTATAAAATTGAGAAAAAAAAGGTCAAGATCTCACAGTTTTATAGTTCGGTAAATCAAAGCAAAGTGGGAAAGAGTAATAGTGAATACCTCAAAAGAATTCCAGCTTCTCCCAACCATCTGGAGCCAGTAAAACTATGCCATCTCCAATTGGGTTAAGTTGGGGGGCTGAAGATGTTCGGATGATATGAAGAAGAGGAAAGTGGAGAAGTACCTTGCCATTTCACGCAACATTTCAATTCTGAATGCTGGTCTTACACCAGGACGATACTGAGAGTATCTTCCGCTCGTAAATATATACTATAAATTATTTTTAAAAAATAAATTGTAAAATAACACAAATTATTCAAACAAAATTTACCTGAGCACGACGGTATTTGAACACAATGTAATTTGGGATTTTCATAGGTCACTCCAAGTGGTCCACCGCGTTTGATGACTTTGCAGGGATGCCCGGGTTAATGGGGTGAGGTTTATCCATGTTCGGCGGTCCGGATAGGGAGAGACTGGATGAGGGAGAAAAGTTTCCAGCAGGGCTCTTGAGCATTCGCTTTGCACCGCAGTGGGAGGGATGGATTCATACGTGTGTCACTCCAGGATACACTGAACCTTAGATTCCTACCCACCTTCATACCTACCCCGAACTTCCTTCTCCTAAAAGAGACGCTCCACACAATATCCCCAAGGTAGAGGAGGAATGTAAAAAATAATATAAAAGAAAACATAAATATTTTTCTTTACGTTCTTTACAATCAAATGTTGAGATATGAGTTTCAGTCACTGAGCGCAGAAGGCTTTAGTGACAGTAGTTATCGACGGTTGTCTGTAAGATACATTGCTTGTCCTGGAGTAGAGATAGCTTAGCAGACTGATATTTTAAGACTAGAAATAAAGGACATTCCTGCCTCATGGCTATCCAACTTGATTGTTTTTTCCATCTAATAAATTAGACTGTTTAACCGAATTTTTATTTCGGGGTTTAACATGAATGATAATAAATCACATTTAAAATACCAATTGATTAAAAAAAAAACTCGTCTTCCGTCACGCATCACCGTGTAACAACTGTTCAATTTACGCGTCTAATATTCCGTATATTGGTTCAAAGTTAACTTCAGAAGACAACTGATGCCTCATTTGCATCAAACATTTTTCAATTTGATGCTCGCGGCTCGCTACTGGAGTACGTCTGAGGGAATTTTATATTCTTCGTCGTATTTTTTGCGAAAGATCAGTCATATAGAAAAATGATTCAGAAAACTTGCGATGGGTAAAAAAGATGGGAAAATAACCCAAAATTTCCGACATAAAACACAATTTTAATATCTTCCCTTTCCTTATTTCGTGGCTTAAGGGCTTTTTCTTTAACCACAAAAAGTACATTTGAATTTTGAAAAATAATAGGTTTTTTACATTAGGTTACAGAGAAATTTAGTAAATTCTAAAAACACAACATCCGTTTTGGGATTAGGTATCATCATCGGGCAACTATATCGAATTAAGGCTCTATTCGCCGTTATTTATACGAAGAATGTTTATATGAATATTTATTAATACTAAGTGCTAAGCTTAAACAAGGGTGAATTTGTATAATTTTGTTAAATTTGTATTGTCAATGTATTAATCGCACACAATATTACCTGATGACTGTCGCCAAAACGTTAAAAAATTATTTTAAAACACATTAAGTAAAGTTATTTCCGCCGACAAAACCAATTAAAGTCCAGACTGCTGTCCAGAAACACGAAGATATTAGTGTACAAAACACTTATCAGACCAGTACTTACGTACGCAGCTGAGACTTGGGTACTAACTAAGAGGAATGAGCGAGCACTGGACGTTTTTGAAAGAAAAATTTTGAGGCGCATCTTCGGACCGGTTCTAGAAAATGGATTTTGGCGCAGACGCTATAACAATGAGCTCTATACTTTGTTTAAGGAGCTATACGTCGCAAAATTTATAAAATTGGGAAGACTTCGGTGGCTGGGTCATATGGAGAGAATGACCGAGCATCAAGCACCAAAGTCCCTGCTGAACTCAAGACCAATAGGGCGAAGGAGACTGGGAAGGCCAAGACTAAGATGGAGCGACAACGTCCTCAAAGACATATCTATCTTGGAGCTTCCAAACTGGAGAGAGCTGGCACAAAACCGAGATGAGTGGAGGAAGACTCTTGAGGAGGCCAAGACCCACCAGGGGTTGTAGAGCCAATAGTGATGATGATGATGACGTTAAATCTATCTTCTTCTCCAATGATATATTACATTGACGGGAATATCCTTCAAAGTTACAAAAAGAGAGTTGATCTAATAAAAATTGAATTCAACGTGTTTTGAAAAACTGCTAAATAATGATGCACTCTGATAAATAAATTATTATTATTATAGTTTTGCACGCATACTTTCTGAACTATACCACGGTACAGGCAGTGAGATCACTCGATCACGTGCCTAACTGCAATAAGAAAACCTTTTTTGTTATAACTATTGCAAGATAATTATAATCATCATTATCATTACATAGTATAAAATGAAGTCCCTCAAAATGTATGTGCGCATAGATCTTTTAAACTACACAACGGATTTTCATGCGGTTTTCAACAATAGAGTGATTCAAGAGGAAGGTTTATATGTATAATACAAGCTCATTATAGTAGATAAAAGCCGAGAAAATCAAATATTCAATTCAAGCAGCGGGCAGCGGGCAGCTGGCAAGCGGGTGGTGTGGATTTTATAAAGGTTGGGTAATGGCGTTGTGTTTCGTTAGCCACAGCAACGTGTGGCCGGGTCTGCTAGTTTAAAATAAAACTAGAATCATAAAAATATAGAATGTGATTTACACTAACGGTTCGTATCATGGTATATTTGTAACTTTGTTATATTGAAGTGAAAACTTCTTTAGCACCGATTTTAAACTCGATGAAACGAAAACGAACGACACTAAAAAGAGAAAACCACTTACATCTATAAAAATTTTCCAGCGAGAGAATAATAATAATAATAATAATAATAAAACGTTTTTGTTGAAATGAATGAAATAGAATTTAATTTTTTTTAAGAAAGACAAATATTCTCGGATAACGAATAACCGAACAATGTTTGAAAATCTCCTACAACAACCACACTAAGCGGAAAATGTTGCTTGTGTCTTGATGGAGGACTTACCTAGCCGAGGAATCGAACACGCCCGGGTGGTACCCAAACGCGATGTCCACTCAGCCACTGACCGGCAATAAAATATTTATTTAATTCATGGGTACTCGGTTCCAATATAATACGACAAATCCACAATCCTACGGTGGTCCCCTTTGGTCTAGTGGTATAAAGCGCCTGACGGACCTCAGCGGCCACACATGTAGTGGACCAAGGATCGAATCCTACGAAAACCAAAAGGGTAAAATTATTTTTATTTTTGTAAAATCAATATCCAATCTTCAAACCACTCTAAAAAGAACAGGCAAAAGAAAACAAAAGAAAGCGACGTCTAGTAACTCCGAAGAAGAAAACACAAAGGTGCACTGGAATTCGAGTGCGGAGCTATCGGTCTCCTCTTTGTGCGGTGCTTCGCAGCTTCCACACCCTTATCTAATTTAATTTTGTCGACCAAAGCCGGCTGGAGAAGTCTAGGTTAGGTCTCCCGATCCGGCCCGTCATGCAGTAGTTCTCAAACGCATTTGCCGCCAACAATTAAACAAACTACGGCACCCCTGCTAAGTCACCAAAGCTCAGCAAACCTCTTGGGTGACCCATGGCAGGGTACCCGCCTCCCAAATTGCGAATTTTTGTCACCAATGCAAAGCTTAATGGCGTATGTTCACTTCAACGGGTATCGCTAATAAACAAATTTATAAATAGATGATAATGTTTTGTATTCAAGAATAATTCATCACTTCAAATATTATGATCCTTTGTCTCTCCACACCTTAAAAGCCCGAACCTCTTACATCATATTATTTATGCTTAATTACTGTAGGTAATTTAATTAAGAAGCGTTCACACGCGTTATTCATTTCGCATATGGCGCTTTGTATACTAACTTCTGTAGGGAGACAAAGCAGCCCACTCACTGGGGAAGATATTGTGATAATAATTAGTTTACACCATTATATTAAGGTTATTAAGAAAACGAACAGGAATTTCCTGGTTTTATTGGCACAGTGAATTGGGTCTAATGTATCGTGTTCAAAGAAAATAATATTAGGTGTGTGAACGTTTAATTTACATGACAGATCATGTCTGAAATTATAAGCGAATATTTCTTTTAAAGATTTTATTTGAAATGTGGGTGGTATTGCCCCTGCTCCGTCTCTCTGGGAGGGCTGAAAGTGGTAGGCTTAGGGGCAACAGGGGGGGTGCTGTAGGGAAATAAGGTTCGACTTGATGCGGCGGTGGTAACAATAAATTGTTAACTATTTTAAGTCAGCTAGCTTATTTTTTTAACATATATTATGGTACGTAAATTTGGCGACCGGACAACTCAGAATGAACTCAACTGAACACACCCTTTAAAAAGTCATGAAAAGTGATGAAAAAAATACAATAAAAAATAATTTTTAATTTTAACTTTATAAGTAAAATCACAAATTATAATATTCAATTAAATGAAGACAATATTTGCGAAACTCAATCAAAAATGTGGAAACAGAAGAATCAGAAAAAGATAATGACTCCACCGACCAATAGGGTCCCATTGGAGCAAATATCTTTTTCTGATTATCTTCATTTTCTTAACGCAATATGTGCATTAAGAAAATGATGATAAAGTTGGTACTTCTTAGTCGAATTGTGATACAGTTAAAAGTGACCGAATTAGATATAGATTCCGTTGCTCAATTGGTAGAGCACTTGCCATGTAAGCAAAGGTTCCCTGTGGAGCCAATATATTTTTCTGATTTTGTAACTATTTTAATTCTTTTAGCAATATAAATACTCAGTTCAAATCCCAGCGACAACCATGTGATCAATGAAATAAGGGATATCTGAATGAAACAGAAATTCAAGTTTAACATTTATTGTAATCAACAGTTTGTAAGCATGAGACAATTAACTATTCAAGGAATATATTTATAATTATTCATCGAAACTCAGGATGTGGTCCAGGGTTCCTTGAAGAGGAATCTCCTGTGATAATAAAATATGCAAGTCACTTCTATAGAAATCAGGATCAGCGATGTATTAACATAATTGTCAGAACCAAGTCAGAACTAACCTTTAACCAGTATGTCGGGCGCCAAGGCCAGTCTCAATGACATGACCATTAAATAAAATATGAACTATTTGAAAACCAGTATATAGGAAACTGACGCCAATCCATGCCACCATGCCAGCCGGAGACCAGGTTTTCCCGCACCCTCACGCTACACGTCAAATCCGTCGACCATCCGTCGACTCACCGCTCTTCCGTCCTCTCTCTAGATGTCGCCACTGTTCCGTCCGAAGTTAGCAAAACAAACTCATAGAGTAAAGTGTTTTTGTATTGTCAACATCCAAATAATCGAGGTAACATGTTAGTTAACCTGTTACAATTTTTCTGTCTCCAGATTTTCGATAAAGTTTCGCTAATATTGTCTTCATTTAATTAAACATCAAAAATTGGTTAAATAGATTACTTTGGGTTAGGTAATGGGTTATTTTTCAATTATTTTTTCCATAGCTTTTAATGACTTCAAAGAGGTGTTGAGTTGAATCTGAGTTGTCTTGGAATCCGTAAATTTACGTACCACATTGATTTTCATTGGAACAATTTGCGTGCATTTTCAAATTTATTGTTAATGACAGTAATTATGCTTCAATTTGATCTAATTTTTAGTCAAAAGATGTTTGATGATTTTTTGGCTTTGTGTATCTCCCAACTGAATGCAATACAAAAGTACTCGCAGGTATGAAATAAAATGCAACTCGCATTTATATAGTTAGTCGCATGAACGGAATACAGATCGCATTATTGAAGTAAAACTTCTTTACGCACGCTTGAATTGGGGGGTAAGCTGGTGGAAGCGTTACGATGAGGATGAGGATGGTCACCCCAAGGTCGTAGGTCACCCCAACAGTATTTTGTCGGCTGAAAGAAAAAAACTACATTCTATATTTTGTACCTACATACTGTGTGGATCAAATTCAATAATATTTTTACTTTATATTTATTTTAAACAAGTGTTTTAACCCTTAACAGTTGTTTCCTGCACTGTTTACGAGTATAATTTTGTAAATATTGTTATGTAAAAGCCTAAATAGGCGTTAAATAAAAAGTTTAAAATAAATAAAAAATTATTTAAAAAAATAAAAGGTAATGAAAGAGGATGACTTTGACACAACAACAGAATTTTGGTTTGGATAGAAATGGTTTTTTTAATTGATATTCTAAGTTATAAGTAATGAAGTCAAGCTCTCTGGAGAGTTTTCCCAACGCTTGAACAATGGCAGTCGCATGTTAGCTCGTTAGTTTGAAACTAATGTGCGGTTTACTCGCAATTTACTAAAACTAACTATTTTAACTCTGCGGTAAGATGCGAGATTACCGGATTCAACTTCAACGAAACGAACGAAGAAAAGTGTCGAGAGCTCAACAAGTTAATCTCGTGGCAATTAGTAGGTAATCATTTCAAGATAAAGTGGATTTGGCTAGGTTAGGTTAGGATTGGTTAGATTGGGTGAGGATAAGCTAAGTTAGGTTAAATTTGGGTGATTTCGATTAAATATATTATATTGTGGATTGCGGTTCAGCTTTACACGAAACTAGAGAAATAATATTATAAGAGAGACGGTACATATGAACTTCAGCAAAACCAAAAATATGCACATGATGTAAGATAATGTCAAGTCAAGTCAAAGCATGAACAATGTTTCGATGAAGTTTGTGGTGTTCTGTTGTTTTTTCTGATGAACAATACTTCTAGGATGATCGGGAGTTTCATCCATACTTCAGTTCGTCAGGTTACGAGTTATTATTTTTAACATTTCATATACATTCAACATATTCATACACAATAGAGACATTTTTTTACAAAATACGCACAGCTCGCAAAGAGCATCTTGGAATGAGTAAATATTTTGCAGCAAAAGGTCAGAAGAATGTGTGAAATGATTTGTGACCGGTAATATGTTCGGCGTTCTCTTTTATAAAGTGCAAGTAATTGCTTGCTTCACAGAAATAATCGTAATATAATTATAGGAAGCTGAGTGATGCCTTCAAAGGGGTTAATCCTTTGACGGCAAGGTTGGAATGCAATATAAATTGTCACAATAATTTATTACGTACACTTCATTATGCCCTTTTGACTAATTTATTCTACAGTTGCTAGTTTGGAGCGGTTTGGTGCGTTATGAGGCTTATTTGGACGTGGCCAATGAATTATTATCAATGCAGGAATTCTAAGATTCCAGAAATTATATATTTGGTCAGGTTAGGCTAGTATAGGTAAAGTAGTGTTAGGTGAGGTTGGAAAAGGTTGGTTAGTGTGATTTCAGCTGGTCTTTGTATGTTAAGTAAGGTTCAAGTAAGTCCTAATTGATTATGAAGCTTTTAAAAAGGAGATTATATATTTATTTAGTGCAGGATCTGAAGATTGCTGATTCGTTTCCAGTCAAAATATGAAAAAATGTTTATGGTTTTATTTTGTTATAAATGTTTACCTTTTTATAATGACGATAATAGAATTTTTTTTTTTGGTTTCTGGTTTACGTTTATACCTCTTTCAATTCCTAAATACGAAACTAACAATAACTGCTATGTCTCACAGGGATACTCAGGAATAATGTAATACTACGCACCTTAGTCCCTTAACACACATTTTTGTTCATCCACATTCATGCTTACTCTTGAATAATCAAGCCTTTTTATGGCAAGCCTCTAGTGGATTTTATTCAGTTCATCTTTTCTTCCTTGAATACCTTATATCATCTGTCTATGTATTTTATGCCTTTGCATTATAGTAACTTGAAATGTTATTCTTCTATATCTGTTTTCTGTATTGGGATTTATCATTACGTGTACGCTCTAGCGTTATAATTCATATTGTTAAATTGTTCAATTGTCCTGCTGACATACTACTTTGGCAGTTTAGCAGAGGCTTATAATGAAGAATAATATGAATAAATAATCACTTTTGGCCAAGACATTTTGGGTACTTTGCAACAAAGCTATTCAAAGCGATTCCACTGACCAAGCTCTATATATATATATATAAAAATCAATTGCTGTTCGTTTGTCTCGCTAAAACTCGAGAACGGCTGGGCCGATTTAGCTGATTTTGGTTTTGAAATGTTTATCGTAGTCCAAGGAAGGTTTAAAAGAAAATATGGAAAAGTTGCGAAGAAGATAATAAAAACAACATTTTCATTTTCCCATATAAACTGTTCTACCCAACTTTCCTGTCAAACATTTGACGTTCCTCGGGTCCACTAGAATTGAAGCAAATAAAATAGTAATAATATAATAGCTATATATAGCTTTTTTTTAAGTTGTAGAAGGTTCTTACGGAGCGCAGAACATTGAATAATTTCAGAAAACTTCGTACGTTTGATAGTTCGCGAGTTTGACGAAATAAATTTAGCACGAATTGCTAACCGTTCATCCGATTGCGATGAAAATTTGGTAAGTTGTTGTGATATACATACTGGTGAGCTCTGGCATTATGAAATTTATATTAAAAAAAAATCAATTGGTGCCACGCGAACTGTTTGAAAACTAAATGTACCGGGACTGAATGTATGGAATGCGTGGGGGGAGTCGGATGGGAAAGGGGTGAAGGATAAGGGAGGGGAGGGGAACTCGGGAAAGGGTGTTCGCGGGAGAGGTGGGTAGGGAAACACCGGAGGGGGGGAGGGGAACTCGGGAGGGGGAGAGGAACTCGGGAGGGGGGTTCACGGGACACGGAAAGCGGGCGAGGGGAGTGGGGAGAGGGAACGCGGAAAAGGCGGAGTGGGAACGCAAGGGGGGAAAAGGGACGCTGAGAGGAAGGGGAGGCGGAAGGGGAACGGGACGAATGAGAAAGGATGTGCAGGGAGAAACATTTTCTTTATTAAATGGCATGGCAACGCATGCCGGGTACCAGCTAGTTTTAAATATAAATCAGTTATCAAGTTTTAAATCATCAGCCAAGACAGGTTTAACACCAAAACCAATTTATTCTCGTAAGTATGCATTTCCAATGGTACGATTTTTTTTTTACATTAGCTCCGCACAGGAGGCCCTGAGGAAAATATTCCCCTCAGGGCCTATATCATCTTTGGGGACGCTGTGTGGAGGGTCTTTTAAGGAAAGAAAGGAGAGGAAGTTCTAGGAAGGAAAAGGGTATGAGGGGTAGGTAGGAATCTGGGGGTCAGTATGTCCAGGAATGTCGGACATATGAATCCATCCCTCCCACTGTGGTGCAAGGCGATGCTCCGAGAGGTACGCCCGGAGAAGCAAATGGACTCCCTCAACCATTCTCTCCCGGTCCGGCCTACCAGGCAGCAGGTGGGCAGACGCATCCGCCGCCAAAACCCGGACAAACCTCATCCCATGAACCCAGGCACCCCTGATAAGTCACCAAACGTAGCGAACCACTCGGGGTGACCTATGGCAGATTATCCAATAAATGGTTTCCGGGGTGGCGGTATGATTGTCTTTTATTTTAAACGCAGCATTGTATTGCTATTTGTATTTTTGTTATAAACTGCTCCTATTCTCAACCCAGGAGTTCCAGTGAAATAGGTATAGCATATCACAAATTTTAATAGAATTAAAAAGATGAATAATTAAAAAATAAAATACTAAAACGCTTCCGACTCCCCCTACATCAATTTTATCGCCAAGCGAAATCTCCTCAAAAAACTTTCTTCTTTGATCCGATCAATGACCTACATACAAAACAATCATAATGTCCTTTATAAAGCGAGATTACAATCTTCAACATTTCCCTTAAATCGTTAAATATTCTTCTAAGACCTCCTCCTTCATATTTTGTACAATAAACTAATACGACGTTCCAAGACTTAATATCGTTAACATCAAACATGATAACCATTTATAGAACTTTCCTAAAATATCATCCTCAAATATTTGATAACTAAATGATGGAAACGAATTTACTTGAGTCCATTACTTTTAACAAATTAAGTTGGTTTTTGTGGTTCTTCATGAAGGCTGAAAATATAATTTTCTGAAAGCTTTTGTTAGGTACTTTGATGAAAGATGTTATTAAAAATGAATAAATTACTATATTATCTGACACATTTTTATGTATGAAAGACATTTTACAATCCTGTGTGTATCAATACCTTAGGCCTTAGGCTATTTTGTTCGCTTTTGGAAATAACGCTTTTAATTGATGGTGTTTGGAAGAGAGAGCACGAAAACAATGTGCAACATTGTTGTGAATTTTGAATACTTGGAGCAGGTGGATGAGTTTGTTTATTTGGGAAGTATGTTTACGAGAGATGGGAAGGCTTATAAAGATATTGAAGTAAGGGTGATTGCAGGTAACTCTGTTAATGGAGGACTGAACACCGTTAGAACCAACAAAAAACTGTCCAAAGAAGCGAAGCTAGAAGTCCATAATAGAGTACTGGTACCTACCCTGATGTATGGCAGAGAGGCATGGAACTGGAGAACTGGAGAACTATGAAGACTGAATGCTGTAGTAATGAGATCCCTAAGGCGTATGTGTGGTAAAACCATGTATGATTATGTGAGAAACGTGGAGATCCGCAAAGAATGCAAGGCTGATGTAAACGTAATGAGTAAGATTAAGAAAGGAACGCTCCGATGGTATGGGCAGGCAGAGCGAATGATTGAGGAAATGAGTGTAAGAAGAATATACGACCAAGTGAATCAGATACTTGAGTCGGGCCATATCAAGAGTCAGAATAATAGAAGAGCATGTATGAGACGATGTATGAATGTGAACGAGGCAAGGAGTGTGTGCAAAGACCGAGTTGTTAGGCGGTCCGTCCTCTCTGCCTACCCCTGCGGGGAAACGGCGTAATGGTTAGTTAGTTTTAGTTAGAATTTAAGTTTCATGGAAATTCTTGTGTCTGCCTTACTATCTTAGTGAGAAATACCATCTAAAGGCTGGAAAGAGAAAACATCACGCTTTACATTCAAATCTAAAAGTTAACCACAAATGAATTAACATACCTATACACCTTTAATTAAGAATAATACGTAATATGAAAAAACAGCACTGTTATCATGTTACACGGGTGAGGTCCAAAAATATTCCCCCAGCCTTTTTGGACAGTGAGCTACTCAAAATAGTAGAAACAACTAAACACTTACGACACCCAACAAGTTAACAGCTAATGATGATATCGATAGGCAGAGGCGAGCACTGAGTGTAAAAGCAAACATGATGCAGCTCAGACAGGTGAAAGGGATGTTCTTATCAGCCTTCTGTACTAACTTGTACCATACGAGCTCTGGGCCAACTACACAAAGAGAACCATGGAAAGGCTTCGGGTGCAATATAATAATGCCTACAGTATGCTGGTTGGGCTTCCCGGGCAATCTTAATGAGAACAAGGATTGCAGAAATGAGGGAAAGGATCAATAACTCCACAATAATAATAATAATATACCAAAATATTAAAATAATTTAAAACCTTTTCCACTTAATTTATTTATGACCTTACCCGGTTTCAGCCTATTTATGCCATTTTCAGACTTATACCTTTTTTCTTAATCTACAGTTTATTTACATAACGCATGGAGGAGAGGGAGAGAGATAGTATTCAACGATTTTATTCAAATTTCATGGATGTTCCCGTATCTTCGAGATTGAATATCTACATTTTTGGTTATTACCAGAATAATAAGGCATAATTACCTTGAGTTTAAAGATTCCTTTAATATTTGGGGAATACCCCACACCACATTTACTATTTTTTGTGTGAATGCCGCACAAGAGTCCCTACTGCTTTCATCTACCAGGAGCCAGTGAGACTATGGCATCCCTAATTGGGGTACGTTGTAAGGCTGAAGGCAGTAGGGGGGGGGGAGGTGATGTGAAAAAAGAAGGTGGGGGAGGTTCCTGGGATATTCAGATCTGGTCACCAAACACGGCTAAAGCCATTTCAAGCAATATTTCAATTCTAATGATGGTTTTACACCAGGGGGCCAAGTCTCTATCTTTTATTGTTTACTAACAGCTTGTTACTTAACATTAATTACGTCACAAACACGTATTTTGACCTTAACGCTATTTTTTGTAGTCTCTATTTCTATTTCGTAATTAATGTTAAGTAACAGGCTGTTAGTAAACAATAAAAGATAGAGACTTGGCCCCCAGGACGATACTGAGAGTATCTTGCACTCTGGAACGTCCGCAAACACACCTTATAGTATTTAAAATGAATAAATTGTGTAATAATACAATTCAATCATATAAAATTTACACGCCGGGATTTGAACCCGCGACCTTCGGATTGCTAGTCGAGATCCTTACTCCTAAACCATGGAGGCCGTCCAACTGTGATACGTATAAATTACTATATATATATTACCGATTGACCGGTCAGTGGCTGAGTTGGCAAAGCGTTTGGGTTGCACCCACGCCTCCCGTGTTCGTTTCCTCGGCTGGTTAAGTCCTCCATCAGGACACAAGCAACATAGTCCGCTTATTGTGGTGGTAGTAGGAGAATTTCAAATATTGTCAGGTTATTTGTAAACCGAGAATGTTTGTCTTTCTTTTTAAAAATATTAAAAAATATATTTTTCCTCTTATTATCACCCATCCACAAGCCAATTATTGGTATAAATCCTAAAATGTGAAATGAAAAATAATAATGATAACAAATTATTTATTCGGTGATCTAACCTAACCTAATCTCCAACATTCATCGTTATAACTTTAACAAAAAGACGAGGGTGGTAAGTTTTTAAAATATCAATTAACTAGCTGTTTTTCATACTCCCTACCCTGATTAAACTCTGTGCACGCTACTGCTCGTACGATAGCGATGATAGCTTACCGAAATCTAATTTCATTGCATCCCCAAACAACATCATCCATTTTCCACACCTCCATTAATATTAATAAATACAAGCAACGAAATAATATTTAACCTGTATTCGGGAAGTACATAGTCGCGGGTAATATTCCCGTTTGAGAATCAGGGGAGCGAGTTACTTGCTACTCAACCGGTTCTCCGGAACATTGAGCCAGGGGCGAATCATTCCACTGATTTTACTTTATCAAACTCTAAATCTTTTTATCTTAAGACTTACATAATACACGTTTTTCCAGTTTTACAGCTAGCAAATTAAATTTATTGTCCATGTTGCACAATTAGCCCACCAATAGGTACTATCTACCATCGTACCACTTACAAACTTCTTCCCACTAGTCCATGTAACAGTCCCAGTAGGCGATAATTTTTAATAAACTCAAAGCAATTTACTATGCACAAGGTCTATCTTTAATCAAATGCGGTATTATAGCTGTAACGGGTGTGTTCCACGATTTGTGACGTGGTCCCACAAAAAGATTCGATCCCAAGGCGCGGCTGAACGTAACCACGGGTCTCCCATTCTATGTAAAAACTTCGTAATTGTATGTTTTTTTTCATATAAATAAACGTCGGAGTGGTGGAGCGAGCAAGATAAGAGGGAGTGTATCGCTATCATCGGGCGCTTTCACACGATTCTAGGGATCGTACCCGGGGGCAGAGGCAATGGCAGACTGCTGTCATTGTCACACCTGGTTCCATGACAGTTGATCTTGCAACATTTGGTCCGGCGACAGTTGGTCCGGCGACATTTGAGCCGGCAGACATTTAATCCGGCCGACACTTGATCCGGCGGACAGTTGATCCTGCGGACATTTGATCTGGCGACAATTGATCTGGCCTGATCCTTTAGAAGATTTTTTCTTCAAGTAAGTATGTAAAGAGGATATACGGCCGTACAACCAAAGTCGATGTACTTATATCTGAAGGCATCTTGAGTGAAAATCCGCTGTAAAAATATTTTTACTAACAATAATTTAGACTAACGAAATACGGCACTCTTATACGTGCAGTCAGTTTAACAAAAAAACCGTAAAAGATTCCTACTTGCGTATATATACTACTTTTTTATCTGAAAATTACACTAGAGTCCCAACTGATCTCAATCGTCTCGAGCCAGTGAGTGCCAATGGCATCCCCAATTTTGGTATGGTGTGATACTGAGGGTAGTGGGGAGGGGAAGGAGATGTGGAAAACGTACCTGGCTATTCAGATCTAGTCACGTCATTTCAAGTAATACGATTAAACCTACGTACACTGTACACCAAAAAATAAAAATAAAATTATAAAAAAATTTATATCACATGATTTTTGTAATTTGCTCTCTGGTGATTACTTGTATCGTACGGCCGTATAATCTCTTTACATACTTACTTGAAGAAAAAATCTTCTAAGGGATCAGGCCCGATCAATTGTCGCCGGATCAAATGTCCGCCGGATCAACTGTCCGCCGGATCAAGTGTCGGCCGGATCAAATGTCGGCCGGATCAAATGTCGCCGGACCAACTGTCGCCGAATCAAATGTCGCCGGATCAAATGTCGGGTCACCGTCACACCTCCTATAAATATGGGCCCCACACTCTTTTCCGGTCAATTCTCCAGTGAGACTCGTCTTGACAACAACTCTCTCTGCTTGTCCGCCTGACCTCGCTCTGACCCTGCATCCATCCGCCTCGTTTTTCTACTGACCATCGCTCCACCCTGGACCATGGATTACCCTACACTCTCTGGACCAGATCCGGCTACGTCATATGGAAGGAGCCATTGAATCACCTAAGACCAGCTCTAAAGCATGGAAAACAGACTACTTTCTCCTTCACACGTGGTAAAGAAGTGACATTTGGCGCCTCCGTGGATTGGGGCCTCCAGCTTAACTTACGGTTTTAGCGTGTCTCACCCTGTCTGGCACAATACCTTTAATTATAAAGATTATTCCAGTAATACCGACCACAAGCAATTCGGACGAAATCTTTAGGAGAATCTTTGTTTTGGACATTAGGCAACTTTACACCAAAAAGCACTTAACCGGCATACCTCTTCAATCACAGAATTGCTTTTGACAATGTCCACACCGCTCATGACACGAGAATCAAAAGATATAATCACTTACTTATCCCGCTTAAACAACTTTTGGGCAAAATCAATTTTAGAAACTTTTGCGACAAAACAATTATTCTAAATATTAAATCAGTCAAGACAGATCAAGCATCAACTATTTTATCAACTAGTTAAAAAGTACGTATTTTTAATGGTACCAGATTTAAATGTCCGGGTTAAATGTTCCCCAAAAAAAAAAAAAAAAGGAAAAAAAGAAGGAAAAACTAAACCCTTTCACACACTTCCCCAAATGATCATCTAGTCAACCCACGCTATGCAATTGCACTATATAAGTAGATATTATAAATACAAAACAATACAAGAACAACATGTCAACCTACTAGAGACCAAATGGGAATATAATTCACCGACTCCAGATATTTTCATATCAGAGGGTTCGGCTCTGTGGCATTTCTAATTGAACCTATAAATCCTACTGATCCCTCAATATAAATATTTAAAAAATCCTTTGTAATCCTACATGTATTTAAAATGACTGATTTTTGCATTTTTGATTGTCTTTGTATTTTAAAAGTAGATAATATTGCCTTGTATTGTAAACTGCTTAAGGCTCCGCAACCGGGCCCGAAAAGAAGAAGATGGAGAGATTCGAAATTACGAATGTTAGAGGAGAGCCCTAAAATTTACAGCCACAAAATTGATGCGAAAATGTTTAATAAAACACGACTCATTTAAAATAGAGCAAAAAATCTCGCGGACATTGTCTTAAACCGCATTTAAAGAAACATTGTGATTTTTTTTTCATACATATAACTTGTAAAATAACTGAAACAAAATTGTTTATAATAATTTTTTGGAGCATACTTTGCGATTTTTTTCTATCGAGGGAATTTAATAAAATTTGCGTTTCGGTGCGGGCAATGTCTAGATATTATCTTCAATAATAACATATATTTTTTTAAAAGCTTTAAAACTTAACGTGTTTAAGGGAGTTATGTAAGAAATCGGTGGTAATTCGGATAGCGGGCCCTTAAAGCCGTGCCGGCTCTCAACGTTGTATGTCCTAGTGAGACAGGCACGATACGTCGCCAATGAAATATATCTAACAAAGTTGAATAGATAATTAAAAAATAAGAATAATAATGAATTTCCTTTCTGATAAGTATCTTAAAAATCAATCTTTGTATTTGTATTGTTTGAGTCTCTTCAATATCCATATTTAGGTATTGTTTTTCTTAAAACATCCCTGATTAAATTCTCATTGCCTCCTGTGAGGGTTCAAAATAATATATGACTTTAATGCAGACTTTTATAACGACTTTTGAAACGGTAAAATACTCGTCATGTGTACAAACAGAATGCTCAGAAGTCCTTTTTTGCAAGCTTATAATTTTACGTGAGGCTCATATTCGGCTTACGTATTTAATCCGTCCCTGGCAGTGGCCAGTGCCTAGATCCTAGAATACACAACCTTCAGCCAACTACCTGGTGGTGGGGACGGAAGCATTAATTGCATAAAGCCCTCATATCCGCAGTGTTAAATGTTTACGTTCCCCGCTGTACGGTGTACGGTGTACGGTGCACACTCCTACCTAGGTCCCAGGTTGTAAGGGAAAGCCATAAGACTCCGAAAGGAACCTCCGAAGTAGGGATTAACTTATGTTTGGCTGTTTATTAATGCTATATCATGTGTGTTTCCAATTTTGTTATGGGTTTACACTCTGGTTGAAAATACAACTACGTTAAGTTAGCCTTTCCGTGGACCGTTTAAATTGAAATTCTATGTATCAACCATCGTCTTAGCGCTGGCACATAACGCTTTTATTAATACGTATCATTGTTTATCATTACTTTTAAGTGACTTTTGTTTTAAAAATCTAGGGGTAAGGTTCTCGACTAGCCGCGGGTTCACAACATAATTTTATTTGATTCATTTGTGGTATTTCACAATTTAATCATTTGAAAATAATAAAAGATATATTTGCGGCAGGTTCTATAGAATAGAAGATACTATAAATATCGCTTGGTCGAGACCGCCATTCAGAATTGAAACGTTGCTTGAAATGGCTTTAGCCATGTTTGGTCACTAGATCCGAGCAGCCAGGTACTCTCCCACCTTCCTTTCCTCCATATCCTTCCCTCCCCACTACAGTTGGGACTCTTCACATTAAAACTAAAATAAAAATGTAAATCGTCGGTTTCCATCGTCTCAAATTTCTGTATAGTACTTACGGGGGTATTCTAGTGTAGATGCGTGAATTATAGGTATTTTTGCAGGTGCAATAAAAACAAATATAATATTTCCTATAGCCTTTATTTTACCAAGAATTTATTAAACATAAAAAAACGAAAAAAATTAAAATTCAAAAGTTACAAGGTGTTGAAGTGGCGGGGGGGCTGAAAAAAAAGCGCTGCCTGGTTTACACGATTGCAATTCTCCTAGTTATCAGAAGAAAAAAAACAAGTTAATTCTTAATTCAAACAAATGCTGCTATGGCCCGAACCTCCGAAATGAAAAAAAAAAATTTATTTTGCAAAATGGCGGCTGCCTGATATAAAAAGACATTTTCACCAGTTTTTTTGACTTTCCCGAAATAGTAAAAAAATAGTAAAAATTGAAAATTTATAATATTTTTGGTTCATGCCATGGAGTAATGTGTAGAAAAGGCTCATACTAAATTTCAAGTAAATTGGTTCTGTAGAACTTGAGATATCGTGTCAACCGTCTCGAAAAAAGTAGTTTTGAGAAAAATGCATTTTAAGTTTTGTTCTATTTAGATTCCACCTTAACCGCGACACTAAACTGATTATAACTTGTAAAATAATTCTAATTGTTGAATAACTAAACTATGGGAATTAAAAAAAAAACATTCTAAACTAGAATACCCTCTTAAATTTCCGTATATATCTTAAATTTCTGAATAATACTAAGATTTCCGTCTAATATCCACTTATATTTCGTAAAATACTTAATTTTCCGAATACTTATTCGAATTTCGTAAAAAACTTTAATTTCCGTATAATTCTCTTTATCACGGCGCTGCCCCTCCCCCCCCCCCCTCTCCAGTCAACATTGGTGACTTTTCATTACTTCTCCGCGTTATTCTGAATGTGGTTTAATTACTCGGCATCCAAACAAAATACAGCTCTTTCCATACCGCGCCGGAACAAAGCTTCATTCGCACGAGGCAGCGCCGCGTACTATTGCCGCCGGGGGTTGCGCCGAATTGCTCGTCATACATTCGAATATACTAATTAGTAGCCCTGGACCGCGCTTTGAACACCCATTAGTCACGGTTCGGTAGGTCCGACCGCCAGACGTATACAAGTACATATTATATATAATGCTATACTCGCCGTACACCGTGCAGTACAGTCCATACGGCCGCTTTCCGATAGACGGACGAACGGACTGCCCCGAATCTAGAAGTTATTTACAGAAAATAAATAAATAAAACATCTCGCCAAATGAAGAAAATTATGATAATAATTCTTGGCTGATTTATAAAGCGATGTTTTCGTGAAAAATCACCTCAAAGGCGCTGTACAAGTAAAAATATAATAAAATTGATATAAATAAGATTTGTAATTATAAGTGGTGACTTATAGCTAGTGACTTATGACTATGACTTAAAACTATTATAGTAACTTAATGACATACATATTTACAACTGTGAACTTAGAGGCAACTAGTACTTTTATTTCAAATACTTGATTTAGGTTTTGCCAGGGTTGTCAGTGATAATATTAAAAACCAAACAACAAACTCTGCAGATATATATGTACAAACACGTAACATAGAGAAGTTATTACATCCACATTTTATACAAGGTGCGGTAAAACAAACAATGCAATTTTAAAGGGCTATTAAAAAAAACGGCGTAACTTGCAGAAATTGAGTTTATTTTATTTTATTTGGTGTATCATGCCGTTTTATGCATCAAGTCCTGAAGATGACGTCAGCGAGATGATGGCCCCCAGCAGCGATACATTAATCAAGGCAATTTCTGAAGTTTTCAGCTGCATTTTGGCACATCTCGATGGACATCAATTCCATCCTTGAGTTCTTCCAAGGTGTGAGGCCGAGGTTTAATAACTTTTTCTTGCAGATAGCCCTATAGCCCTATAGGAAGAAGTCTGAAATGCTTAAATCAGGTGAGCGCGCGGGCCATCCAACGTCACCCCTCAGAGAGACGAGGCGCACAGGAAATATCTGTTGCAGTTTTGTCATTTAAACTCGAGTAGTGTGGGCCGTAGCACCATCCCGTTGAAACCAGATGTTTCCCAGATCGGTTTCCTCCGTTCATTCTTCCAATTGAGGTTAAAAAAGTTTCCAACATGATAACATAATTTTGAGCGTCGACACTTACTGTTCGTCCATTCTACTCGAAAAATACGTCCCAATCACCCCAATTGAAAATTGCACACCAGACGATCACTTTTGGGGAGTAAAGAGGCCTCTCGTGAAGTTTCCTTGGATTATTTTCAGCCCAGTACCGAAAATTTTATTTATTCTCTATGCCCGTCGAGTTGTGCCAAAATGCAGCCGAAAACTTCAGAAATCGCTTTTATGTCATATTCAGTCGTATAAAACGGCATGATGTACTTATTAAAATAAAATAAACCCCATTTCTATAAGTTACGCCGTTTTTTTAATAGCCCTTCAAAACTACACTGTTTGTTTAGCCGCACCTTGTACATATTATATTCTATTTTTTAGTTTTATTAGCGCCAGAAAAGAAGGAAGTTCTTATAAAATATTACAATTATAGAACACGGGTGCAATAATGATGATTATGGAAACTTTAAACTTAAGGAGCGAGGGTCGAACTAATAACAATTATATTATTGTCGTTAGCGTTGCTTTATGTAACATCAAATAAAATTCGTATTGGTCACCTGTCAGAAATCCAGTTTTATTTTTCAATATTAGCTGTATCACTGGTTGCATGCAATAAATAAGAAGATGCAGTCGGTGGAAAACATAATTGACAGAACCTAGCGAAGTTCTGTTTGTCTACACGAGCGTTTTGCATTTCGTCTTTGTGGAAATTTGTTTATTACGGTTCCGGTTAAAGATGGTGAAGGTTCAATAAATATTACTTTTACAAATGTGATCAATTTAGGTATTCAAGCACCTACTTACAAATTTTATGATTTCAGAGTAAATTTTGGTTTTGATTCAATTAGAAACATGCTTTTGGACGCACGGTCCACTGTTCACAGAACTACTAGCTTAGTACTCAAAATAATAAGATATATGGCTATCTTTCTGTGAGTATTCCCTGAGCAAACTTGTTAAATTAAAACACTTTAAATTCTTTTTCGTCGACAAAGTTAAGTCATAAATTCTACCATTTGGATATCCTGCAATATCCCCTTCCACATCACGATCAAGGAAACAAGATAATTAACTAACTAACCAACCATCACGCCGGCCGTTTCCCGCAGGGGTAGACAGAGAGGACTAACGGCCAAACAACTCGGTCTAATACATACTCTTCTATTATTCTGATTCTTGACATGGCCAACTAAAGTATCTGATACACTTCATACTTCTACCATTCACATTTGTGTGATATATTCTCCTTACACTCTTTTCTTCGTTCATTCGGTTTACATGCCCAAACCATCTGAGCATCCCTTTCTTGATCTTACTTATTACGCTGACATTATTTGCGGAACTCCACATTTCATAAACGATCGTACATGGTTTTACCATATATGCTTCAGGAATCTCGTTCCATTCCTCACTCCTATGCATCGGGATAGGTAACAGAACTCCATTTAGACTGCAGATCTTCCATACTGTTAGAAAACATGCACTGAATCAAGGGAAAAATACTTTCAGATTACTCAAGAAAATTAATGTATGATAATTTATTTTACACACTAATAATAACAGAGAATTATTATTTTTACTCCAAAATATTATATTTTAAAAGATTTAAAAATTGTTATGATTGCATCTAGCTAGCATCGCTAGCCATATTTTACGTTCATCGCGATCTCTAAAATTGTGAATAACAATGAACCGAAATCAATATACCCTAAACTACCACTAAAATTGTGAATACCAATGAACCGAAATCAGTATACCCTAAACTACCACTAAAATTGGACGTCATAAACGTATTGCTTTACGTGAATGTTATAAATCTATCATAATATTAATACTTTTACGACGCGACGTTTTGTCGTACACCATAACATTATTTGAATTAAAAATCAAAAATATTTTGAGCAAAAATGTTTCCCTGTTAAAATTAATATTTTTACGATTTTAATAAATGTTTACTAATGGTAAATACGCGATACAACGCAATCACTAAATACTATGATCTGTGAGTCTGTATGTTATTATATATTTGAGAATCCTGAGAATCATAGATAAGAAAAGAGAGAAAATAGTTTGCTGACCACATTTTTGAAGGATCAACATATTTTATATTTATGATTAGACGAGTTACTATTTGTGAACTCCTCCGATAGCACTCTTGTAATTTCAACATTTCTAATCAAATATACTAATTTCCTTGTTAAATATTTCCTCGTGAAATTATTCAATTTCTGTGAACACTAATATTCTTTTAAATTTTAATTCGAATTTATTGTGGAATTCAGACAAGCGAAAAAGTAGGCACGTGCCTGTAAGCAATCACACAATTATTTTATTTTTATTAGTTAACAATTCTATGTTATGTTATCATTACATAGTCATCATTATCATTATCATCATTATCATTATCATTACATAGTATAAAATGAAGTCGCTCAAAATGTATGTGCGCGTTAATCTTTTAAACTACGCAACGGATTTTTATACGGTTTTCACCAATAGATAGAGTGATTGTAGAGGAATGTTTATATGTATAATACATGTAAATTATATTAGAGAAAAGCCGAGAAATTTAAAGAAAACATATTTTTGTGTGATTTAAAACGGCTGGTGGGCCGTACTATAGTTACTTTTGAAATTCGTTCTAAAGAAGAAATTGGAAAATAGATATCCTAGAGTAAGTAGGTATTTGATTTAAATTATTTTATTTGATGAAGTCGCTCAAAATGTATGTGCGCAAAGATCTTTTAAACTACGCAACGGATATTCATGCGGTTTTCACCAATAGGTAGAGTGATTCAAGAGGAAGGTTTGTATGTATAAAAATATGCTTATTATAGTTGAGAAAAGTCGAGAAATTCAAATATTAAATTCAGGCAGGGGGCAGCGGGCAGCTGGCAAGCGGGTGGTGTGGATTTTATTAAGGTTGGGTAATGGCGTTGTGTTTCGTTAGCTACAGCAAGTGTGGCCGGGTCTGCTAGTATAATTATAAATACGTGTTTATTTTGTTTTAATTTCTAACGCAAGTAGTAAATTTCTTGTCGAATCTCATGAAAAAATGACAAAATTATATGTTTTTGAAAGGCGGTGAGATCCTGAGACAAATATTTCATAAATAATTTCAGCTTTACAACTCCTGTACCTACTATGAACGTTGTCGATAGTGACCACCTTCCAGAAAACAAAAAACCTTTCAGAAAACAATCATTTCCACTGTAGGTTCAGTACAACCGAGAAACCGGCTAAAGGGCGCGGACGTTGAGATTCATTCACGGCAGACCGACCACCACCACCACCATATTCTGGCTGGTACTGCCAGATGACGAGAGAGGTATCCCACCCGACACAAGCGTTCTTCATATCACAATACTTGTTTTCATTATCTTTTCTTGCCGATGCTTGCAGCATACGTAAGATGCCATTACCCTGCGAGCAGCCGCCTTTTATGTTTATCTGTTATCTTTTTTAATTATTTTATCCCTGACTTGCTTTATATTATTCGCATTTTGTATATTATATAAGCACTTGCATACCGCTTCCTAACACCGTATGCAGGGACACTGGAGGTCTAGATTCGTTCAAACTTAAATTTAGATTCGTTCTTTCAAAAAAAATTGATTCCTTGCGGGAGCCTTGAAGGAGTAACCATCTGTTACTTATACCAGGACGGATAAGTGGTGGATAACCTCCACTGTAGGTTGTGATGAATGCCAACCTTCAACCTACGAGAAGCCTACAAGAATTTTTTTTCCCTCTAGATATTATGTAGAGAAAATGGTACATTCGGCGACATCTGTCCGAGCAGTTGGGAGCTATTACAGAGATCTGCATAGAGACTGGATCGAGGGAACCCCATATCATAGTTATATCGAGAACAAAGGAAGTTTAAATTCTACCAATAAGAGAGTGGACTTTGATCATTTTGGGCGGCCTTGAATTCTTTCCCACAGGAACGAAAGTTCAACGAACGGAATTGTAAACAGAACTAAAGACAAAGAGTTGAAGGATTATTGACCCGGGTCGTGTTTATTTAAGGCGCGATCGAGAACTGGAGGTTTTGGGCACCTAACGTTTCAAATGGAAACAAGAAAATCTTAGGCGGAAATGTTGAAAATAAATAAATGAAAAATCATCGATAAGGGCACGGAAACGTAACATGAATGGTCCCAGGGGTCGATTTAATTAAAACCGATCTGGAATGATCACAAAAAACGGGTAGAATCTCGGAAAATTTCACAAACTGATAATAATAACATGGAAAAGTGGGAAAACCTATTGATATGGAAATGGAATGGTGAAACGAAGTTATTAGAGCCAAATATCTCAAAAGAAAACTAATTGGAACTACTTAAATTGACTTTAATAGTTACCGGTATAAGGATTACTCTGATCTGACAACACTATTCACGATAAACAGGATATTGAAAATATGGCATGTCAAAGGCCACGGTACATTTTGGTCACTCTACAATAAAATCAAATCACAGGAAAAGATGCTTAACATAGCCTGACACTGGGAAATACGCGTAAACCGTCGAAGGAATCGCTAACCGTTTGACTAGGGAAAAAAGGTTGGCTATCACTTTGTTGATATGACTTTATCCAAATAATTTTATAGAACATGATTTCGAGCAATTAAGGGCATCATTAAAGGGAAAGGATGTAAACAAAATTACACAAGCGAGATATAGTATTTACTTTAGAGAAAAAACAATTACTTTTATAGTGTGGACATTAATAATGAATTACGAGCAAGTACATGAAATTTTTAAATATAAATACCTGTCAATGAGAAAATTTATGTGATTTTTTACGAGAGAGAGACACTAAACTAATTTGGTTCTAAGACATGAGATAGGAGATTAACAGAGATTTGACAAAAGGTCATATACGGAGGAACCGAATTTGGGCCTTTTCCTATGAAAGTCTGGGCGATGAGGAGTCATTTTTCTATGAAAGGAGAGCTCTAAGAAGTCTTTAAGACACCATGGTTTGATAAAGAAGGGGAATTCGTTGGGAGATTAAGGGAGAGTTCGGATGAAATAACGGGAAGTGCGCGATCAAGAAAAATGTAAAAGTGCGCGAAGAAGACTAGTAAACTAGTGCTTCTAGTAGAGTTGAAAAATGTCTACAAGTGTTTGCAAAAAAATAGTAAATTCAGTGTTTTATTTTCCCTTTAAAATTGAGGAATAAAATTTTCAAAGACGATCAACGGAGAGTCCGGAAAAGTGCCTAAATAATACTTCGTGAAAGTTCGGGTGTTTTATAATGAAAGTGTTTAAAGTCAGTAAATAAGAATTAAATGACATTCGGGGTTCTTTCTTACAACTTATATTTAGTGGTTTTATAACATTTAACAAAAATCCAGTGTCTTAAAATAAATCAAATTACCGGATAAAAGAAAATATAACACGCGATTTTAAAATTAACTATAGGTGATATAATAATTAAAACTTTAACTTTACTTTAAATAACATGACATAGGTAAAATAAATAACAATAACGAATTGTTCGAGTCACGTTTAAACTACAGTGGTTCAATAATAAGGCGGTTAAAAATCCTTTGTGAATTGAATAACGAAATTGTAATAAACAGTAGTGATAATAATTCGTACACTTGGAAAACGTGCGTATCTACGGTTATTAATTCTAAAGTGATATTAAAATATTGAGAATAAATAATAATTTACCTAATTCCGGAAAATAAAATTAAACATCTGACTTGTTATTTGATGAATCACTTCTCGAAGGCGAATGAAATAAACCATTAGTTAATACGAGGTTGAGGAACTAAGCGAAATACCGAAGTGAATCTTAAATAGACAGATATTTGAAGAGTTTTTTTCCATCAGTCTTTTCTCAAAAAGGGCCGATAGGAATCCATTAGCTAGGAATCGAAAAAAGGGAAAACCTCGATCACAATGTCGAATTTATGAAAGTCCCGACTGGAAAAATTTGTAATCGATCGAGGGCGGTAAGATAAAACCAATTATTAATTATTTTCAGAGACAAAGAAGAAAGGGACGAGCGTGCATCACCAATAAATCAATCGGAGCTTTGGAGTTTTGTCACTAACACGCTGATACTAATTAAAAGATTATGTTATTTTTCCACGCAGGATAGCAATGCCCACCAGCTCGAAAGCAAGTCAACCAGGAAATATCTATTCTAGAATTAGTCTACATATGTAGATATTCTCTTCAGTTAGGTAAATACGCTAATTTATTATAACTCATATAAAACGAATCGAGGCGTAATAAATGACTATCGTAATAAATGACTATCGTGGAAGCTCTTTATTCTATATTTCGTGTGCGGGAGTATACATGCGTCTCAAAATTAGGTCAAACAAACAATACCTACTTATAAATTAGGTTATACAAGTACTTGTTTTAGTTAGGTAGGTCTATTGTTTACATAAGCGCGTATAAGGATAGGCGACATACGATATCAGTTTGATTCGTAACCGAAATACCTATATTTCTCAGAACTATGTAGGTCAAGCAAACTATACCTTAGTTGAAGCTAGGTCATCCAGATACCTCTTAGGTTAGCAAAGTACCTACTTAAACGACCAATGTTTGGGCAAAGCTAGCACAAGTAAAATATAAAAGAATTAGTTAACCAATGAATTGTGTTTCAAAAGGACAATGACCGTAGAAATAAACAATCTCCAAAGTAGGTCAGTATACCGAAGGTCGTCTGTGTGAAGAGTAAACAAACAAACCATAAAAATGATGTACCTATTTAATATCGGTCTTTCGTTCATCGGAGTTAATTAACTATTGGCACAGTTTAATTAGGTATTACAAGATGTGATAGGAGTGTGCCTCTTAATCATTCTAGGTAATTACATTGGCGTACTTGAATAATAATAATAATGATAAGACGAGGGAAAATAATTAACGACAACACATAAATTAAATAAACAAATAACCATGAGAAATGAAATACGTAACGCTAAAATCAATAGAAATAGCAAATTGATAGGTATAACTAATACCTACCGAATCCTTTCACCGACGAGATTAGGGTATGTTATATGACCTTCGATTGTGTATCTAAAATTTCGATTAGAGTTCAATGACACGGTCACCTAAATTCCATCAACGAATAAACAAAACAAAAGCACAAAAGTCAAGGGGCAGGTTTATCAATCATAGCTTACGACGGAAACTTCGCCCAATATGTGAAAGAAAAATCGATGTTAAATTCACTCAATTCTAAACAACTGATTATACTAGAGCGATCGCCAATAGGTAGCATTGATTCCGCGCGCAAAATTTCGCAAAGTAAAGTACTGCGACTAGCTTCAAACTCAAAGAGAGCTCATCACAATTATTCAGGAGGTCATTGATTCAATGACAACTTGACTTATCTCATTTTAAATCTTTCTTATAGCAAGTAGGTATCCAAGAACCCATAAATACCCAAAAATCCTAAATACCTAATACACGAGGAGCTAGTGACCTCATTTAAAAAACACTGGTGTTCAAATACTCATACAGTCCTGTATCCTAACTTTTCACGAACGTAAGCTTCAAGGCTCCTGTATGTGGGTATGAGCCATCTGGAAATGTAAGTGTCAACCTTTCTCGAACGGAGGGCTTTGATCTTGTGGCGGTATTGTCGAGGTGGGGCATGCGGGGAAGAGGAAGGACGTATGCGGACAGTACGCTGACGCGGCATTAAAGCCACAGGTTATTCGCATACCGTGAGTCTTGTCGAACCTGAAAGCAAACATAAGGCTCACGAGGTGAGTTTTATGTCAGCTAGTCAGAGGTGGAGTGTAACGCTGGGTCGGTCACGTGGGAGGAAGGATCTGCCCGTCACAAGCTTACGCCACATTTAACGGATAGAGACATAATAAGGGAAGACATGAAATACCCCTTCTAGACTCAGTAGAGTTAAATTCAACCCGGAGGCGTCGGAAGTCGGAGTGGGACAGAAAAACGGCATGAAGACTTGGTATTCCCCCTGCTGGCGTGAAGGGCCCCTTTCATAGCATGAGACGCTCGTCGAAGAGAGTAAAACTCGGATCTAAGGACAAGCCTAGCAAACGTACTGGGAGAATTCGAGTTTGTAATTGTTGTTCATCGGTTTTCACTTGGTTAGCGGAGGAACCGACTTTTCAGCAAACATATTATCTCCTCCCCATATCCCTCCATCCCTGCTCTTTCAACAATTTTGCGAATACTAACCAATAACACTAACTATGAATACAAACACATTATGTTAGGAGAAGCTGCAGACAAGAACTTCATTTGAGAAAACCGGACTCTCGAGTACGAACATTCTACACTGGTAAGGTAAGGTTTTCTTTCTTGAAATGATGTAATTTATTAACTGTTGTTTATGTTATCGATGTATCAGCGGTGATAGGAAGAATTAAATAAACACACTAAATTCCTACGGAAATCAAATAGACACAAAGTTAAAGGCGGGGTTAGTTTATCAAACTCGGTTAAATATTCTAAAATAATAATAAATAAATTGATCGGAAAATTCTCACCCTTTCTCTAAAAGAATCTAGGGGTTACCACACGTAATACATTATCTTCTCTACATATGTGTGCATATAAAAAGTGCAGATGTAAAATCTAAACAAAAAAAATTACACAACGCAGATTATAGAAATAATGTGAACTAAAATCTTAAATCTTGATTACTGTGAGAAAATCGCAGGGATTTAAGAAGATGGGGTAGGTTTAGCTAGATTATAAGATATAGGGGTTTAGAAATCACGAGCCTGAGGTAGAAATAAACCGAAAGGAGGGTTGAGTCAGGCCATCATACCTAGTGGTGTGATCAGTAGGACATAAGGGTAGAATTATGAGCGTGGCTACGAGACAGGAGCTACGAGATTTAAACTACGAGGTAGAAGCTTAGAAAAGTAAATCAGCTAGGTAGGGTTCATCACAATTGGTGTCAAAAGCCAGGAGTGGCGGACCATTACAAGGTGCAGTACAAGACACTGGTCAAATCAACTATTCCACATCCCACACTGAAAACTAACTGCACAACATTCAAATTTGAGAAAAACGTGTACAAAATACAATAGCATCTTTTCAGAAACTCATATTTTCCATTTATCCGCAGACAAATTTAATAAATTTTTACTAAAAAAAATCTAAAGGTTAATTACGAACTGTTAGGAAGTTTAAGATATTTTTTCTTATTTTTATTTTATTGTTTTTCTTTCTTTATTTTGAATAATGTAGGTGTGTTTTTATGTAGTTTAATTTTACCTTATCTGATTTTTGAACAGTTTTTTTACTTGCTTTTTCTCACAATTGCATTATCAATAATTATGTTTTTTCTGTAATCATTTACGTTTTTCTTTTATATAACAAGTATCACGGGGAAGCTTCACCGGTTTATGTATTTTTTATATTGAATTGTTTGTTTTCAAAAGTAAAAGGAAAAAAAAATCACGGATCTGCGCCAGTTATTAATATAATTTATTGTAATTCTTTGTTTATTTGCTTACCAATCAATTAAACGCCCTCCATATTTGGTAAACATTTACTAAGTTCCCCGTATAGATTTTCCCCTTGAAATTCTTCTGAATATATCCGGTATCACGGTTTCTCCAGTCGCTCATCCGTGGCGGCGAGCCGTAGGCACGTTTCATAACATTTATTTTTCCATTATTCACTGCAGCAGTAGTTTGTCTTTTGTATCTTTCAGAGTGCTTCGTTTTCTGATGCACGATGAAAGCTTTTTGAGAAGACCCTACACTGAAAGTGGCCGTATCTATAGATGAGTTTTTTTTTCACGAGTGAAGAATTTAATTTAGTCATATTAGATACACGCAATTTACCATATGCAATGTCAACACTCACATATAATGTAAATCAATTTAATTAACTAACAAACATATCCATAAAAAACATAGATAATGGAATAAAATGTTTGGCTTTATTCATAGATCTCCAGAAAGCTTTTGACATAATATAGCATAAAATATTACTATTGGCCAAAACAACAATGAACTTATTGAAGTCTTATATAACGGGAAAAACAACAAGTACAGATTGGCAAACGAAAGAGCTAACTACTTCCTTTAAACTATGGCGTCCCTCAAGGAAGTGCACCGGTGCATCGGTGAGCTTTGTAAGTTTCGCTCCGATTTTTGGTTCTTCACATATTCTGGTCGCTCGGGTTACCAACGTATGGATAAGTCCTCTCTTCTTGGTAACCCGAGCGACCAGAATATGTGAACATTTACACATCTGCCCTGATGATGGACACTGTAACGCTGTCCGAAACATTGGCTAAAGGAGGAGGTAGCGCAACACGGCATAACACCCCAAAAACAAATAACAAAAATTATTGAAGCTACTCAAAAATGAATAGAAAAATGAAATACTGAATCCTCTATTAGACAGCGTATCCATCACACTAGATCGAATAAAAATTATGTAAAAAACATTCCAAGTTATAAAACCATATTCGAACAAAGAAACTACACTTATTTTGCAAATAAACCATAATATTCTTCCCCAAGATATAAAACTAATAAATAAAAAGTTATGACTACAAATCAAGAATATAAACATGGCTGAAAGAGGTCAACGAAAACACTCTAATGAAGACACAAAAATGACATAGTAAACAATTTTAGTCCGCCTCGGCACAGGAGCCCCTAGTGAGGAGGATTAAGAAATACAATATCTTTACCTAACATAACCATTATATTTTGTAAACTTATGGAATTATTTTATACGGTCGCTTAAATAAATAAAAAATTTAAAAAAAACCATCGCGCTGTTTTCTCGCAGGATTATAAAAAGTACAAAATTCTTCAGTCTTTCAAAATAAACATCAATCCTCCTTTTGCGACAAATCTTCTCATAAATGTGCTCGGGGTAGCAAATGTAAAATCATGCAATGTCCAGTGTTTTAAATATAAAATCCTCCACGTGCAAAGTCGTATCTTCTCCAAACATAAACTTTCTAATTAAAGTGTGTTTATTGGAAGTGACCTGCCAGGTAAAGTGTGTTTTCTGTATCTATTTGTAAATAATAAAATTAGATAGAGCCTAAGAATTCATAATAAATTTTACAGCGTTCTTAAGGTGATTTTTCACAAAATTTAACCAATTATTATTATTAGCTGTTAAAACCTAATTTTTTTTTTACCAAACTGAATACTAAAACGTCTTCAGCAAACACAAAATACTTAATTTTCCTAGTGTAAGATTGATAGCCTTTAAATACCCGTACTGAATCCGCCACGACTTCTAAAAAACGGGGGCAGTACCCATTATACGTAGTTGATAGTCCGTCACGCGACGTGGCGTGACGGGACGTGACGTGACGCCGCGTGGCGTGACCCCAGTGACGCGGAGTGACGGGAGTGAGATGCCACGAAGCCTAACAAACTTTGAGACTAACTACGGACTACTAACGGGGCTGGTGGCGTGTAAGGAAACTGCAACTTGGTGGATGCGATTTGCAAAACGATTGTTAAAAATGTTGATGCTTCATGTTTGAAATATTGGAATACATGCGTCATATCTGAAATTAATAACTTGACTGTTTATGACAGTATGTTTTATGAACCCACTATTTTTACATATACAATGTAACATCTGTTAAGTGGTTGTGTATGTGTTTCATTATAATGTAAATGGTTTCCTCATCTTCATGTTTACTTAGACACATTTTGATGTCGTTTTTAATTTTTTTTTATCTCCGCGCTGTTTTTAATTTCATATGGAAGGGCATTACTCATTTTATATTTTTACAGATATTGCAATCGTATGGGTACAGTTATTAAATTATTTAAAAAAAAAATAAGAATATTTAAGAAAATCATTTGTGCAGTTCACATGCGGCAGAAGTGAAACCTTCAGAAAACTAAACTTCGAGAGATTAATACGAATGCAGGTATCAGTAAAAATTATTTAGTAGGCCGGTAGGTTACGAAGCACCACCCAAAGAGGACACCGATTAGTCTATCTTATTCTCTCACAGGCTAAATCCTATAGATGTATGTGTGTCTCTTTTTCGTATTGCTCGTTTCCGTTTCATGGAGTTTCAAATCACAATGGTGCCAAAGAAATTTTCACTTCAAAACTCAAATAAAAAACATAATAGGTAGGTACCTAAAGAAAACACGATATAAAAAATCATATAAATAAGTAAAATCAAATAAAAATTTACGTTATTTAAAATAAATGTTAAGGTTAAACGTCACGCACGTTATAATCTACGCATTCACAGATGGCGCCAATCAAATTATTTTAGGTTTTTATTACGTTTTGCGCGTTTTGCTTTAAAATATTGAGGTGAATTAATTGTTTGCGCTTGTACATATTTAATATAAATATAAATAAATAGTTTTGTTCATAAACAAACCCAAATCTTTCAATAAAGGCTGAAAATACAATATTAGATTGAGTCACCGATACAAAATTTAATTTTTTAGCCTTTCTCGAAAGATTTGGGTTTGTGTGTGGATAAAACTATTTATTTATATTCATATTAAATATGTAAGAGCGCAAACAATTAATTTACCTTAATATTTCAAACCGTAACAAGTATTAAAAACCTCAAATAATTTAATTGGCGCCATCTGTGAATGCTTAGATTATAACGTACGTGACGTTTAACCTTAAAGGGGCGTCCATCAGAAAGGTCGCCTTATCATGTGCATCCATTGCTAATTTAGTGGAAGACTGACTGACTCGAATGCAGCACGACAATGACATTGGTTCACTTTCCTGTCCTGCCCTTGAACCTGGCTAGTGGGTATATAAGAGTCGGTTCCATGACAACTCAGAACCAACTCAACTCAACACCTCTTTGAAAAGTCATGAAAAGCTTTGAAAAAAATGAGGAATAGCCCATAAACTAACCTAAACTATTTAACCAATTTTTTCTTAACTTTTATTGACTTTTCAAAGGAGGTGTTGAGTTGGATTCATTCTGAGTTATCCAGTCATCACAAGAGTCTCAACAGCTCCCAACCGTTTGGAGTCAGTGATACTATGGCTTCCCCAATTGGGTTACATTGTGAGCCTTGAGGAGAGGAAGGGATGGGGAAGAGAATGGTCGGGTTGTACTTGGATATTCAGATTAGGTCACCAAGCACGGATAGTGCAAGCTCGTGCTAAATTTCATTTCTGAAAGGTGGTCTTTCACCAGGGCGATACTAAGAGTATCTGCAGAGTACTTCTGTAGACTAGTAGAGTACTTCATGTCTCCAATTCTCCAGTTATGTATATACAACGTACATGTTGTATAATTTGTACGTTGATTTTTTGAAGAATTTCATTAACTGATTTAGTGTTTTTTTTTCGCACTGGTTTATTTGATTAAATCTCAAAAGCAAATAATAATATGTTTTCTTTTATACATCATTAAAAGTAATGAAAAAGCTTTACCATAAATAAATTTAATAAGCTTCGCATAGGAAAATTTAATAAGTCTAATATAATCAAATATATTCAGTTCTCCAGAAGTCGTTCATACTATGAAGGCGTTTGTTCCTACTACACAACCTTTATATTCTTAATTAAACGTTGCAAACTACATGAAAAATATATAAATTATATTTTATTCACTTCATTTATAGTTTAATTAAGTTGACAGTTGATTTAACAATTTATGTAATCTCTAATAAGGGTTTACAAATGTTGGGATGTATACCTAAGCTGACTAGAGATTTCAACAATATTAAGTGTATTAAACTATTATATTTTGCCTTTGTTAGAAGTCAACTTGAATACAATTCTCCCGTATGGAACCCACATTATAATATTCGTGTACAAACTATTGAAAGAATACGAAATAAATTCGTACCTTTTGTAAATTTTAAAATAAGTATTCGAACAATGTTGAACTACAACACTCTTTTAAATGATATGAATATGCTTAAATTGACAGATGGAAGTATTTTCACTGACTTGGTATTTCTATATAAAATATTATATGATGTAGTTGATAGCCCGGAATTGCTTGCATTGATAAGCTTTCAGATTCCACTACGTAATACTAGAAGTCGGGATTTATTTCACTGCAGATATTCTCTGACTAACTCCATATGAATTCCTAGAATACTACTGGAGGGAAATAATTATACCATTTCAGTGGACATCGATTTGTCGCTAAACAAATACAATACTTTATTACGGATGCAGTTCAGTTGTGTACAATAAATACTGTATATTTTTACTACCGCATATAAAAAACCCCTAAAAAGGGCGGTAATCTTCGACCAAGTATAACAACTTATGGCGGTAATCAATATATATATTATAAAAGAAAGTCCCAAAAACGTGCGGAACGCAAAAACTCAGAACTAGTCCCGGTACGATCAAGGGAGTTAAATGGTGTGGTAGATCTCTATCCCCCCTAGGGAATAAGGTACCTGTTTTTCCCTAAAGGGAGTGCTTTTGAAGATATAAAGGCTGAAAGTTCTAAGAAGACTCTAGAGATTTCGAGAAGACTCTGAAAAATTCCGGAAACTTCTAGAAGATTCGATAATTTCTGGAAGGAGTGGAAGAGTATGTCAGCGAGTCTTTAAGGTTCCGGAAAGTTCTATAAGGTTCGATAAAGCTGTAAATAGTTCTGGAAGGAGTGGCGGAGTATGTCAGTGAGTCTAGAAGGTTCTGAAAAGTTTCATAAGGTTTGATAAAGGTATAAAAAATTCTGGAAGGTGTGGTGGAATATGTCGATGGGTCTAGAAGGTTCCGGAAAGTTCGAGAAGGTTCGATAAAGCTGTATAAAGTTCTGGCAAGAGTGACGGAGTACTTCGGTGAGTCTAGAAGGTTCCGAAAAGTTCTAAAAGGTTCGGTAAAGCTATAGAAGATTCTAGAAGTAGTAGCGGAGTATGTGGGTGAGTCTAGAGTTTCCGAAAAGCTCTACGAGGTTCGATAAAGCTGTAGAAAGTTTTGGCAGGAATGAAAGAGTATGTCAGCGAGTATAGAAGGTTCCGGAAAGTTCTATAAGGTTCGATAAATTCATAGAAAGTTCTGGAAGTAGTGGCGGAGAATGCTGTGAGTCTAGAAGGTTCCTTAAAGTTCTTGAAGGTTCAATAAAGCTGTAGAAAGTTCTGGAAGGAGTGGCGGAGTATATCGGTGAGTCTAGAAGGTTCCTTCCGGAAAGTTCTATACGGTTCGATAAAGCTGGAAAAGTTCTGGGAGGAGTATGTCAGTGAGTCTAAAAGGTTCCGGAAAGTTCTATAAGGTTCGATAAAGCCGTAGAAATTTCTGGAAGGAGTGGCGGAGTTCTTCAGTGAGTCTAGAAGGTTCCAGAAAGATCTATAAGGTTCGATATAGCTGTAAAAAGTTCTGTAAAGAGTGGCGGAGTATGTCAGAAGATTCTGAAAAGTTCTAGAAGGCTCGGTAAAGCTCTAGAAAGTTCTGGAGTGTTTTGGTGAGTCTAGAAGGTTCTAGATAGTTCTGGAAGGTTCCCTAATGCTGTAGGATGTTATTGAAGTTGAAAGTTCTAGAAGCTTTCAGAAATGATTGGCGGAGAGTGTCGGTGAGTCTAGAAGGTTCTGAAAATTTCGTGAAATTTGGATAATCTTAATCTTTAATATACATACAATGTAAAAAATTAGTGTACAATGTGCATGCCGCTAAAACTCAAAGACTTTATAAGGGCTGGAAGTTTCGCCCCCTTGATATTTCTAGAACGTTTCAAAACATTCCAGAGTATTCTTGAGCATTCCACCACATTTCAGAATATCCCGGAACATTCTGGAATGTTCGGGAATATGATGGAATGTTCAAGAACATACCGGAACATCCCAGATCATTGTGGAACATTCCAGAACACTCCTGAATGTTACGGAATGATCTGGAACATTTGAAGTCTTTTTGTATGGAGCTACCCATATGGGGTATATAAAGCAAGATCCGTCGTGGATTCGAACGTCAATTCAATCTTACATCAACTCCCTGAGCGAAGCCGGACGCCTCAGTCGGAGTATTTGAGAGCATTCCACAACGTTCCAGAACATCCCGGAACGTTCTGGAAAATTGTGTAATGTTCGGGAATAGGGAATCACGAACATCAACGTGAAACATTCCAGAACACTCTCGAATGTTATCCTGAGCGAAGCCGGGTAATATAATAAAACACATATAAAACTTAATTGCACTTAATTTATCATTGACCGTAACCTGTTTCAGCCTTAAAGCCATTGTTAAAGCCATCTTCATCTGATTTCTTTCTCCCTCGTATGTTATGCGTATAAACTGTAGATTAGGAATTATTTTTACCAATCTAATCGGCTTTAACAGGCCGAAACCGGTTGTAGTCAAAAATAAATTAAGTGGAAATGAGTTTTATATGTGTTTTATCATATACCCTTATTTTATTCTGACTCTTGACATTTAATTACATCTTGAGTTTTATATGTGTTTTATCACATACTTTTTTTTATTCTGACGACTTGACGACGCAAGTATTTAGTACCACGTCTTCCTCGGACGTCCCCGACTTTTTCTACCAGTCACATGCCCAAACCATCTGAACATTCGTAATCTTGCTCGTTACGCTTACGTCAATCTTGCGTTCTTTGTAAATCACTACATTTCTCATGCGATCATATGCGGTTTTAACTCGCAGTAATGTAATATTATAATTTCAATTAATTCAAGGGGTACTTGATCACAAAATAAATGCCTTCATCAGAGTACATGGCGAGTATTTTCAATGAAGGACAAATTATTATTAAATTATTGGTACGGGTGTCTTGTTGTTCATTTAGTATGATTGCAAAACCGTTTCATCTGAACACACCTTGTACGAGATTAAGATGTAATCTTTCCTCATTTTCTTACTTTCCAATTAACCGTTCCTGATAACGCGGCGCAGCATCCCAGTTGGGGAAAGAGGTCGTATCTCAGTTGACCTGCACTGTGCGGAGATTAGCCGTGTATTCATTAGGTTTACCTAAATGAAGGCATTAATCCGACTGCCGTAGGTTTCCCAAATTACTAATTAGGGAATTCTAAGTGGAAGACACACACATGTGGCGGTTAATCGCACTCTCCTCCGGGCAGAACTCTACTAACTCATGTCATCCTGGAACATGGTACCATCAACATCAGCACCGCACGAAAACCCAAACAGACCTTGTCGTTAAAAGCAATCAGTTAGATTAACTAGCCTGATTTATTTATATTAACCGTTGCTAATCCCGCACTACTCAAATCCATTATTATAATAATGCCAAGGGTATGCCCATCGTGGGACTATTTCAGAGCCAAAAGGATACAATTTAATACGTATGTCAAATGAAAATGAGACTCAAATAATTTGCATACAAAGGAAAGCATTTGAGTCATTTGACGCACAGCTTGGTCGGCTTGGTAATAATGCGACAATAAAGACTTTCACACATACCATTCAAGACAGATATGCAAAATTAAATTAAAAAGAATGACCAAATCAAAAACACAAAGATGTTTACTGTATAAAGGCATTCAAATACATAGCCTAGATCCCAGTGGAATAAAAAATCAAACCGTATAAAAAACTACTGTAATACCTACATCTTTTTTTTTTATTTTATTTATTCATTTTGTTTATTACAGGTTTGTTTTACATGGTTTTTCGACTACCAAGCTAGGCAAATGCCCTATTATGGTAGTCGAGATTCATAAGATGTTATATTAAGTATAAAGTATTGAGAATAATCATCCATATATATAGATGAAAGTACAAACATGTAGAATACATATTAAGGAAAATATTCATACTAATATTAGGTACATGATCACATACAGGGAAGGAGTTAAAGTGGGTGAATCTTGAATAAATAAAAATAAAATAGAATAACAAAAATAAAAGTAACAAATAAGGTTTAATAGTAAATAATTAGGTTTTAAAAATAATTCACCAAAGTTTGGTAATTAAACATAACTTGATTGACTGCCGTAATATAGTACCATATTATGAATATGAACCAAATTCATTTTTAGAAAATGAATTTTATAAAATATATTATGATAAAACTATACTAACAGACAGAACAATTAGTCATAATAGACCTGATATAGTTTTACATGACAAAATTAAAAAAATAACTTATATCATTGATGTAGCTATTCCAAATTCCTGTAATATTCAAAAAACTATTTCTGAAAAAATAAGAAAATACACAGATTTAGGAAATGAGATTAAAAGAATTTGGCATTCTCGGACTATAAAAATATTGCCATTTGTTATTTCGGCCACTGGCATAATACCTAGGAATCTGATTCAAAATTTAAGCATATTAGATTTGTCAAAGAATTTGTATATAAAAATGCAAAAATCAGTCATTTTAAATACATGTAGGATTACAAAGGATTTTTTAAATATTTATATTGAGGGATCAGTAGGATTTATAGGTTCAATTAGAAATGCCACAGAGGCGAACCCTCTGATATGAAAATATCTGGAGTCGGTGAATTATATTCCCATTTGGTCTCTAGTAGGTTGACATGTTGTTCTTGTATTGTTTTGTATTTATAATACTTATATAGTGCAATTGCATAGCGAGGGTTGACTAGATGATCATTTGGGGAAGTGTGTGAAAGGGTTTAGTTTTTCCTTCTTTTTTTTTTTTTTGGGGGAAAATTTAACCCGGACATTTAAATCTGGTGCATATAATATTTTCAGGAAAATACAAATAAAATAATAATTAATATCTATTTTCAAATTTCTTTTAACCCTTAAGTCCTGGTAGCTAGCGCTCAAAAAGAAGAAGAAGGGGAGACATGTAAATACGAATGTTAGAGGGAGCGCGCCAATGTTAAAAACGATAATTGTAATGTCCGTCTGAGCCCGTTGTGGCAGAGCTAAATCAGATGCGGACTTACAGATGTGGAAGACGAAGTGTATTGTAGTGGGTAGTACACTTAAATGAAGAGCGTAACTGTATTCTGTACTAGTATTTATTAGGGAGCTGCCTTAAGCCAAAAGAGGACGAATCTCGCATGCATCGCCTTATATAGATTCACGCAAGCATGCTATCTCGCTTGCACTCATTCAAATTCACACAGACATTACAATAATATAAAAGCGAAAATTTTGAAAATGTTTAATAAAACACGACACGTTCAAAATAGCGCAAAAATCTCGTGGGAAAGGTCTTTAAGATCATTTTTTAAAGAAGCACGGTGATTTTTTTCATATACATACTCGTATGTGTCTCGTAACGTGTTTATAATAATTTTCGATACATGCTTTGCGATTTTTTTCTATCGAGGGAATTTCAAATAACTGCCGTTTCGGCGTGGCAAATATGTAGATATTATCTTAAAAATAACTTTTTTTTGGAACTTGGATTTGGATTTTTTTTGGATCTGTTCCGTGTGTTTAAAATCTTTACAGAATATTGCATTTTAGCAGTAGAGTGTTTCTATATATAACGGTAAACTCTGGCGTTATGAAATTATTACAGAACATTGCACTTAGGGAATGCAATCTCGTTCTCGCGAGATCTCGGCCTTTTTTAGCGAGATTGATCTCGGACAAAAAAAAGGGTCGAGATCTCGCGAGTATAACGAGATTGCACTCGAGCATAAAAACATCTTTGAGAACGTACCCATACTACGTGACACGTTTAGGGGGGGGGGTCTTCAAAATGTCACGTTCCATACAAATGAGCGGCGGGTTGCTTAGGATTTTGGTCACCGGGGGGGGGGGGGGGGGTTAAAAATTGCAAAAAGTTGGTCACGTAGTATGGGTACGTTCCCTTATTCGAAACGCTTCTTGATTCTTGATAGGACACGGGTTCAAGTCCCGTTGGCGGCAAGTATCTTTTCTCGGAAGATTTTTCAATGTGGGTGAGTGTTTCAGGCTGACAATTATTGCTTATAATAATTGTTACCCTTTGTGCTACGCATAAAAATCTTGTCTTAAACATTTTTTTTTTACGTTAACTCCACGCAGGAGGCCCTGAGGAAAATAATTTCCCTCAGGGCCTATGTCATCTGGGATGCTGTGTGGAGGGTCTTTTTGAGGAGAGGAAGGAATGAACATTGGTCTTGAAGAGACCCATGTTGTAGGAAGGAGGAAACACAGAGGCCGGCAAATCATTCCACAGCCGAGCTGTTGAACACGAGAACGAGTCGAAGAAACGACCCCTTCTCATGTGGTAAATGTCAACCGTGTACAAATGTTGGGCACGCGTTTGGCGTGTTTCCCGACTATGCACCGGTGCCGAAGGGATCAATGATGCTAGTTCCTCGGAGCATCTTCCATTTTAATACCGGTGGAACAAGGATAACATTCCCACCCGACGCCTGTGCTCTAAAGATTGCAATCCGTCTGTTAAGATGGGAGAATCTATCAAACGGACCGCCCGTTTCTGCACAGAGTCGAGGGTATTTTTCAGGTATTTTGGAGCTCCAGACCAGAGGTGGCTGCCAAAGTCAACCGTGGGGCGCACTTGTGATTTGTACAGGGTTAGCAGTTGTGTACTATTAAAGTATCTGCGGGCCCTGTACAGTACGCCCAGTTTCTGTGAGGCTAACTTTACTCTGGCTTCGATGGAGCCCCCATACCTGAGCTGGTCACTTAGGGTTACACCAAGCATATCAATGGAGGGCCTGTTCGGAAGATTGCTTCCGTTGAATGAGACTAGATTTTTATTTCGATCCCTTTTAGACGTAATCAGACAAGATTGGGTCTTTGAAACATTAAATTCAACGAGATTATTTTTACTCCAAGAGAAAACACTCTCGAGGTAACCGTCCATTCTTTGCTTCAAAGCCCTACGAGCTGTTCGAGTTTGTGAGCCCTTTGGGGGCTTGTCAAACAAAAAGCTGTCATGAACTGTACTGTCATCCGCGTAACAGTGAATTGGTGCACATGACAAAAGGTCGTTGATGTGCAACAAAAACAAAGTCGGAGACAGAACCGATCCCTGCGGGACGCCAGCATTTATCGAGTGTGAGGAAGAGATGAAACCATCGACTACCGTCTGAATCGACCTCTCCCTCAAGAAGTCGGCAATCCACGTACACAAGGATGCGGGAAGTCCGTAAGAATGCAGTTTGTTGACAAGTCCTCGGTGCCAAACCCGGTCAAAGGCCATTAGTTTATAAATTAAAAATAATAATTAATATTTAACAAGTAAAAAGTATTTCACCAAAAATGTAGACATAATTTGTCTCGACGCCACCTAGCGAGAGATTTAGTACTAACAATACCTCCCTCACAAAAATAAAGTTGGTTGTTTTCAGGTGGAAAAATGTAATAATCAGTAATTGTTGAATGAAACACCAGTATATATTGAATTATTTGGCGGGTATTAGATAAGCTGCCATAGCTCAGTGGTCAAGAGCAGCTGACCGGCAATCAGAAGGACACGGGTTCAAGTCCCGTTGGCGGCAAGTATCTTTTCTCGGAAGATTTTTCAATGTAAATGAGTGTTTCGGGCTGATAATTATTGCTTATAATAATTGTTACCCTTTGTGCTATGCATAAAAATCTTGTCTTAAACGTTAGTTTATAAATTAAAAATAATAATTAGTAGATATAGTTTTATTTAATTGATTTAATTGGTAGAAGAAGTCGGGGACGCCCGAGGAAGACGTGGCACGACCAAGTGAATCAGATACTTGAGTCGGGCCATTTGAAAAGTCGGAATAATAGAAGAGCATGTATGAGACGATGTATGAATGTGAACAAGGCAAGGAGTGTGTGCCAAGATCGAGTTGTTTGGCGGTTTGTCCTCTCTGCCTACCCCTGCGGGGAAACGGCGTGATGGTTAGTTAGTTAGTTTATATCAATATCTCAGTAATAGTCAACTCAACATAGATAATTAGTTTAATTTTTTTGACTTCTCGTTGTTTTGTTTGTTTTAAATGAACTACTGTTTTATTACTAAAAGATTTTTATTTGATATTAGAAGAGAAGACTGGTTATGGTTATTTGTTTTTGGGGTGTTATGCCGTGTTGCGCTACCTCCTCCTTTAGCCAACTCACACGTCTGCCCTGATGATGGACACTGTAACGCTGTCCGAAACGTTGGCTAAAGTAGGAGGTAGCGCAACACGGCATAACACCCCAAAAACAAATAACCATAATATTTTTGACCGTGAAAATCTAAAATCATATCTGAGAAGACTGGTTGTTTCTTTCATTTGCTATTTGATACATAGATACGTTCGTCAAAGTTTACTACTTAGAAGTTAATTAAAAAATTATAGACAAATACGTCAAACAATGTTAGGTGCATAAAAGTTGAAAAATTCTTGAAAATAATAATACTTACAATTTTTATTATTTTTTTCCTAATTTATTCAAATATTGTGACTATTTGCAAAAAAAACACACAAAACTGCCAATCTCGCGAGATCTCGAAATTGGCGAGATCTCGCAGTATTGTTATTCATAAACTCGCGAGATCTCGCTTGAGCCCAAATCTCGCGAGATTTGCATTCCCTAATTGCACTTTAGCAGAAGAGTATTTCTATATGTAAGATATAAGCTATGGCGTTATGAAATTCGTATAAATAAAAATGGTGGTGCGCGAGAGGTTTGAAAATGTGTGTATTTCATATATTTTAGCGACATGTACGATCATTATCATACATCTCGCTCAAACGTGTAAAGAAAATGAAACGCGATTCCCGTCGCCGTAGCTAAGCCGTAATATATGTTTCCTCCAAAGGAAAAAATGTAGTATTTTGGTGGATCGTCACGTTAATAACAAAAGCGTTCATTGGCTGGTAAGACAGCCATCACCACGTGACAGCTCTCCCGGCGTAACGTCAACGCCGCGGCCGCTAAAATCACGAATAAAAACGAACATGTCGTGTTGGCGGGAAATATATATTAGTCAACATAAAAATAAATTAAATTAAATTAAATTACATTAAATTTTCGTAATATTTTTCTCAAGTTTTTTTACAATAATTAACAGTGAAAATACCCCACAGGATTCATAATATAATGCACACAGGTACCTAATCAGCAATTACCTAATTACTTTTTTAAAAATTTGTACCTTTTCAATATAATATCTCCTAATTTAAAATTCAATACGTCAAACACAAAATGTCATTGGTCAAACATGGCTAGGTTGAACAGTTAATTTTATTCATGAATATTTTGTATTAATATTTAGTGGACGGCATTAATTTTGCAGTGACACAAATTATAAATCTGTGCGAACCGTGACATAACAAATCACAATGAATGAAAAGTAAACCGAATTTAGAAAAAAGTAAGGGCTGAAAATTAAAGAATTTATGTTAATCGTAAATACAATGATATTATGTGTTTAGTGGTCCCGTGCCCTTGTCCCATCTGCTGTCCAGTGGCGATTCCTGTGGGAGAAGATGAAGATGAGACCCAGGCAGTTATGGACGTGTGTGTGTGTGGAACATGTGGTATAATTATGGTTGTGTTGTTCATTTTGTTCATGGTGTTATTAGTCACAACCTTAATTGCAATTTTGAATGGGAGATCTATTTACCCATTAAAAATGTAAAAAATTTACAAGCGGTGTTTTATAAGGGTTCCATGTCAACTCAGAATGAAACAAACTCAGAAACACCTCAGAAAGGTCATTAAAAGCTATGAAAAAAATATTTTAAAATAGCCGGTAACCCTAACCTAACTTAACCTATTTAACCAATTTTTTAATTTTTTTTATCATCACTCTTAATGACCTTTCTGAGGTGCTTCTGAGTTGGTTTCATTCTGAGTTGTCTGGTCACCTTTTATAAGTTAGGCATCATTAAAACAAAATTAAATATTTATTGGTTTATTCATACATTCGTTCATATAATTTACCGGTAAAAAGGTGAAAGTAATACAAAAAATGTCCTAATATGAAACATTGTTATTGTAATGCTGCGTTTACATGCTTTCCAAGCCCCGGCAAGCGTCCACAAGAGGTGGGCGTTTAAGAAGTTCACCGTCTCTCGGATGCCCACAAAGAGTGGCAAGAGGATTAGAAGGACAACAATAAACCGATGTGATCTACACGGACTTCGCTAAGGCTAAGAGACCGAGTCGATTACAATGTGTTATTACGGAAATTACACAGAATAGGTTTTGACATGCTTCTTCTAAAAAAAATTTGCCACAGGGAATTCTCTGTGTTCTCTGGATTACGTTATTAGAATTCGATCCCAAGGTATTTGAACCTGTCCACCTGTTTCAGCTGGGTTCCATTAGCGAGTATGTTACACAGAATTTGGTCCCTTCCTATAACCATCACCTCTGTTTTTGAGGTACTCATCTTCATTCCCGCCGCCGTGCACTCTTCGTTGAAACGGTTAATCCACTCTTGTAGTCTCTCCTCTGAAGTCGTTAATCTCGCGATGTCGTCCGCAAATAGTAGGGAGCTTATTCTAGTACTGCCTACCAGTGTTGCATCCGGTGTTTGGCTGTTTCGGCTGATTCGGTCCATGAATATAGTGAAGAGGATTGGCGACATAGGGCACCCTTGTCTGAGGCCGATTTCCACTTCAAATTCTTCCGTAACTTGACCGTTTACGCGGATCCTACTGCTACTATTTTCATATAGAGATGCTATGCCTTTTAGCAATTTGCCTTCAACTCCGTATTCTTTAAGCACCTCCCACAGTAGATGACGCGGTACTAAGTCATATGCTTTCTCTAGATCGATAAATCCAATATATGATGGCTTACCGTATTCCCAACATTTTTGTATGGTCACTTGTAGAGTAAAGAGCTGATCTGTAGTGCCTCTGCCTTGTCTGAAGCCGCACTGTTCTTCTTGAATCTTGTTCTTTGTCGCTCTTCGACATCTTTTTTCCAGGATCCTAGCGTAAACTTTTCCTGGTTGACTGAGGAGTGTAATTCCTCGATAGTTGGAGCACAATTTCTGGTCCCCTTTTTTAAATATTGGGACTTATGTTATATAAACTTATGTCATAAGTTCTCAAATCCTGAAGCAATGATAGCTGTGTATGATTGCATTATAAAGTCGAAAATTGAATACGCCTCTGCTGTATGGGCCCCATACCAGAAAAAATATGAGCAATTAGAACAGATTCAAACCAAGTTTCTTTTAGACCTGTATATGAGAATCCATGGAGAGTACCCGCGATTCATGCATCATGAAGATCTGTTCTCCGAAACGCATTTCCAGTGTCTCCAGTCGAGCCCAATCCTTCAGGAATACTATAAGGGAACGTACCCATACTACTTGACCCGTTCAGGGGGGGGGGGGGGTCTTCAAAATACCACGCTTGGTCACAATGAGCGGCGGGGGGCTTAGATTTTTAGTCACCTGGGGGGGGGGGGAGTAAAAAATTGCAAAAAGTGGGTCACGTAGTATGGGTACGTTCCCTAAGTTGATTGTACGAACAACTACAGCCGTGGGCAGTAGGTACTATGATCTTCTACGTATCCCACATACCAGAACAAATGTACTAGCTCGGCGTAGCAAGACATTAGGTATGGGGCTATTCGCTTTGAAGAATTCACGAGTCATTTAAATGCCGCACATTACCCGCTGTAATATGTAATTCATATTTCTATTTACTTTTTTCTTTAAAAAAATATATACCAATAAATGTGTGTTACATGTGTTTTGTATATGGACACATGGTCCGTTATACACAAAAAAAGCTCTGAGTAATCATAAAAAAATTGCTTGCCGCCCGTCTGTCTGTCTGCCATCTAAATAGGTCAAATAGGAGGTACAACAGTTTTATTAATTTGGAGTATGAACTTTCTATTTCATTTTTATTCATTTAATGAAGATAGAAATTTTGCTGAAAGTGGTCCTCTTGTAAATGTAAATTTTCTATAACAGTCATGCGGAATTTTCGTACTTTATGTAAGGATCTATTTTTGTCTCAAAATGATCCTCTATAAACATAGTTGAGTTGAATAAGAAGTTTACCTTTATTTGGGTAAAGTGGTTTTTTGTTTGCAATTCCCCTCGGTGATACCATTGAGTTGGCAATCTCTAATATTTACTCGACTAAAGTACCTACCTAATATCCACCAGTTTCTTACGACGAAAATAATTAAATGTCTTGAAAAGGGTAGTTAAAGAGAACTGTGTAATACAAGGTGACATTATTGGGTACTACAATTTTTAATAATGGTTTGGAAAATTGTGAAAGTTTTGAATTTAAATTTAGGAACAGTCAGATCTTAGCCACATAGCGAACAGATCTAAATCATTTGAGAAACTGAATCTTACGTGATACCAAGAGTTCCAATTGCCCGGGGCTGAAAAAACTACTTCCATTTGGGTAATGTTGTGGTACACCTGTTGGTGGGGCTAGAGCGAAGGGAGATTGCGATGGGTTGAGAACTAACGGTAATTTGGATATGATCACTAAATACAACTAAAGCCTTTGCAATATGCAGCGCCGGATCTGCCATACGTTCAAAAACGTGCAAAAAACCTGGCGCCAACTCCGAAGGGGCGCCGTGAGAAAATAAATATTGTATTAAAAATTTGTTATAATATTCCCTGAATCGTTTAAAAATTACCCATAGTACGAAATAATTATTACGCTCTAGCAACACTTTCCAAAGATACAGACTGCGCACGCATCTGGTTTGGATTCAACGGTTTACGAATTTATAGTCAGTTACAGAATTTTTTTACAAATTCCATATATTTAGTTTAAACGTAAGATCTATTTTTCCATATATCTTTTACCGTCTTTTACGACGAATGGGTAAGATCCAAATTCAATAACCAATCACAGCGCCGTACTTTTATTCAAGAGAATAAACAAACCGACTGCGCCTTTCAAAATGCTTTTGTACGATTTAAGTCTCTAGGAGAAGGTAGTTAAAGACCATTTTCTTATGAAATCTTCAGTAAATTCCATTAGCATAAACATCGCATGGTTTGCAACAGTTAACAGTTTCATCATTGATTTGACAGTTGAAGTTCGTAAAATGTACCTATAATTAATTTCTATTAGATTGGTTATTTTACAGTCAGTAATAATCAGTGTAAGCGTCTTTCGTAAGCCGTTGATACCATAGATACGTCAGTGTTTAGTGTTTTGTATGGTGTTTGTTCGCTCAACACAGAACACAGGGGAAATGGAAATGCAAGGTACAAATTTGAGGTTATATTATTAGATTTTTTAATTTATAACTAAATTTCTATTGGTTGTTAGAGGTTGTGGATTGTGGATTACAATGAATAGAAGAATAATTAAAAAAAACTTTCAGGCTCGCAGAATCTAAAACGTAGAATTAAAGAGCATAATGACATAAAAAAAACTCGTTTCCATTGGGAATTTTTTTATTCCAATTTCTCCAGCACCGATAAAAAATGATGTCCCGCGCAATGACGTTACAATGGTCCCGAGCACATCTAAACAGATATCTATCGCACAAATTCCTCCGGTCGAATTATTAGAAGATAAAAATAACGTTACTGATAGCAGTTTAAATTTAATTCTGTTTTCAGAGCTTGAATTGAAAGATCCCGATGCTGGCCAAAGTTATCTCAAAATTCCATTAGTTTATTAGTTCAGGAAGGTCCTGTACAATTGAAAGGTTTTGATTTTCCTATTACGAACAAGCGTAAATTTAATACTAAGTATTATTACAAGAAACTGCCTAATGGAGAAGAATTACATAGATCGTGGCTTACTTATTCGAAAACTTTAGATAGGGTTACACCCTTTATATGTTTTGATTTTATTTGATAAATTAATGTAAAAAAAAAAAACAAAAATTGGGGTGAACGAATTTTTAATCAAAATAAAAATGTAGGGGGGGGGGTGGGCGCCATCGGTACCTACTGCACAGGGCGCTAGATTTCGTAGATCCGGCCCTGGCAATATGTAAATGTTGTGGTTTCTCAACTTTTTCTTTCTGTGTGGAGAGAGGCCGCTGAAGTAGCACAGGACAGGGACCCCGGAGGCGCCTCTTAGAAGCAATCGCGTTGAACGCTAGGACCCAAAGTACTTGTCCACAACATCTGCAAATTCTTCTTCTGTGTGCTCTATCAGGTCCCCCCGACGCGACGATGGCGATCACTCTTGAAAATGTCTCTCTGTCTTGCGCTGCCCGGAATAGCTCCTCCACACTTTTAATGCCGGTCCACTCTCGTATATTTCGCAGCCAAGACATTTGTCTCCTACCAGGCCCTCGGCGACCGTCTATCTTACCTTTCAATATTAAATGGAGCAAATGATACATCTCCCCTTGAAGTACATCACCCAGATATGAAATTTTCCTGATTTTTATTAATGTAAGCAGTTCTATATCTGCTCTAGCCCGCCTGAGAATTTCTGTATTGGTGATCATGTCGGTCCATGGAACCTTGAGCATTCTCCGGTGAAGCCACTATTCAAAAGCCTCTAACCTGTTCATGGTATTTACTTTCAAGGTCCATGTTTCACATCCATACAGCAAGACCGACCACACATAGAATATACGATACCGCCTGCAGCTAAAAGATGCGGATATTGTTAATGGCAATTCTCAGGTAGAACTTGTAACACGTCATCATGGAGCAAAGGAACGAACGTCGTGACTTGCTTCTTATAATATTGATGGAGGGCAGTGACTAGTCTTCTGTAATAGACGGGACCAACATAGTGCCCATATTTTTTGGCGATGATTTGTTGATTTGTGTCCCAAATTGGTAATTTCTAAATTAAATTTACGCCTATCAAAATGTTTGTCATTTGACTGTCCTAGAACGGGAGACCTTCCTAGTTGGACAGTCAAAGCTTCTTTGTATTGATGTATTCTCTATAACAAATAAACGTTTTATTATTATTATTATTATTATATCGATGATACAGATATAAAAATATTTTATTTGCATGCATACATTATTAAATACGGGGAATCAAAATAAATTCGCGAGTTGTCACAAGAATTTAATTTATTTAAACGCACATAATACTTATTTGGTAGATAATGCTAATATAATTTAATGCTAATATAATAATAATTTGGTAGATAGTATATCCCATGAGATTCTACTAAAAAAACTAAACAATATAGGTATAAAAGATAATGCAATCAAATGGATTTCGAACTACCTAAAAAATCGACCGCAAGTCGTATAAATAAATCAGATTAATAGCGATAAAGAAATATCAGACTTTGGAATCCCTCAAGGTACAGTAATCGGACCAATCCTTTTCACCATATATGTTAATGACATTTTTTTTCAACCACTACATGACCAAATTACTTCATATGCCGATGATACGGTACTAATAATTAGCGATAAAACTTGGGAAAAAGTAACATTTAAATCCACCGAAGACATAAATATTTTAAAGAATTTCTTCGACGTAAATTTACTATCACTAAATGGTGATAAAACATTTGTAATTCCATTTGCAATACACAAAAATGATACCCCTAAAAACATTGACATCATCATCCATGATAATTCCAAAACACATAGTAAAAATTATTGTATCCAAAACTGCACAATATTGAAAACAACAAACACAATCAAATATTTAGGAGTCATTATCGATAAAAATTTGAAATGGAAGGAACAAATTTGTCAAGTTGTAAAAAAAATTAGAAATTGATTTATATATTTTTAAGAATCAGAAATTTTTTATCTGTATAAAACTTATATCTAATATATTACGCTTTGGTTCAATCAACTTTACAATATGCTATCATTAGCTGGGGATCCGCATACAAAACTAATCTTTCCCCAATTGAAGTTGTGCAGAGGCTAATAATTAAAATCATATTAAAAAAACCTTCTGACTACCCAACGGATTTATTAAGGAATTCCAAGTACCATAGATCCAAGATCTATACAATAGAAATGCATTGATCCAAATTATAAAAGAAAAAGAAAAGTATCAATTTATAACTGAAAACCGTACTAGACAAATATATTTTTTCATGCTCAAAATTAAACACTTCCTTCGCACAAAATTATTATACTTATCAAGGAAGACTTATTTTCAACCGATTACCGGATGAAATTAGAAAAATTAATGATAAAATCCAATTAATAAATATAAATATTTTAAAGATAATCTCAAAAAAAAAAGTTTCCGACTAATCTAATCTCAAGAATAACTACTTATAACTCAGTTTCCAAGTGATACTCCGTTCTTCAAATAAGTTAAATTTTGTATTGTTTTTTGCAACTGATTACAATAATTCTAGATACATTATCCAAACAGTAAAATTGTTTTGATAGTAGATAAATACTTATAATTACATATCACCGAACTTACAACTTATTGTTTTTTACATTCACATTGTAATTTAAGAACTTATATATAGCATTAAAAAATGTACACTACTATTCCAGACACAAGCTAACGCTTCCACGGAAGAGTGGTAGTAACATATTTGAATATGAACATGTAAGCAAATTAATACATATTCTAAATGTACATTATATTTTATATGCTAAAAAATAATAAAAAATAAATAAATAAATAAATAAAATGCATACTTACCTGAAGAAATAATTTTCAAAAACAAGAAATATGTTAATATTTACATTATTTACGCTAAAATGATAAATGAATGAGTATGTAATTAATGTCTGTGTTAAATCCTGTGCGAATTTTATTACCATTGTGTGCGTTTTATGAAATGAAGCTCTTTATTGTTTTTATAACTGGCAATATCATAATAGTTTTTTGTTCACGGAATGTCCATGAACATGAACATTCGACATTCTAGTATCATCTGTCTTTTTCATTCTAGACATGTGGGAAAGAGATTTTTCTGAACGGCTTTCAGGACAATCGTTGATGACGGGCATACGATCTCTTCCTGAGACTAGATATACTAGCTCCATACGCGAAATAACCGCCACGTCATCGCGGGTACTTTCCCAAACAGTGATCAAGGAATAAGCTTGTCCATAGACTATATCGTGTTCGGAACATTGTCATATCAAAGCGAAGAAAGGAGACCAGGCGTGAACTGGTTCTACTACAGAAAATATTGGCATAATCAATGTTAGCCTTGTTAAAAATTACCTATAGATAATTTTTTTTTCACGGTACATCACCAGTACATCAGAAAAAAATGTCCTGCTGTTGCTTACGTAACAATTGTTTAGCTAATTATATTATGTATCACTTATGTCTGAACGTCTAGAACAGTGATTCCCAAAGTGGTCCAGGTGGATCCCCAGGGGTCCACGGGAGACTCGACGGGGGTCTATGTTGGCGTGATAAAAAAATGGGGGTTCACAAGTTGTAAGTGGAGGTCTACGAAATTTTTTCTGTTTTCGATAGTAAAGAACAAAAATGTTGATTATGAACACTTCCAGCGATTGCTGTTATAAACTGAAGTGCGTTGGTTGTCGAAAGGTGCATGTTTAAAGATTTTACTCACTTTTTTTATCAGTTTTAGAGTTTCTAGAATATAAAGATCCGGATTTAAAAGAAAACCCGAACAAATTGAAAGCAGATAGCTTATTTGACAGATGTCTTCAAAAAATTAATGACATTAACTTGTAGTTACAAGGGGAGAGCCTAGATTTAATAAAACAAATTGTGTAATTTCGGTTTTTCTTGGAAAATTGAGTTTATAAAGCAAAATATTAGTCCGCGCGAAATCTCCCAGTTTCCAAACTTGTCACAGGCAGAAAGTCTTGATGAGGATACTCAGACATACGTTCAACATTTAAATGCCCTCCATGATGACTTCAAAATACATTTGAAGGTATTCTGCCGATGAATATACCACCATGGATCATAAATCCATTTGATGAAACATAAGTGGTAAATGTGGTATTACAAGAGGAGCTACTCGAGCTTTGCACCAATAAGGAGCTGAAGGTGAAATTTTAAAAAAGCTATCAAACATTTTGGCTGCAGGCAGAAATAACCGAAATTCCTGGGCTGTGGGAAATTGCAAGAAAACTTTTGATGTTTCTCTCGAGTTAACCACCCTAAACGACCCCCACCTACAAGAAGACATCGCAGTACGCCCATTGCAACCGGCACTTCATCTTGCCTAAAAATAAACTAATAAACCCTACATGTTTATTGATAACAGCTGCATCCAGCCGAGGACCATTACCGGGATGATATACTCTAATCACTATCCCTTAATCGACATACCAACTCGAAGAAAATCATTAATAGACAAACCAACGAACATTTGGATGTACTTAACGCAGCCCTCACGCCGAACAGTCCCAAAATAAAAGACTGGATTACGAAACCCCACGTATCCACGAGCATCGGGACAACAACCCCATTATCAGGATAACATATTGACCCCTTGACATGCAGCACCGAAAATAGGAAGACGACGCCCCCCCACCACGCCAGCAGGGACTATATAAACCCCGACTCTTACTTCCACTAGTTAATCTATTTTGTGCATTGAATCCAAGCACTTGCTTGTTGTATTGCTCACATAATAGTTCCCTTTGAAATTGTACTTATTTTAAGTTGTATTGTGTAATTAAAACAATAAAGGATAATTTATCCACAAGTATATTTTTTTAACACTACACGACATCAAAAGTTAACTGGCGCCCAGCACGTGGGTCAATTCGAGGAAGTCTGAAAATTGGCCAAAACTAGGACTCCCTAGATATTTTAATATCTCAACGCGAAAGGACCACACACCAAAAAAAATTTGTTAACTTGGCAATGAAGATCGTCGCATCAATACTTCTGTGAGTACATTTTCAATTGATCGTCTATCCCATACGTACGATAGATCCCTTCCCTACCTTATCCAAAAGGTTAGAGAGAAAACTAAATTTTTTAAAAAGTCACTTTGTATATTCCTATTTTTTTTTTCTACTTTTTTGAAAAATGGCACAGCCAAATGAGAGACCCGCTCCCCAATACGCAGAGTCGATATTGGAGTATAGTGGCTCTCCCCAAGACATCAACTTATTCATAAAATCAGCCAGGGGGTACATTGCTAGAAACGGCAATACGCCAAGCAATGTTGAGAAAATAATCTCAAGATTACGTGGCAAAGCACTTCACGTAATTCTCATGTGCGATCATGATAACAATATTGAAACCATATTAGAAACGCTAAAAAACGAATGTGGGGACAATAAGTCTGTTACATTATTGCAAACCGAACTAATCAACTTCAACCGCGGTCAAAGGGATTTCTCCTCAACGATTCATGAAATCAATCAGATTCTATTTTCAATTAAAATCAAAATTTCTGATCAATATGGAGGACCTAGTGCCCACATATTGATGGAGCCATACAAAGATACGGCCAGAAATACGTTATTAAACCTCATGCCAACGCACATTAAATGTGCAAACTTAACAAAAAATTACGATGCCCTGTGCACAGAAATAAGAATGCTGGAGGCTCACGGTGAGCTCCACCAACGGTCTAAGCAAAATCTTGTGTTTCCACAAGCAGGACCATCTAATTTCATGCGGCCAGGACAAAGCCAATCAAATAAACCTTTTACTCGCCCTAACTTTTTTCCACCACAAACGCAAAATTCGTTCAAACCTCATAATAACTTTAATCATAATAATCATAATCACCTTAACAATTATAATAATAAACCGTGGCATAATAATAACCAAACGCATAAGTACGTACAAAACCGCCCGTGGCAAGGAAATAATAATAATAATTTTAATACGCATCATGCGCGTTCTGGTGATGTCAGTATGAGAACGGCCCCAATGCCTCGACCTCCTAAAGGCCCGGTCATCGACCTCGGCAATGGACGTACGGCACAAGAGCTATTTTATACAGACGGGAATGATCAGGAACGGCCGGATTTGTGGGAAGACCAAGAATCTCCCCGAGAAACCTAGTCCACCTGAATCATATTAACAATGGCCTACCATATGTAGTAGCGCCATTAAATATAAAAATTCTGATTGATACGGGAAGCTCCAAATCATTCATGAATAAAAATGTGTATAATAGATTATTTCGTGACTGTAGATATGTAAACGAAGAGTTTACTGTACAAACAGCACACTCTACGACTACCCATAGAGGTGCCGTCGTGACTCCATTTTGGAAAAGAGTATTCGGCAATAATAATGCTGAAATGCGTTTTTATATTTTTGACTTTTCCCACAAATACGATGTTTTAATGGGGATAGATATGTTGAAATTAATGAATGCAACATTAATTTTAAACAACTGTAATAATATTTTAAAAACTCCAACCAGACAAGTTCAGTTGTTCCATGTAATGGATATAAATAAACTTGATGAGTTATTGGAGAAAAATAGAGATTTGTTTTCTGAGGAACTGGTAGCTAATTGCTCACCTCATGTAAAACATGAAATAAAATTAATTAAAGAAGAACCTGTGTATCAACGCGCTTATCGGTTACCGTATGAGCAGAGGCTTGAAGTTGAAAGGCAAGTCGCCCAACTTCTAAAGGATGGAATCATCCGACCAAGCGATTCGCCTTGGGCAAGCCCTGTCCATATAGTCGAGAAAAAACTCAACCTATTGCCTATATTTCTAGGACACTGTCAAAAACGGAAACTAAATACAATACGACGGAAAAGGAATTGCTTGGTATACTATGGTCCCTCCAGCAATTCCGTCCGTATATTTATGGTAAACATTTTATCATAGAAACGGATCACCAACCGTTAGTATGGTTAACCAAGTTAAAAGAACCAAACGCCAAACTTACTAGGTGGAGACTCAAACTCCAGGAATATGATTATACGATTAGACATAAGCGAGGTTGTAATAACCATGTAGCTGACGCACTTTCAAGAGTCGAAATTCATTATAGTGAGGACGGTGAGGAGCATGATTCATTACGAGTAGAAGCCACCTCGGGCGCCCAGAGTGTCACTGACACCGTGCATAGCAATGTGGATGACCATGAGGGTGGAATCCCAATTCGTAACGAACACCCACCCCCGCGTATGAATAGGATTTTTATTGAACTAAGCGATATTGAGAAGCATAGTTTGAGAGCTAAGGAAAAAGGTACGGACCTTGTATGGTGTATCCCTTTAGAAAATGCAGAAGCAATATTTTTAAAATTGATTAAAACATGTTTAGATAAAGATAAATATGCAGTAATTATAAATAACGATAGATTATATGAGTGTTTAAGCGAATGTTATAGAAAAAATATTGATAAGAACTCATTAAAATTAATACGTTTTACAAATGTTAAGATTGAACCCATAAAATTAGAAGAACAAAAGGAGATAATTCGTTCGACGCATGTCGAGAACCAGCGTCACATGGGTCTAGATGCCCTACTCAGTAAAATAAAACGGACGCACTATTTTAATAATATGCGGACAAAAATAAAAGATTTTTTAAAAACGTGTATAATATGTCAAAATTCTAAATACGAAAGGCACGAGCCGTCGAAGGACAGTGGCACGTCATTCATACCCTAGATTTAACTGAACTTATTGAACAATCGCAACAACTAGGAATTAATTATGATAAATTTATAAAAAATAACAATGTGACTTTACCACATGTAGGATTAGAACGTTTGAAATATTTAATAGATCATAATAATCAGATAATTGACAATTTAGTTGTAAATAGATATAAAAGAGGCCTAATAAACGGACTCGGTACAATAATTAAAGGGATTACGGGAAACTTAGATGATAATGATTTAGATAAATTAGTGCAACGAATTGAAACTAACCAAAATATTAATGAAAAGAGAATCTCGTTGAGTTCAAGATCATTAGAGGATTATTACGGTAAAAAAAAAAAAAAAAATATTTCACATAACCAAATGGTACTCTGGTCACAAATGAGCCATGATCATTATGAAGATAAGACAGACTTGTTGATTACACATTTAATTTATCAGACGGAAACTATCACCGAATTAATTACTAGAATTACAGAAGCTATCACGTTTGCCTCTCATGGAATGTACCACCCTAGCATTATAAAACCAAAGGTATTTATGGAATCCATTTCACATGTAAATCCTGAACAGCTACCTTCTAAAGATTTTGATATTATTCAACGCTTTTTGCAAGTTAAATTCATTAAAGTTAAACAAACTTTGCACTTTATTCTCTCTCTAACTTTAGTAGAACGCACCGTCTATATGTATAACGAAATAATTCCCATCATCTCCAAAACTAACAATAAATGTTTCCAACCCCACTTCCTACCGAGACGATTATTGAGAGATGGAAAGCAGATGTATAACGCACACAAGTGCCAAGTTATTACAGACAGCCTCAGCATATGCAACAAGGAACTCAACTCCATCGACGACTGCACAACTACCGTACTAGAAAACCACAGCGAACAGAACTGCAGTCTACGCCAGATTATTTGCCCAGAAGAATATACACACGTCATCGGAGATAACATGATGTATCTATTTCGCAACGAACCAACAGCATTAAAAGCACAATGCCCTCAACATCAACAGAATATAGTAATTTCCAAATCTGTACTTGTAACAAACGACGAGTGCAGTATACAAGGAAGGACTTTCACTATGGGAAGAATCGTTAACCAAGAAACATTACTCATTACATATTCGAAGGAAGAATTACATGTACTAAAACTACCCATCCTACATGTTGACGAAATACAAGAACCACGCAGAGAACTCGATATCCCTACCACTACGACGGGATTTGAAGGAACTATACACCTAACACTTACCAGCTGCCTGATAATTACGGCCATCGGATATATCCTTTGGAGAAGATATAAACTCTTCACAGTGCGAAGGAGTTTCAATTTTAGGGGGGGAGAGTTAACCACCCTAAACGACCCCCACCTACAAGAAGACATCGCAGTACGCCCATTGCAACCGGCACTTCATCTTGCCTAAAAATAAACTAATAAACCCTACATGTTTATTGATAACAGCTGCATCCAGCCGAGGACCATTACCGGGATGATATACTCTAATCACTATCCCTTAATCGACATACCAACTCGAAGAAAATCATTAATAGACAAACCAACGAACATTTGGATGTACTTAACGCAGCCCTCACGCCGAACAGTCCCAAAATAAAAGACTGGATTACGAAACCCCACGTATCCACGAGCATCGGGACAACAACCCCATTATCAGGATAACATATTGACCCCTTGACATGCAGCACCGAAAATAGGAAGACGACGCCCCCCCACCACGCCAGCAGGGACTATATAAACCCCGACTCTTACTTCCACTAGTTAATCTATTTTGTGCATTGAATCCAAGCACTTGCTTGTTGTATTGCTCACATAATAGTTCCCTTTGAAATTGTACTTATTTTAAGTTGTATTGTGTAATTAAAACAATAAAGGATAATTTATCCACAAGTATATTTTTTTAACACTACACGACATCAAAAGTTAACTCTCGTCATACCTTGTAGAAAAAAGTAGTTACAAGCCTATTAACAAAAAAATGAGCAGAATCAACATCACATTATTGGGAGATTTGCGGTTATTTCTTACAAAATTGAAGCCATATATTGATAATTTGCTGTCAATCTATCAAGTACACCCAGTTGCGCAGCGAAGGGGGGAGCGGGGGGGGCGGTCCGCCCCGGGTGTCTCCCGACAGGGGGGTGACACTTGACCGTGGAAAAAAATTTACGAGGGATATTGTCACCAAAGTATTATATACATGAACACGGTCTGTTATTTTCTTTCAGCTGTTCCCCGTGGAGTGCACCGAATTTTGTGTCTAGATCTTTTTATAGGCGGACATGGCCTATATTTGTGGAGAAATTCTCTAGCCACACCCCCACCCCCCCGTTTTTTTTAATGTATTAAGTCTGTAATCATATTATTTTAATAAATGGAACACAAGAAAATAAACCTTTTTTCTTTTTATTTTACCACTCCAAATTTAGGGTTGGAACTCAGCCGCGACGCAAATTTCTATCGTTAGATCTAATCTTCACATTTTTAACTAGTTTTGGGAATACGGCAGAAATGTAGCAGCAGGGGGTCCACTGAAACCAGTAAAATTTTAAATTTTCACAGTGGTCTCCGAGGAAAAAGTTTGGGAACCTCTGGTCCAGAGGCTTACTACAGAAAACAGCATATAACAACGAATAAGTACATGCTGTTTCAGAACTGGACACTTTACTGAGGACCGTGCACTTTTGGTATTACTTAATATTGTAAATACCTACTCAATTCCATTATAAAAAAGTTTTTAAAAAGCAAATAAAAGTATGTTATCAGTTGCTACATCAATTAATTAGGCACGGATCTATGACCGTTTCCGATCCGGCACTGGAGAACGCCGGGACGCGGGATGCCGGGACGCGCGAGTACCGAGACGGAGGACGCCGGGACGCGCGAGAACCGGGTGCTGGATGCCGGTTGCCGGGTTCTGGGACGGGTAGGTACTAGGTACCCCCGCACTTCGACAATACCTTCCGTTTAGTGACAAACTTCAAAGCGCCGGGGAAACTTTGTCCTCGGTGAAATTCTAAACGGAACCTCAACAGCCCTCCGTGATCGGATTGGGGCCGACTGGAGAATACTTGTCAAAAGAAAATCCCCAAAGAAATACATTTCACCGCGGCGAAATTTCTTTGCGGCGAGCCTTTTATCGGATTGGTTAACCGTCAAACAGCGGCGGACTCCTGCAAAGGAAAGATCACCATAATGTGATTAAATCGACTTCACAACTATTAAAAACTTTGATTATTTTTAAACATTTTCTCACTTCTCGCCCTTTTAACTAGATGTTCAAGACATTCTTTTCCCATTTGTATTTTAATAAATAAAATGCCTGAAATTCAAACTCTCCTGACGTGCTAAATTAATTGTAAACGCGTTAAAAGTAAACTCACAAGATACTCGTATTTGCGATTGTAAACATTATTAATTTGCATTTGTGTTAATATTTTAGAACTAAGTAAAATTTGTTACACCGCACACTTATTTTTAATTAAATGAAGACAATATAAGCGAAACTCAATCGAAAATCTAGAAACAGAAAAATCAGAAAAAGATGTGGGCACACCTGGAACTCGAACCCAGGACTTTCGGCTTTCAACCCAGAAACCTTCGCGGGGGTTTTAAAGAAGGTATTTTGAAAGTTTCAGACATTTTCCTCAGGGCCTCCTGCGTGGAGTTAACGTAAAAAAAAAAAAAAATTCCTTAATGTATTGCTTAATATAGCAATACATGACATCTCATATACTCATACACTCATATATTCGTAAACTCATATACTCACATATACCTATACCCCAAGGAAGCATATTTAGATTTATATATATATATATATATATTTTTATCACAACGGTGCTAAAGAAGTTTTCACTTCAATAAAATCCTCGTTGACAAACAAAATTGTCGGTATCTAAAATAGAAATAATAGTATGTATATATATATATATATACATAATATTATTTCTATTTTAGATAATATTATGGATATATATAATATTACTAGCTGACCCGACGAACTTCGTACCGCCTCAGAATCAATAACTGTTGAATTAAATTCAGTTTTTTATTAAGTTAAAAATTACGCAATGAAGCAATTATCAATGCGCAACTGTCCGTGTTTTGTTTTTGTCATTATCAGAGATGGCGTTGTGTACGGATTTATATTTTTGTGATTGTCTTACTTTTACAATTACTAACGGGAATTCGGGAGGCGGATACGGGCGCCGCAGCCCCGGGAACCATTTATTTAATAACCAACTCCTCTGCCATAGATCAACCCAAGTGGTTCGCTACGTTTGGTGATTTAGCAGGGGTGCCCGGGTTCATGAGGTGACTTATGTCCGGGTCTTGGCAGTTGATGCGCCTGCCCACCTGCTGCGTAGCGGGCCGGATCAAGAGACTGGTTGAGAATCTTGTTAACAATAAAATCAAAAAATTATCTTTTTCTTTTGTAATTTGCATAATTGAATTTTTCAATAATAAGTTTATAATTAAATGTGTGAACTTTAAATTCATCGAATGATTGAACTTGAACTTTATATTCATTTAAACTGTTTGATAATGCCTTCAGGAAGCGAAACAGCTGTCACGCGTAATAATAATTATTTATTTATATTTTATTAACGCCCTAGTGGGCTTTTACAAGAAAAGAAGCAAATATATAATTAACAATATTAATTACTTGTATTACATAAACAATAAAACAGAATAAATATTTTTTTTTTTTATTTATTTATCTTTAAAAAGAATGTTTGTATTACATTATTCGATGCCTGTCTCACTAGGGTATACCTGTGTTGAGACAGGCGTAGAGGTACATAAATGAGTATCATACAAAAGAATATTTAATTACAACATAAGAACATTTAAGGTAAGATACATACTGATTTATACAATTCAAACAGAAAGATGATTAAGATTGAGGGTTAATATCATAAAGAGAGCATTATATAGGTGAAGGAAGAGATGAATAAAGTAGTAAATCCTTTCGAATCTATATAGGTAGTTATATTATACATATAGGATTTTACTATTTTAAGTTCTTTAATAAGGGTAAGGACATACGTGAGATGGTAATTCTGTCTATTTGTACTCTATTTTACAGATGTTAGCAGTAGTGTGACGTCCAATACTTATAATCCATTTCTTTATATCTTGTTTGTATTTGGTCATTGATTCAGTTTGTCTAATCGTGGCTGGAAGTGTATTGTGTAGTTTGCAAGCTATGTATTTAATGCAATCGACTCGTTAGGTAAAGAATATTACAACATAAAAAAGAAATGAAATGAAATAGTACAAGTTGTACTTACAAAAAACTAAAACAATTCAGCTTTAAATATTTATACATATTATTAACAATAATAATAAGACCTGACATAGAACAAAGTGTAAATAGAACTGCAAAAATATTATAAAGTAAGTATACATTTTACTGGTGAGGTTTAGATGAGAAAATATTTTATGAGAAAAACAAAAAAATAATAAAAGTTAATTATTAGCAGATAGTAGTAGTTGATTTTTGAAACATTCAAAATTGTCAACACTAAATATATCTATAGATTCGCAGTATTTATTCGCAAGGTTATGGATTCTTGGAATTGGTGAGTATATAGAGTAATTAGTGTTGAGTTTATTGTTGCAATTAAAAATATCTTTACTACGAGTTTGTCTAGCGGGTATGCTAATGCAAATTAGTTCCAACAAATTAGGGCTGTCAATTAAAGATTTTATAATTTTGTATAAAAATAATAAATCAATTAACACTCTTCTATCTGATAATTTAAGAAGTCTGGTTTCAGCGCGTAAGTAATTATAATTTATAAATTCGATTGGAATTTTCATTTTAAAATTGATGTACCGAAGAAATTTGTTTTGTACCTTTTCCAATGATTGAGAATGAACATTGTAGTATGGTGACCATACAGAGGAATTGTATTATGCAACAGAACTTTTTTTATAAATAAACTGTTTTTATTAATTGAATAATAATATAAAAATATTAATTATTAATAATATAAAAGAAATAAAAATTAAAAGGGAATTCTACAAATAAAATAAAAACTTTCAAAAAAATTTAAAAAAATTACGTGCAGTTTACACGCGGTAGAAGCGAAACTTTATCAAAACAATCTCAACCAATACTTGAAGAGTGAGGTCATAATCAAAGCGATTAACGAACGCAGACTTCACATAATTTCCGTTTCATATATCTCAACCAAACGAGCCTTTAAAAGTGACATCATTATCAAAGCGACGGTAACCGACGAGTTCATCGAAAACCAATTCATTGATAACCAATTCATCGAAAACCAATTCATCGAATGCTCAATTCATCGATTCGCCAATTCATCGAAAAAAAAAGGTTAGGTGAGGTTAGTCTCCTTGTCCAAAGTTTTATTATCAATTTTTTTTTATATATAAATTTATTGAAAACTTTTATTGACCAATGCTTTTTTAACTTCCCGGTCCGCTCGACATTTCTCTCAAATATCTACAAAATATTTTTTTTCGATGAATTGGCGATTCGTTAAATTGATCATTCGATGAATTGGTTTTCGATGGACTCGTTTTCGATGAATTTGCTTTTCGATGAACTCGCAGTGAACCAAAGCGACCGATGAGCGCAGTTGATTCATCGAGGGTGCAGTAATCGTCATTTCCGTTTCATCCGAAATCCAAATCACAGCGGTGGTATAGAAGTTTCACTTCAAAAAATTATCGTTTTCTTTTATGATTTGTGTAATTGAATTTTTCAATAATAAGTTTATAATTAAATGCATGAACTTTAAATTCATCGAATACGCATATTATATACGCATGTGGTTGTACTTTTTAATTACATCTGTCTACATTATTATTAATTCCTACGTTGGTAATACAGATAGTTTCCTATGTTTAACGTATCACTTTTATGAAAAAGACTTAGGCACATAAATAAATCATACTAATCATACTGTGTGTTTTCATGTAACCTTTAACTGCTGACGTGGGGCCGCTCAGGCCCAGCAATAATAATAATATCGAAATACTCCCCTTCCCCGCGCGTGACGCATACGCCGCTTCCAGTAGCTTCGAATTTAGTGACGCCAGAGCCGTAAGTTTTAAATTTCTGTAAAAAAAATCATTTCAATTGTTTTTGCGGGCCATTTACGTGACTTCTTTAAAGTTAATTTTTACAATATACAAATGAACGTAAACAACTTAACTAAAGTTTTATATAAATATGGTTTATTCGAGACACTATTGAAATATTATACTAAAAGTGAGTTCATCGTTGTTATTTAGTTTTATAGATACCTACCTAATACATGATTTCTGATCTCAAGTGATTTTTACCAAAAATTAGTACATAATATCTAAAATGTCAAATATGAGTTGCTTAACTGTAAAAAAAGTATTTTATTTAAATCTATTTGAATTGTCCAATAAATAATAATTTGGACCACAAAATTTTCATGGATCTCTAAAATATGAACTTTTAAGTAACGGGCCGCCCAGGCCCCACGTCAGAGAATACGTAAAAAAACACGTCAGCCGTTAAAGGTTAAGTTCTAATATCACACCCCAAGTAATTGCTTCCTTCGAAAAAATAGTGTAATAAGTATTGCAAGCATTGAGCATAATAATTGCAGGTCGTTTGTTTTCTACCTTATCTTTTCATTATCACGGCTCATTCCGCGTCACCTTAAATCTGATTACTCATAAATTAATTGATATTTTAATCCTTGTGCCTAAAACACCATCCCCCGGAGCGAGTTGCCCCGGGCGGATTATATTCGCCCTTCATCTTGCCCTTCCTGAACCCATTCCGTATCGGATATAAACAAAAATCTCTCCGTGAAAAGCGGCCTTCCCTCAAAGGAGGGTTTAAGAACGGCTCCAATCGCCAACGAGATTTCCCATTGTGTATCAGATATGATTAATGTCTTGTTCCTCTTCTTTCTTGGCAAGTTTCAAGTGGAGGAAGGATACGGAGCAAGTGCCCTCTCCTCTCTAACCGCGAACGTAGTAGCGCGATAGCACTGATTTATTTTTATTTATTTATTGTATTTAAACGCCCAAAGGGCTTTTTACATGTAATTTAGTACGTCTCTTTTGCAAAATTATATAGAAAATTCACATATTAACAAAATACAGGAAACAGAAAATATGATTAGGTAACTTAAAAATAAATAATAGTATTCTTTTACGCCTTTTTTTACAAGCTTCATGTGGGAGGCCCTGAGGAACACAATTTCCCTCGGCGCCTATGTCATATTTGGGCATGCGGTGTGGAGGGTCTCTTTAGGAAAAGGACTGAGAAAAGTTCAAAAAAGGAAAAAGGTGTGAGGGATGGGTAGGAATCTGGGGATCAATGTGTCCAGGTGTGACGAAAGTATGAATCCATCCCTCCCACTGCGGTGCAAGGCGATTTTCTGATAGAGTACGGCTGGAGAAGTCAAAGGGACTCCCTCAAACCCTCTCTCACAGTTGGTGGGATTGCTGGCAACTAAAAAAGACCCGAAAAAACCTCACCCCTACTAAGTCACCAAACTTAGCGAACCACTTGGGGTGACCTATTGCAGAGGTGTTGGTTATCCAATAAATGCTTCCGAGCGCCCATACCCGCCTCGCAAATAATATTTTATTCTTCTTCTAACACAGCAAACTTATTTTGTGGCACCATTATGTTTGAAATTAATGAATTACTTCGTTTTTACCACTTTTATTGTTTATAAAACCGACATGTTTCGTCAGCAAAGCTGACTTCTTCAGGGTTTTGACAGAACTAATTTAAAAAATAGACATATATATAGGTAATAGAGAAAAATTATTATTTTTATAAATTATATATTTTTCTCTATTACCTATATATATGTCTATTTTTAAAATTAGTTCTGTCAAAAACCTTAAGAAGTCAGCTTTGCTGACGAAACATGTCGGTTTTATAAACAATAAAAGTGGTAAAAACGAAGTAATTCATTAATTTCAATATTTTATTCATTTATTTACGCCCTTCCAAAGGTCGTATCAAGGTCACTATGCAACATTCGAAAGGAACTTACGTCCTAACTCGCTTTTTATAATATTGATGGGTGACAAAAATCATTATTCCATTACCTTTACAATGAAATAATTTAATAATTACAATTTAATAAGGTAGTATCAATAAGAGCCTACGTCGATGATCTAGAATCTAGATCTATAATATTTTATTTGTGTGCATACATTAATAAATTTGTATAATTGAAATAAATACGCTGATGAGTACAATAATTTAATTTATTTATAATCACATAATTTTTACTTGTTCAGTCGAAAATGTAAGTCCAAAAAAATACTTATGAATAATATTGTATCGAAAGTTAGTTAAATTTCACAAATTCAAAACAAAAAATCTTAAAATATTATTTTTAGAAGAAAAAAAACAGGAGGTAGGTATTTTAACCGGTTTTCTAAAAATTCCTGTGTTCAAAATTGGTTGGTCACCAACAAATTTCATTACGAATTCGAAGTGTTACAAATCTGAAAATAAGTCGTCCCCGGCGGGAACTTTTATACGATAATATCATTTGTAAGGTAAAATTATCATAGAATAAATACATAATTAATGTTAAATGTCTACCTCATCCTATGCAAATTTCATTACCGTAGTGTGCGTTTCATGGAATAAATCGTTGCATTTTTTGTTTGTTTCATAATTACTAGAAATACCATAATTGTTATAATTGTTATAAAATACCATATAATTTGAAAGAATGTTTGCGATATGCCTGTAGGAATATGTTTAAAGACGTTCGACATTCTAATATCTTGTTTTTGTAGTTTTCAAGCAAGACGTATGAGAAGGAAAATTTTTATGAACAACTTTTTTTTAATAGTAGGTACTATCTGCCCCTGGGACTAGTATAATTTCGAATATTTCACATCACATGTGGATGCACCGGTAACTCAAAAAATGTTTCTCTTCGTCACTATACTTCCCATCCTCAATTAATTCAGGATTACGATATTGCCCTAATTTTCATACGTGAAAACTTCCAACGTGTATCCAAAAACACAATATGTTTGGCAGTACCTAAGAAAAGAATCTACAGATCTACAGAAGAATACTTAAAATAAGCTGGATGGACAGGGTTACGAATGAAGATGTTATGGTTCGGATGAATAAAGAAAAACAAGTTATTAAAACATGTGATGAGACATTCAGAGAAGTACGAAATCTTGCATCTCATAATGCAGGGAAAGATTTCCGGAAGACGGGGCCCTGGAAGAAGGAGAACCTCATGGCTGAAAAACCTGAGACAGTGGTTTGGCCAGTCTACTGTAGAGCTGTTCCGGGTCACAGTAAACAAAGTCCGCGTAGCCAACATGATAGCCAACGTCCGTTGAACGGACAGGGCCCAAGAAGAAGAAGAAAGGAAAAGATTTCTTTTCTTCGTCTTCTAAGTCAGGTACTGTATCTACTATCTACCGCATCGCAGATCAAAAATTATCTTTGTTGTAGTGCTCTTTGTGGTTTCGTCTTTGGATGAAACGAAGTGTGGATTAATGAATGAAAAGAAGGGCGTACTTCTGAGCAGTGAGCATTCACTCCAGCACATAATTCAAGCGGTTCCCAAACTGGGGGAACATTAATTTAATCCCGGCCGAGTCGCTTTGCATACAATCCTACACGCTGTCAAGCGGGATAGATTACTCCGCGTGATATTGCTGTACCTCCAACTATTTGGGCCGTAAATTAAAGCACGCATCAACGCACTACAAAAATATCTACATAGGTCTGAACTGAATGCTAACTTTACCCCTACACTAAGCTTGGGATCAGATTGTTCCTACACATAAGGGAAAATGGGAAAAGTCTGCAATTTATAGATATCGGATTTTCACTTTCAGATTCCAACCCCTAAGCTCACATGAATGCTTGGTTAGCATTCAAATTCTAAGCGTGAATACTTATAATACAATAAGGGTTCAAAACTGAAGTGGAGGGAGAGTATGCAGTGAGTACCTATAATCAGTAGCGGATTTAGGGGGGGGGGGGCACGGGGGCACGTGCCCCCCCCAGATATTTTTGTGTACTGTGGAGATTCCATCACAGTACATAGTTAGAAGCTAAAACTGTCTTTATTAAACATTAATTTAATTTTTCGATTGTTTTGACACTTTCATAAACCTTCCTATACATACATACTTGAACTTGTAGAAATAAACTTGAAGTATAATACTTCATGTTTATTTCTAACAGTAATTGTTGATTTTTTTGGCCGTCCGCCCCTTGTGCCCGCCCAGAAAAAATCCTAACAGTAATTATTGATTGTTTTGCGCGTCCGCCCCTTGTGCCCCCCCCCCCCCCCCTCCCCCCAGAAAAAAATCCTAATAGCAATTGTTGATTTTTTGACCGTCCGCCCCTTGTGCCCCCCGCAGACAAAAAAAACTAACAGTAATTGTTGATATTTTGCCCGTCCACCCTTGTGCCCCCCCCCCCCCCCTCAGGAAAGAATCCTAACTGTAATTGTTGATTTTTTTGCCCGTCCGCCCCTTTTGCCACCCCCCCCCCCCCCCCCCCCCCCCAGAACAAATTCTAACAGTAATAGTTGATTTTTTCGCCCGTCCGCCCCTTGTGCCCCCCCCCAGAAAAAATCCTGGATCCGCCCTTGCCTATAATTAAATATATCAGGAAAGAAACATAACTTTCACCTTCACTTCCCGCGACATTTTATATAACTAATTGTGTAAAAATGTTAAAAATTCTTATTTATAAGCTTTTGTAAAGGTTATTTCCTAAAAATTCTTCAGCCCTAAATAGTCCTAAATTCTCCAGTCTTTCAAAATAAATATCAACTATACTTTAGCCACTAATATTTTCATAAATGTATCTAATACTAACAGTGATGAGGGTAGCAAATGTAAAATCATGCAATGTCCAGTGTTTTAAATATAAAGTCCTCCTCTTGCATAGCCGTATCGTAAACTTCAGGTAAGTATGTTTTTTGTATCTATGTGTTTGTAAATATTAAAATTAGATAGATCCTAAGAATTCATAATTAATTGTGCAGCGCCCTTGGGGTGATTTTTCCCAAAAACGGCGCTCTGAAAATTGTCCAATTATTATTATTACAACGATATTGAAACAAACAAAGTTAACAGATTGATTATTACAAGAGAAATTCATGGTTTGTGTGAAAAATGCTGAATATAATAATAAAATGGATCTGAGAATCTGAGCCATGTACCTACTCGTATATGTAAGAAGAGTTTTTTTAGTAGATAGTGAGTGGAATGTGTGGGTATTATGATGAAGGAGAGGAAGTTCAGGGAATGAAAAATGTATGAGGAATCTGGTGGTCAGTGTGTCCAGGAGTGACGGACGTACGATAAATATCCATCCCTCCCACTGCAGTGCATGGCGATATTCCGAGTACGTCTGAAGTACGTCTGAAGTACGTCTGAAGACGTCAAATTAACTCCCTCAACCATTCTCTCTCGATCCGGCCTGCCATGCAGCAGGTGAGCAGACGCATCCGCCGCCAAGACCCGGACAAACCTCACCCAATGAACCAGGGCTAAATCACTGAACATAGAGAACCACTTGGGGTGGCCTATAGAGGTGTTGGTTATCCAATAAATAGTTCCCGGGGCGGCGATACACATAACCGCCTCCCAAATTGGATTAATTCAAAGTTATTCGTTAACCATCCACTTTGATCATTGATCCAAAATATTATTTCGGTAAGTGACATGTGGTTCGTAGAAATTATTCAAACTAAACAAACTTTTGGGTATTTATCCGTTCCATTTTCATTGTTTTTTTAGGCAAAGGCTTCCGAAAGGTGAATATTTTGGCAACACATCGCAAGCACAAACAAAAACACCGGAGTGTTTCAAGTAATGTTTATCAACACCAGTTAACACAACAACTAGGCTTCCAGAAATTTTAGTATTTTCTTCCATTTCAGCAATAATAGCGCTATTACTGGATCAATGTCCTTACATCAACACCAACTAAACAAGTATAAATAGCTTTTTGAAGTGAAAACTTCTTTAGCACGGTTGTGATTTGAAACTCAATGAAACGAAAAATAGCGATACTAAAAAGAGACAAACACATACATCTATAGGATTTAGCCTGCAAGATAATGAGATAGTATAATCGGTCTCCTCGTTGTGCGGTGCTTCGTAGCCTATCGGTCTTCTCTTTGAGCGGTGTTTCGTAGCTTCCCCACTCTTTTCTACTTTAGTTTTCTGAAGGCTTGCTGCGCGCTCTGTTTTTGTTTTTCTACTAGTTACCTCTCCTTGGAGCGGGATGTAGACCGGAACGTCTCTGCAAATCTCTGCAAAATCGAATTTTCAAAACATCCGACAAAAATTAAAAAAAAAAACATTGTGGTCCCGATCCAACATTTTTGTTTCTGTTTTGTTGCAGGAGACTAGACTTAAGACTTTTTAGGATATTTTCTTCACCGTCCCCTGGATCATCAATTTTAAAAAAATAATCTATATGTTTTCTCATTCCTCATGTTAACATGACCAGATATTGAGTTTTCATCTTTTCATAACTTGTACAAATTCACGATTCACTTCTTTCGATCCAGATTATTTTGAAGGAAGGTGTATCTTTATATAATGAACAGATTCCACTATGGGCTTTCAACTGACTGCTAACATAATTTAAGATATTTTGGACACGTTGCTCACCAAACTGAGAACTCTAACTTGGAGAAACTCGTAGTCACTGGCATAGTGTTTGTCCGGAGAAGCAGAGAGTGACCAAGTATCACTGGCATCCGATACGTCGCCGTCGGTGTCTTTGGCTCAACAGCGCCAAATCACAAGAAGTAGAGGAGCCTTGTCCACAATGGAAATTTGAGTGGTTGTCAAGATCCTCTGGAACCGAAAAAATATATATCCGCAAATCATAGGCTTCTCCGTCAAAAATATTTATTATAAAATGATCTCGACAACACAGGAGAAATGAAGGACATCACGCTATATTATTACGAACTAATTTTAAAAATCATATACCTATTTTTTATAAATTAACTTTTGGTTATTCTTATACGTTTGTCTCCCATGATTAAGACGTATTTGTTCGCGTTCAAACTGTCCGCAATATTAACACGAAATCACAAAATACTATCTTCACAATCTAGCAACATCAAATTCATAAACTCAACCTTAACCGTTAAAAACACAAAGATTTTTCAACTTATTCGTTAAAAATGAGTTCGTTTTATATTTCCACCGGCATTTCACTGGTTGCTCTTCGATAGTCCCTATAATTCCAATATATGTTAGGCCTATGAAATAATAACCAAATAAATATGGGAATATTTTCACCCCATGCTGTATGAAATGATTTATTGTTTAATGCGTTATTCGCACACAGAGACTCAGTTTAGTCATTATTTTTCATAACTGGTAGACCTATGTGCTTGGAATAAAGGGGAACAGCAGGAGATCCACAGGAATGGCTGCGACTGTGTGGAGGCGAACACCTCATTCTTAAGCATAAGGTGATTAAGGGATTCAGCAGAAGACACACAGGATTGGAGGCGAACTTGTGTGTAGGCGAACACCTCATTCTTAAGTATAATGGAATAATTGGATACAGCAAGAGATCCACAGAGAACACCTCATACTTAAGTAAAAGGGAATAAAGGGATATTGCAGGAGATTCACAGAAATGGAGGCGAACATTTGTGTAGGCGAACACCTCATCCTTATGTATAGGGGAATAATTGGATACAGCAGGAGATCCACAGAGAACACCTCATACTTAAGTATAAGGGAATAAAGGGATATTGCAGGAGATTCACAGTAATGGAGGCGAACATGTGTGTAGGCGAACACCTCATCCTTAAATATAGGGGAATAATTGGATACAGCAGGAGATCCAAAGGAAAGGAGGTGAATGTGTGGAGGCGAACACCTCATACTTAAGTATAAAAGAATGAAAGGAGAAAGCAGGAGACCGAATTCGAATCTCGGGGGCGTTTCCTGGAGACAGCCAGAATTCTCCAAGAATTATAAATTAACCAATAAGACCATTTTGTACAAAAATGTTTAGCGGAGCATAAAGTAAATCAATACGAAACTTCTTTAATAATTTTTTTTTTTTATAACATGGCGTTTCTTATTTTTCAAAGTTCAAACTTTTGTGACCTCTCTTGTAAAATGTTGAAAACTTTGAAAATGGGAGAATTCTTTAATTTCGTTCATAGGAATTTTAATAAAAACATAGCAACAATGCACATTTTATATCTTCCGCTTTTGAAAGGCTCGGTCGTGCTTAAAAATAAACGAAGAAATTTGAAATCTCCGAAAACAGGGTCAAAGGTCTCGGGGTCATTGTACAATCTACAGTACCTAGGTTTATTTTTTGGGTCGTCACTTTGGTAATAAAAAAAATCACGTGGTCAAATAGAAATGTTAATAGTGTTGTGAAATAAGTTGCCGGATTAATTTTTATCAATAAAATTTGATAGTTTGATGTGAAATCAAATAATTCCCCAATCGGACATAATCCCGCCATCTAGCGTCGAAAAGTTAAACTAATTCTTAATGTGATTTTTCCCAGCAGTTGGTTGGTTTACGGGAAAACGCTTTTTATACGTTATGCTTTGAAATATTAGGGTGAATTAATTGTTAGCACCGTACACACGCAATACGAATATGAATAAATAGTTTTAATAATAAAAATAACTAATTATTCATATTTCGTTTGGATGTATATTGTTTAAGGCGATCCAATAGTCCAGGAAAAAATCGGAATCGGAATTCACGCTATTTATCTGAGGAGTTTAAAAGTACTTCAGAAAAAGCTTTTGGAAAGGTTGGAAAAGGTATTTGAAGATTTTTTTTTACATGTTGATTTCGTAAAGGCTTTTTCCTTCCCAGAACTACCTCTCCTTCTTTTTCCTAAAAAGACCCTCCACATAGCATCCCCAAAGATGACATAGACCAAGAGGGACATTTTTTCCCCAAAGTCTCACACGTGGAGCCATAATAAAAAAGTATCTGCCTTCCCTGCGGAAAACGGCGTGATGTTTAGTTTATTTGTTAGATTTTTTATTCGTAATTTTAAAATGTATTGATTCGACTGCTCGACATACCGTCCATGAAATTGGTTTTCGTAAAAACCAGACCCTATCGCCTTGACTCAATAACCTACCAAAAGGTTTAAAGGTTATTTAAAAATAAATTCGATATCATAAATAGGAAGACCACATTGTCGAATTAGGAAAGGGCAGTAGGTACCTAAAATAATACAAGTTGATGTAAGTGTTGCACAGGACCTTATTTAGGATCTGTAGCCTCCGAGGTTGAAACTGTCGTGGGGCGGCCTGTATCAAATGGGTGTCTCAACATTTTTCATTAAAAAGTAAATTCTTCAAACATATTAAACATGACGTCAAACCAAAAATACTTTAGTTTTTGTCATTCTAAAGAACATATAAATCAAATCAAAAATCAAATCAAATCAAAAAATATTTATTGTAAAATAAAAATTACAAAAGGTGTAGCTTATGGGTAGACCCCATTTCTTCCAGCTAACCACATTTATTTTATTACAATGTTTATATAATATTATTTGTTTTATTATAATTACAATGTTAATACAGATAAAATAACAATATACCAATGAAAAAAATACAAATATATATACCAATAAAAATAGGCGTTTCATTTACGTGAGGTATTCACTCAACGTGTAGTGACATTTATTAACAAGGAAAGTGTTTAGTGACGATTTGAATTTGTGTGTATTGTTAGCATCGGCGCTACTTGCGGCCATTCGCTAAACCCAAAACCTGGAAAGGACACGCAATAAACAGGCCAACAGCTAGCTCAGCAAAGCCGGCGCGAGCAAGGTTCCTCTTAAAACCAGGGCGAGTGTTTGTGGTTCGCTTGTAAATTCCTCCTCCTCTTCCTTTCCTCACAATCTCCAGGTCTCCTTCCTCAATCAGAACACAGTTTTTGCACGTAAAGGGTTTATTCATTTAAAGGTGAACAGGGTTATCCAAAAGCCAGCCTCGGCACTATACACATGGGTATTTGGCTATCTCTATAATCCTATCATAACGGGGGGGGGACTTCTCTCAACTCTCTACACGTATTTAGTGAATTTAAATGTCAGTTCTTAGCACACAGAGGGGAAGGAAGGTTCATTTGTACTCACAAGCAGGAAATAGGTAGTCGTCAGACAGGTACTGGGTAGGCGTAAGCCTCTTCGAGCACAATACACAATTAAAGTAAACATCGCGAGTTCTTAGGTTCTCGACACAGCGCCGCGGCGCAATTACTGTGGACACTCTGGGACACTGTTGCCGAGCCCGAAAGCAGCGGGGGAATGGCTGCCGGGTGCCGTTCGGCCTCGGGCCACGGACTGCGTGTGCGGGGAGGGGGGCGGAGAGGGGCGGTGCGGCGAGTTAGTGCACTGGGGTCAATTCACTAGCTCCTCGCAACAGGAATAAGGGGGTCTATTCTTTATCTTTTGTAACGTAACACTTCCCCCCTCGCCGCAATAAAAGCGACGTGGTAATGGAGCAGTAGGGCTAAGAAATCCTCTTACCCTTCTAGCACTTGTGCCAAAACAAAAAAACATCTAAGAGAAAGGGGAGAGAGAGAGAGAGAGAAAAAGAAAAAGTTGCTAGCTACAAAATAGTAGAAAACAAAAACAAAAGAGAAAAAAAATATGGTGAACAAAGAATTATACATGAATGTACATGAAAGAGCAGTGGCATACATAAATATAAACAAGGACCTGTTGGAGAAAGGTACAAGGGTTATGCAGTGATAGAAAAAAAATTACTCTAAATTGTATCATTGGTCTGTGAGCTATGTTTGCGTAGCGTGGTTTGCGTAGGATGTCTGGGGTGTTTGAACGTTACACTGAAGTTACAAGGTTACTTTGTCACAGTAACCTGGCCCGTTTGAGATTACACTCAAGGAACACTAGGGCCTTAAAGAAAACACGAAGAAGAGAACGCAGGATGAGGCTTCTTGGTGGTGGAGAGGGTTCTACCTGTCACAGAGGTCAAAAAGGTAGCTGCTTCCGGATCCTGTGGGTGGGCCAGTATGACATCAGTGAGGTACTGGAGAGTGGAATTGTAATTGGTGGTTGGTCCTTTATAGAGGAGGTGGTTTGTGTGCATGACAGCCGTTGTTGTGATGGTGGTTGGTACACTGGTTAGCATACAGTGGGATTTTTGTGTGAACAATCGTTGGTATTGTTATTTGCGCAAGGGCACAGGAGCATTGGCATGATGGCAACAGAGAATTTGCAAGGTGCAGCTGGAACATTTGTACATGGCAACAGGAACATTTGCGAGGTGCCGCAGGAACATTTGCACATGGCAACAGGAACATTTGCGAGGTGCCGCAGGAACATTTGCACGATGGCAACTGGAACATTTGCACAATGGCAACAGGAACATGAACCAACCTAGAGCTGACGTGCTCGGGTTTGTTTGAGGGATGGTTTTGTGATGATACAATTCGCAACTACACGCACGACTCACACTAGGTTATGTTAGGTGGGGTCGGGTGCTTTTGGTTCGTAGGGTTTGAAGGCATGGGACCTCCGTGACGGTAGTGAAGGCAGCATGAAGAGAGGCGCAGGTGTAGATAGGGTGAAGAGCTGCTGGTCTTCTTATTAATCCGGCGAAAAAATTATTATTAGAACAAAATTCTTGAAGTTTACCTGCCTGGTAGACCAATGATGAAAAGGTTTGGAGAGAAACAAGGTGTGCATGTTGAGAAAGATTGGATTTGTTTGACGTGTAGAGAGAGAGAGAGAGAGAGAGAGACGGAGAGAGTGTTAACTAAATGCAACTACAGACTTATACATATTACAGGTACGTATTTAAGGAAAGTTCTGTTTAACCCATTTAGTTTTTTTTTAAACTAAATACATTTCCAAGAACACGTGGGTAAGGGTTTGTACGTATGACAAAATGCCCCGTTCGAAAGAAGTTGGTCTTCCATGACCTATGCTCACGTCTATACGGTAGCATTTTTTTCTACTTTCGAAGAACAAAAACATTGAGTACAAATAAGTTATGAAAAGTGGGAAAGGAGTAGGAAGTTGAAAGGATCCGTGTATGAAGGTTGTCCCATTTGACAAACGAAACGCCAAGTGCGTAACGCATATATCCCAATTCACGGATAATTTCGAGGAAGGGAAAGGGTGACAATTGGGAACATTTGAACGAAGAAAACTGCTGAGGACTCGGCTATTTCCGAAATTCGACCTCTGAGTGGAAGGTGAAACAAGGTCTACAGCAGTTATCCTGGCACATTACAATACCATTTGGTAGTGTGGGACAAAAGGAATACACTGACATAAAAAGAGTCTAATCCTCCACGTGTATTGGGTAGAAGATTAGAGGGTCGTTTTATTCTCCTACTTGTTTGCGAGAAATGACAGACCCTTGCTCAAATCTCACAAACCTGGGGGTTTTCTTGTTCGTCTCCCAGACAACGAGTTAGGTGTTTTTTGTGTCCATCAACTTAACTCCTACGACACGATGCCCCATAATCATGAGTGAAGCGTATGATTAGTCCTTTTGAGATAGTGGATAGTTCCTGGGTTCTTGTGACAGGAAGTCCACGGGCATGTTAATGAGTACTCTGCTGCAAAAGCAATAATTTTCTGATAACAGAAAATAAAAGGCGTGTGATCTACACTTGGTAGGTCACACAAACATGTGGGTAGATATTATTTCGTTCGCACGACTCATGGTGAGTATTGTAACGTCTTCACGTTTGGTGCACAGATTATATAAGTACACAGTTATAACAAAGCGGTTCTCATGCCAAAAGACACACGACCAAAAAGGGGCGGTTCTCATGCCAAATAAATGACACACGACCAACAAGGGGCGGTTCTCATGCCAAAAGACACACGACCAACTCAATAACATTTAGTTAAGAGTATAAAGTAATTATAACGAACTTCTCGTATCATGGCGGATGTTTTGAGGATCTCTCCTATGATGGTAGATATTGTCACGTTTTCACGTCTCACGTGACAGGAATGAACGATTTACAACAAATTTTGCCCAGTATTGAAAGACAGTAACCCAATAGGTATTTAAAACAATTTAATGAGATAAATCACCCTCTCGATCAACAACCCTGTGTTGACGAGCAGACAATGAGTAGTTATGACGGACTCCCCGTGACGTGTAAAAACACAAAGATATTATGAGATTCGCATCTATAGCAGTGGATATTGTAAGGTTCACACCTATAATAGTAGATATTGTAAGGCTCGCGCCTATAATGTTACAAAAGTTTACGTTCGAAAATGTGGGTCCCCATTCAATACAGACGGCGGGTTGCAATGATGTAATTAATACGGCACTGCTGTAGCTTAATAAATTCATATTAGCATACGTTACAAGACTTGCCAAAAGGCGATAAACACAAATTTTATTGAAGATCTGGCCAAGATTTTAAACTCCAAACAAGAATAATGGTACAATAAAGGACAAAAGAAACTGATGTCATGATAAAATATTGTACCTCATAATGAAGTTGTATATGTACAAAGAACAATGTTAATGAAGGGACGAAACGTATTGCCACTTTTATAACAAAAAAAAAAAAAAAAAAATTCTCAGAATCCGACAAAATACGATTCTGGAAAAAAAATAGAGCAATTGGGTTGAGCGCCATTCTAATTTTTGGAAAAAGAAGAAAAAACCACAAGTAGCAAAAAGGTTGCTCTTGAATTGTTTCGAATCCAGCGAATGTGACCTGGTAGGTGTGTACATTTGGTGTATTCGAAACGATCCCCAATATACAACATTACTATGAATGTGTAGGATGGGGTGAAGAGGAAAAAGAAAAAAAGAAAAAACGGGAGGATTTCCTATTATAACAGAAATCGTCGCGACATTCTTACAATATGGTGCTGTGACCATAGTAGCGAGCTGCGGCAATGGTCTGAAACCAATGGTTATTATACAGACTTGCACTTATGATTTTATATTTACAACATTAGGGTAGGGACGTACTGGTACGACAAAAACCCGACACCAAACAAAAAGTAGAAAGGGTGATATGACAAGATGGGGCGATGAGGTGAGAAAAAAAAACGCGCGGATGCTGCAAGAATTGTGAAAAGGAAAGCGACGTCTTGGAGCAAGAGTTTTCCGGAACCGTTGATGGTAGGAGGAAAAGGAGGCCCTTTCCCGAAGTGATCAATTTCAGGAAGAGGATGCATACAAGTATGAAAACGGTGCCCCAAGAGGTGCTCTTGTGGTACAGCAAGCAAGGCACGCAGGATGTACAAGAACATATAAAATTATGCAAAAAGAAAAATATTGTACAGGAGTTAGGCTACCGTTGACCTTAATGTGCCTTCGGGTGTAAGGATTACCTTACGAATGCCCATATGGGTGATTATTTACATTTAATATTTACAAGTAACTCACGTCATTTATGACAAGAATTATAAGACTTCTAAAGAGACCGCATCGCACTGATTGACGACTGGCCAAGAGAGGTCAGGGGCGTAATGATGATCAGGGTTAACAAGATGCATGTTTTGCCAATTTGATAACGCCTGAGTACTTGATGTGATGGAATTTACTGATTCCGTATTCCAAGGCATTTTTGGATTTATTCCTAGGAGAAATCTTTCTATTTCTCAGGGCCTGTAGTAGTTCTTCCTTTCTTGAAGTAAAGACGTGCGGGATTGTACCCAGCGTGACTTGAGGAACTTCCATGGTGTATAGGATCGTGTCAGAGTGACCTTATGTTGGAAAAAGTGAGAACTAGACTCGCAATTGGAAAGAAATCGGGCAGAGATTGACCACTGGGGACGTATTTTTTACAAAAAGTTTTTGAAAAAAACACGTTTTTTATAAGTGTTTGGTTTATTTGAAAATTTAGGCAGGGGTTTGCCTCAAAAAACGTGTTTTTGTGAAAAAATCCAGATGTTTTGGAAATTTGTTGAAAATTTTCTAATTCCAAAAACGAGAAAAATTTGGGCAGGGGTTTGCCTCAAAAAACGTGATTTTGTGAAAAAAATCCAGATGTTTTGGAAATTTGTTGAAAATTTTCAAAGTGCGGATATGAAAATTTCACGGGCCAGGATTCACCTTAATGGAACACGTTTTTAGAATTTATTCCGATGTTTTTGAAAAAGGTTTGAAATTTGCAAAAGTCCGGAAATAAAAAAAAACGGAAACGAGGTTCGCCTTAAACGAACATGTTTTTAGAATATTTCCATTAACTTTCCAAAGGGGAATTCTTCAGAAAAAGAAAGAAATATTTTTTTCTTTTATACAAGTTTTCGTGGAAGTATTTGTTTGAAAATTCAACAATGTCTTGGGGAATATTTTTTTTTTATTTACGTGGCTAGACTAGCCTGATTTGAGCATCACCAATTATTGGTATTTACCCGCCGACTTCTTTTTGTCATAACAAGGATTATATGTAGATAGTATACATAAGGATGTAATGTCTGACTGGAGGAATCGACGTCAACGCGAACTAGGCATCTTTCGAATTATGTCGTATATTTCTTTATAATAACAGCAAAAGAAAAAAGAAGAAGAAACGTACGGCAGAAGTAAAAAAAATGCCCAATTGTCAAATGACAGAAAGAATTTAATCCACTTGTTTCCCTTAAGCTGCAAAATATGCCGTTTTATATGCAGGCCAGTACTTTGCGAAATAGTCCCCTACCCGCAAAATATGTCGATATCAAATACAGACCAGCACTTTGCGGAATAGGTTTATTATAAAATAACTGGTTAATTAACTTTCGGGAAACGAAGCGGGTAATTGGTTTATCATATACAGGATTTTAATTGTTGAATAACTTTGTTTTAAATATTTGTGTACATTTCCACTATTAACTTGTATTTGAAACTAGCAAATTTAGTCGGTCGACACTTGTAAACACTATATTATTCACGACGGCAACTTTCTTGGTTGAGCACTTTACGTAGGAATACCGGTGATAATGTTTTTGTCGAGTGACGACTCGAAAATGAAGGAATCGTGCCCGTAATAATTTAAATTGCAATTCGAAGTTACAATCGCGCCGGGGTTCTTGATGGAAATGCTAGACAAATTGGGAATAACAAGACAAAACATTATACATTATAAAGTTTAAACAATTGCTGATTGAAGAACGAGACTGTGGGACCGTGAAGAGGGAGGAAAAAAAAATTGCCCCTAAGTTGTGACGCCAGTGTTGGAGCGAGGAGGTGAGGAAAAAGTTTGCCTCACGTTGGGCGACAGTGTTAGCATCGGCGCTACTTGCGGCCATTCGCTAAACCCAAAACCTGGAAAGGACACGCAATAAACAGGCCAACAGCTAGCTCAGCAAAGCCGGCGCGAGCAAGGTTCCTCTTAAAACCAGGGCGAGTGTTTGTGGTTCGCTTGTAAATTCCTCCTCCTCTTCCTTTCCTCTTAATCTCCAGGTCTCCTTCCTCAATCAGAACACAGTTTTTGCACGTAAAGGGTTTATTCATTTAAAGGTGAACAGGGTTATACAAAAGCCAGCCTCGGCACTATACACATGGGTATTTGGCTATCTCTATAATCCTATCATAACGGGGGGGACTTCTCTCAACTCTCTACACGTATTTAGTGAATTTAAATGCCAGTTCTTAGCACACAGAGGGGAAGGAAGGTTCATTTGTACTCACAAGCAGGAAATAGGTAGTCGTCAGACAGGTACTGGGTAGGCGTAAGCCTCTTCGAGCACAATACACAATTAAAGTAAACATCGCGAGTTCTTAGGTTCTCGACACAGCGCCGCGGCGGAATTACTGTGGACACTCTGGGACACTGTTGCCGAGCCCGAAAGCAGCGGGGGAATGGCTGCCGGGTGCCGTTCGGCCTCGGGCCACGGACTGCGCGTGCGGGGAGGGGGGCGGAGAGGGGCGGTGCGGCGAGTTAGTGCACTGGGGTCAATTCACTAGCTCCTCGCAACAGGAATAAGGGGGTCTATTCTTTATCTTTTGTAACGTAACAGTATCTTGTATTTGTTTAATGTTATGTGGAAGCTTGTTATATACTTTAATGGCCATGTAGTATGGTCCTTTTTGGAATATTGTTTTGTTTGCTTTTGGCATTAATAGGTTTTCTGTGAGCCTTGTAGCGTATTTATGTGTTGAGTTTTTTAGTGGGAACTTGTCTGTAGATGATCGCACTAACATGCATAACCCCATTATATATATGTCTGTGACTGTCAGAATTTTCAGATTTTTAAACATAGGTCTACATGAATCTAAACGACCAGAGTTTGTAATTTTTCTTATGCATCTCTTTTGTATGATGAAGACATCTTTGGCGTTTACCGAGTTTCCCCAAAAAATAATACCGTATTTTATTATTGAATATACATAACCATAGTATGCGGCTATTACTGATTCGGTGTTCAATATTTTTCTCAAGGTACCCAGAACATAAGAAAAACTACTGATTTTTGCTACAATTTTTGAGACATGTTCTTTCCAGTTTATGTTTATGTCTAATTCTATTCCCAGTAGTGAACAGGTTTGGGAAGGTTCGATAATATTATTATTAATGTTTACATTTATATTTATAGGTATAGCTTGCACTGGACAAAATTTTAAAATTTGGGTTTTGTTTGTGTTGACTGATAGATGTTGCGATAACAGCCAGTTTGCTATTAATTGGCAAGTCTCGTTAACTTGTTTGTTAAATTCGTCAACGTCTCCATTACATTCAAACAACAAAGTGGTGTCATCAGCGAACATTGAACATTCTGTGCCAGCAATTATTGGGAGTTCGTTTATATAGATAAGGAAAAGGAGAGGCCCAAGAATGCTTCCTTGTGGCACACCCTTGTTTATTTTTCTCCATTTGGATTCTACCATGTACTGGAACATTTTTTCATCGATATTTGAAATTTGAACTTTCTGCTGACGATTTTTTAAGTACGATTCAAACCATTTTAATGCTAATCCTCTAATACCTACATGTTCAAGTTTAATTAGAAGAAGCTCATGATCAACATTGTCGAATGCTTTTGAGAGGTCGAGAAAGATACCTACGGTTTTTTTACTAACATTAATATTTTCTAGAATTTTGTTCAACAAATTGAATACTGCCTGTGTATTGGAAATCTGGACATTAAGTTGTAACTTTCATGGATAAGGACGCTGAAAATGCGCCGCATGCAAAAACTTTGCGATTTAGGTTTAAAATATTGGTCAAACTAATAAATATTGTCAATTTTTATCATTCGGAAGGTCAGTTTCCACAAAATATTTAGTCGCCAAATCTGTTGGTATTTTTGGAGAATTATCATCCTTCGGCAAAAACATTACCAAATGGCTATTGACCTGGAAAGAAAGGCGTCCAAAAACTTCTAAAAATGTAACTTAATTTACATTGTTGTATTTTGATTTTTTCTAACCTTACGCAAGTACAATTTCGGAGCTCACTGGACAATATATTAAGTTCACCAGTTGATTAGTCAGACATCCCCGAAAATCGAAATTTGAGTTGAGTATTCATTTAAATGTAAAAGTGGACCCTCCATCTGGTACCTACTATAATGCAGAAAAAACTAATAATGAATTAAATAAAAAAAATCACGTTTTCTGGGTCAGTAGTCGGATATTTCAAAATGTCATACTAATGTTCCGGACCGTTATGCATCCCGGGGTTATTTTATAGCATATTTAATATGCAAAACGCAGAAACGTATAAGTAAATAATATTTGATTTATGGTGAGCTTTCGAATTTTGCTGTTCTCATTATTTAAACATACTATTAGGTCTGACTAATCAACCGGACGATTGGTATACATATATTTAACATGTTAAGAAATCAGAAAAATATGAAATTATATTCCCATTGTGACGCTTGTTTGATGTTATGAATTCTTTTTTTTTAACATTAACTCCACACAGGAGGCCCTGAGGAAAATAATTTCCCTCAGTGTCTGTTATCTGAGACTCTGTGTGGAGGGTCTTTTTGAGGAGAGAAAGGAATGAACATTGGTCTTGAAGAGACCCAAAGAAGATACACAAAGGCTGGCAAATCTTTCCATAGCCGAGTTGTTGAACACAAGAACGAGTCGAAGAAGCGACCCATTCTCATGTGACAAATGTCAACCGTGTACTTATGTTGGGCACGCGTTTTCTTGTATCCCAACTATGCACTGGTGCCGAAGGGATCAATTACGCTAGTTCCTCGGAGCATCCTCCATTGAAATACCGGTAGAACAAGGATAGCATTCCCACCCGACGCAGTGTGCTCTAAAGATTGCAATCCGTTTGTTAAATTAGGAGATTAGAAGACGGACCGTCCGTTTCTGCACAGAGTCGAGGGTTTTTTTCAGGTATTTTGAGGCGCCAGACCAGAGGTGGCTGCCAAATTCAACCGTGGAGCGCACTTGTTATTTGTACAGGCTTAGCAGTTGTGTACTATTAAAGTATCTGCGGATCCTGTACAGTACGCCCAGTTTTTGAGAGGCTAACTTAACCATGGCTTCGATGGAGCCCCATAACGTATGGGTACCGCCGCCCCGGGAACCATACATTGGATAATCAACAACTCTGCCATAGATCACTTCAAATGGTTTGCTGTTTATTGACTTAGCAGCGGAGCCCGGGTTTATGGGGTGAGGTTTGTCAGGGTCTTACTATAAAATAATACTAAAAATACTAAAAAATAAAAAACAGAACTTTTCGAACTCATCAAACTACCATTCACAAAATACATGTCCCCTGAAATGATAAAATCTCCTAATAGTCGGTTAGTTTACCCTGTCTCTATCTTGCCGATATCGCTACTGCCTGGAATATGAAAACACCCTTCTTCCATATAATAGTCAGTCAGTATACCCTGCCTCTGTCCTGCTGATACCGCTACTGCCTGGAATATGAAAATACCCTTCTTCCATATAATAGTCAGTCAGTATACCCTGCCTCTGTCCTGCCGATATCGCTACTGCCTGGAATATGAAAACACCCTTCTTCCATATAATAGTCAGTCAGTATACCCTGCCTCTGTCCTGCCGATATCGCTACTGCCTGGAATATGAAAACACCCTTCTTATATATATTAATCAGTCAGTATACCCTGCCTCTGACATTCCGATATCGCTACTGCCTGGAATATGAAAACACCCTTCTTCCGTACAGTAGTCATTCAAAATACCCAAATAGTGCATGTATTGAATAGGAAATACAATATTATGTTGTGTTTTCAGGTATGCGCCTCCCCGGAGAACAAGTTCATAGTGTGCTGCCCTTGATAACGGGGCAAGAGACAGGACTGGAAGTCAGATGCCAGACAAACACAACCACCCCTAGAGTAGGTATCACACTTTCATTTCGTACATTTTATTCACCTTCACTTGTTGTGTTATGTAACCACGGTGTGTCTGTTTGTTTGAAGGTGATAACTGCATAATGGCGGACACAGTAATGGCGGGTGTGTGCAGTCGATTCACCAACTGCCAGTTCTTTGTAAAATAACTACATTTTTTCACAGTCGTGACAATTTTACCTATTATTAATAATAATGACACATCATCATCATCACTATTGGCTCTACAACCCCTGGTGGGTCTTGGCCTCCTCAAGAGTCTTCCTCCACTCATCTCGGTTTTGTGCCAGCTCTCTCCAGTTTGGTCTTGGCCTCCTCAAGAGTCTTCCTCCACTCATCTCGGTTTTGTGCCAGCTCTCTCCAGTTTGGAAGCTCCAAGATAGTTATGTCTTAATAATAATTACACAGGCAATGACTATTTTAAATAAAGCTACTTTTCGGCCGTTTTTCCTAAACCTCTTATACATGACGCCTCTATTTAATATTTACATAAAAATAGGGGCATCAGGACTGTCAGGAGACAACATTGAAAACCGTATGAAATTTTTAATTTTCGTACAAATTGTGCTTAATAAATAATAAAATATTATAAAAACGCTTGACGTTTGAGTGCAGCCGGATTGGTTTTAAGTTGACATCCAAAGTGATTCGATTCAACACTTCAACAGGAAGATTGTCCTCCACACTTGACCTGCAGACCAGGTGTTAAAACTGGGAACAGAACTATGTCAGACATACATAAATCCACATTTATCCGTTTATCACTATGGTGCTAAATAGCCTTCTGTGGAATTTTCAAGATTGAGCAGTTGACGCGAGTCTAGTAACCATTTGATCCCCACCTGTTTACACAACTGATAAACAACCATTAATGCATGGTACCTGATTGTTTACCAATTGTGTAAAATTTAAAACACATTTATTATTAAAGGGATTTATATCCGTAGACCGTAAATTAGTGTAAATCATTTGATTTTGAAAAATTTTATTTTCTGTGCATTTTTTTTACTTAATTTTTTTTTGTATTTTCTGCTAAATTAAGTTTGTTAGTTAATGTTACGAATGTGTCGAAACCGGTTGCAGAAAATACAAAAAAAATAAGTAACAAATGTACACACAAAATAAAACTTTTCAAAATAAAATGTCTGGAAATTGTTGCATGGTTAAATCCCGAGAAATACAAAAAATAGTTTCATACCATTATCCTAATGCTAAATAAGACAGATTTCCATCGATAAAAGTCGGTTGTTTCGGGAAATTTGAACAATTCATCAAATTTCGAAATTCATTTTCAAGTTCTGCTATTCTTTCAGTTCCACCAAACAACTGATAACAATTTTGCATATTTTTGTGCTTTCTAGTACTTTCATTTACAATAATAATATGTAATTATTAACTATGGCAACGATAACACAAAATGGAAATTCATAAAAGTGGGTTTAGAGATTAGATTTAGAGGAAAGATCAGAGATTAAAAACGTTCGACGGTTAAAAAGTAGTTAAAGACGGCTTAAGATACTCGAGGTATATAGCAAAGAGAGGTCTCGGTTTCGATTTCCGGAGTAGATCCAACCGACTTTTTCTCTTTCATATCTCGATAACAAAATCATAATGAAGATTAATTTTAATTCTTAAATTATTTTTGATTAAATTCTTAAAGATAAAGTTAAATTAAAGTTTTCAGGCAGTTTTCATTCCTCCTTGAGGATCTTAACCACTGAACCTTTATTTTAAAACTGCCTGCAAGCAGGCCTCTGTGGTTCAGTGGTTAAGATCCTCAAGGAGGAATTCAGAGGTAGCGGGTTCAATTCTAAATTATGTAATTTTACAATAAATTATTAAATCATTAAAAGTAGTGTATATTTGTGGCACGTTCCAGAGTTGAAGGCACTATAAGTATTGGCCTGGTGAAAGACTGAAGAAAGAATGGTTCTAGTCCTGTTTGGTGACCAGATCTAGTTAGGTAGCTTCTCATCTTCCTCTTACCCATCTCCTTCCCATACCCAAATAATTATAATATTTACATTAGTTTGCTCTTCTTGTATTGGTTGCGAAAGTATTTGGGTATTTATTCTCACAGGATAAAATATCAGTTGGTACGTTTTTCAAAATTTCAGATGACAATGCAGAGAATATCTCAGGAGGAGTGCTCCAGAGTATTTCCCGTTGGCAGCTCTCAGCACCCTGCCGGCATAAAAAATGACCAAGAGATTTGCAGATTTGTAACGCTAGGATGTATTATAAACCAAGCTTATTATAATATTGATTTGTAATTTATTTTTACTACAAACATTGATATTCCAAGCAGTTTAATAATTACAAAAAAGTAGTCAGGCAAAGATAGCTAACATGTAACATTCATCTTTGGCGTGCACCATGGTATAAAGAAAAACACAAGAAACGGCATTTGTGGTCCAAAAGTCTGACCATTCTTTACTTAAATATTATTATATATATTCTGTATAATAATTAAAATCAAAAACTTTTCTTACTTTACATACCTTCTCTTGTTGTTGTCTGTAATTTTGTGAATAATATAGGAAGATCTCCCTCCCGGACCCCCTAAAAAGCCCCCAGATCCGCTTCCTGACCCCCCAGATCGTAAAATTGTAGACATTTCAGACAGTGAATCTATCATGCTGATTTCAACTATAAGTCCCTCTTCCTTAATAAAAGTCGATTCGCCTTCGACTTCACAATCTCCACCAGCACTTCCTCAACCTCCTCCAACAAACTTTTATTTTCCTCATTCCCGTGGTCCATACATAGATTCGCCCAAAAAATTGAGCAAGGTAAAACTGTTCACCCTCTTGAATTTGGTAAATTCCTGTCAAAGAGCAAAAGTATTGTGTTCAAAAATCGATTAATATAAAACTAATTTATAATCTGGAGTGTGTTCACCTTATAATTTTTTTCTCAGGTCTGGTACACAGGTGTTCCGCTGACTCTACCCAACAGCTGTAGCGTGGCCTGTACCCACCTACTGGTGGGGTTGGTAACCTATAGTGACTCTTCACCCTGCACGTACACCAACATCCGCATATCTGGCTTCATCCCCTGGATAGGGGGTATTGTTTGGCCTGAAATCGGTGTTGTATAGGACTACGTTTTAGATAAAAATAATAATAATATTAAGAAATATTTTCATAATATTGATTCGAATACTAAACTTGAATACAACAATGGTGCGCAAGTCATTAAAAATATATTATGTTATTGGCGTCTTTCAGCTACCAACGTTTAAAAAAACAGTTTACTGTAAGTCATTATTGTATATATTGTAATATTCAAAACAGCCTCATCATATCTGCAAAAAAATACCCAAGCATCATTATAATATTATAAATATTGCGTAGGTAGGCAGGTACCTAAAAAGATCTAACAATAAAAAACCAATCCACTCTCCCTTTAAAACTACATCAAATATCCTTTATCCTTTAATATTTTTTTTTCACGCCTAAAGCCGTATTCCATTCCTATTTCAAATATGTCTTGACACCTCCGATAAAATATTTTGCACCGAAGATCTAAACCAATAGAAATACGTCGTGGGCGTGTCTTTCTTTATGAACAATGGAAACTCAATTTGCCTTTGTGAAAATTGCTCAAACCTTTTCATGATATGTACCGAAATCCTTTCTTGAACAATATATTATAGTCAATTCCTCCTTACCTATGTTTAGTAGTCGAGAATTTTAGACGACAGTATTTTTACAATAAAAAACACATATAAATTTGTTGTAGACCACTTTTATTTGAATTTTCAAAAATTAAACAAATTGCTCTAAATAATGGTTATTCCGCAGATTTAATTGGTAAAATCCTAAATAAGAAACTTAAACTCATCTCAACTAATACATTTTTATTTGGTACGCCTAAAAATAATAATACAGTAATAAATCCTGCTCAATGGCGCAGAATCTTATATATATCCAACTTTTCCTCACTTAGTACAAAAAACTTGCCTGCCCACATTAAGCCCGCGTTCTATACTGATAACAACTTAGGTAAATTACTAAAAAACACTAAAGATAGAGATCATAAATTAAGCCACTCAGGCATTTACCAACCATGTTGCAATGATTGTCCTTCGCTCTACTTAGGTAAGACAACTAGAAATATAAATATCAGAATTACAGAACATTTAAGATGTTTAAATAATAATAATTTTTCAGAGTTTGCTAATCACCTAATTTCCAGAGATCACACTTTTAATAAGGACACAGGGGTTAAAATTCTTCACAATAATAATAAAAGCAAAAATTAGATAATTTAGAAGCACTACAAATCAGAAAATCCCTAAATAATAATGCTAGTATTTTGAATAACCAAATTAACTTATCTTTCAGTCCCATTCTAAATATTTTTCCAATTAACCGCTCTGTTCTTTCCGGAAATCCCCTAATTACCCTTTGCCTACCTCCCACTCAAACACCTGATTTGTATATCTCTCAACATTCTGTATCATAGTTTAGTTATAATATTCTCCTGACGAAGGAAGGGTGCTTCCTGGAAACCGGTAGAGAGTGTATAAAATAAAAGTGGTCTACAACAAATTTATATGTGTTTTTATTGTAAATTATGGCGAGCCACAAAGTTAATGCTTTTTACAAAGACAGTATTTTTTTATTTTAAACCGAATTTCACTGAAGTTTCCAATGACGTCTCATTTATGTTTAAAAAAATTTGACCATAATACATATTTCATTAAATTATTCCTCCAATGTTTTCCTATATGAAGTTAAGCATGTCAACAATTTGTTTTAAAAAATATGGCATCGATTAGAAACAATCAGAAAACCTCAGTATCTACAAAAAATCGATGAAAGCTTCAAAAATCTTCCGGAAATTACACAACAAGAAACTTCTCGCTTGAGTTTATGTGAAGCCGGAGAAAATTATATTAGTCTAATAATATAAAGCCTTTTAAGTTTTTAAAAACAATGCTCTATTACCGTACATAAATATACCGACTAACTAATATTTCCAATCTAAACTGCTGCTACATTTGTATTAAATGTAATATTTTTATATGTACCAAACCTTCATAATGAAAATTAAAACGTGTTTTTAAAATATAAATTAAACATTTGAATGGAAAATAACGATTGCATCAGGTTATTACAAGATCGTGCTGATGACTGAAAAAATAAAATAACTGAAATCATGGAAACTCATCAGCCTATACGTCTTTCTTGCTTTACTCAAGAGAGTGTACTGGAACTCAACGATTAATACGGTATTGATCACAAGTTCTAGGTATTATCTGTTCGGTGATATTTAGCATGTCGAAATGTACCCTGAACACGGACACTATGGACAGTTGGACAGCGGGGCCTAATGCAGTTAGCGCCCGGCGGGTTTTATCGCCGCACTAAAAGCCCGGCGTGGCACGGCTCGGACACGACGGGCTAAAAGCCGCCGATCTTCGCCGGCCAAATTGAACTTTACATCCTCGAAATTGGTTATAAAATTTTATCACGATTTTAAGGTATTCCGAGATTTTTGCGCCAATGGATGTATGACGCAAGAATAACGAAAATATGTATTTTTGACTTGGATTATACTAATAAATTTCTTATCGACCTTACCAATAGTCATTGCAAATCTTTTTCTCAAGTCCTCAATCTTCATGATATTTTTGAAACTGGTGTCTTTAGAATGGCTTAAAGAAAGACGGATAAACATAGATACGAATATTAGAGGGAGCGCCCGGCGGGTTTCATCGCCGCACTGAAAGCCCGGCGTAGCACGGTTCGGATGTGGGATGTGCAAGATGCGCTTTTATGAGTAAAAGGGGATGCATGGACCAGATTTTCTCATTGCGTATGCTCACTGAGAAATTTCTACCAAAAACCACAAACTTTTCTGTGCCTATGTAGATCTACAAAAAGCACATCACCGAGTCGACAGGAAAAAGTGATGGTAGGTGTTGTACAAGTATGGAGTGAATACTCGTACAAAATCTCATACGGGCAATGGCGTCTCTGTATGAGGGTAACGTTGCATGTATTAGGGTGAACGGTGGTTTCACGGGTGGTTTGGGAGGATGAATGGGTACCGCCGCCCGAGAACCAACACGTCTGCAATAGATCACCCCAAGTGAGGCGACTTACCAAGGGTGCCCGTTCTTGGCGGCGGATGCGCCTGCCCACCAACTGCGCGGCGGACCGGATCGGGAGAGGTCGGTTGAAAGAGACCCTTTGACCACTCTAGCTGCTCTCTCTCGACCCATCGCCTTGCACTGCAGTTGGAGGGATGAATTCATTCGTCCGTCATTGCTGAACACACTGACTTCAGATTCCTACCCATCCCTCATACCTTTTTCCTTCCCAGAACTTTCTCTCCTTACTTTCATTGAAAAGATCCTCCATACAGCATCTCCTAAGATGACATAGGCCCTGAGAGAAATTATTTTCATCAGAGCCTCCTGGCTCTGAGGAAAATAATTTCTCTACATTAGCTCTTTTTTTACATTAGATCTGCATAGGAATGCAGAGCTAATGTAAAAAAATGCACGGGTAATTTATTTTTCTTCTTTTTTCGAATAGTGCGGGGGTCAGAGGGGGACATCTAGTTCTGCGAGCCAGTCTAGGGCCTCAGACGTTACCCTATGGACCTCATCAATCCCGCCGGGGAATCAAAGGAGCGGGCATTCGAGGACAACATAATATTATAATAATTCATTAACATGCAAGGTGGTATTGGGCGCAAAATTGAGAAATCTGAAAGTATGTTGACCGTTACGTGCTAATGGTACGATGCTGATTTCTGATAGTATGGAACAACAAAACAACAGGCTGTTTCTCAATGATGTAACGCAGAGATATGTGGAGAGTATTTACATATGCACCAATACACATTTTCAAAATTAAAGTCTGTTCTGTTTGGGTCAACTCTAATAGCGAAAGTTGTATTTACAGTAAGTAAGTCTTTTTTTCTTAGGATTACATCTTTAAATGTCAACTTTTATTTACAGAAAGACAATAACACATAGAAACACTGGATTAGTTCCGCCGATCAATTGAATGAATGATCTGTAAAGAAATATCAAATGTTTCATAACCTCAAATCGATTTACGGATTAATAAAACTGAATGTTTTACATAATTACCTCATTCCTTGACGAATTGTTGACACATTTTAACCATTTTTCACCTCTTGAATTCAATGCACGATGAATTTTTTGATTCAAAACGTGAAGGATAAACTTTTTATAAACGTAAATAAACACGCGAAGCCGAAACTGCTTCCGTTATTAAATAGTACAAACAAGATTCGAGCTTCTGATAGAGAGGGTTACACCAGAGCGATACTGAGAGTATCTTTTTCACTCTGGAACGTGCCGCAAATATACTGTACATTATTTTTAAAGAATTAATTGTGAAATAACACAAATTAATCAAATAAAATTTATTTGCTCACCCCGGGATTCGACCATGCAACTTTTAGATTGTGAGACAAGAGCCTTACCTCTCGACCACGGCGGCCGTCAGATACCGTCAAGTCAAAATAATCTGTTGTAAACATTTTCTGAGACTCGCGTCACCAATCAACTCTGATCGTTCCGATTTCCTGCCCAAAACATCGCGTAAATTAAATTGTTAAATAATAACAAAGGCTACATAAATAATGCAGTAGATTTATACGAATCGCCCTCTGTTGGTAAATCGTAAAATAAATTTGCTACATTTAAAATATGGCGACACTTTTGCGCGACATTTATTCACACTGCAGCTCGCAATGCCGACTGCCGAATGGTTACAAAACGCCTGTATTTATTGTACGTGTTCAAAACGCATGCCAGTTTATTAGTTTCGTATGCAGTCCACTTAGTTCGCCGGTCGTATTTCAAAAATGTGTTTGAAATTTAACCGTCCAAATAAAGCGCCCCTCCGCCTCCGCCTCCGCCCGATAGGCGCGGGAAGCAGGGTTGCACCAGTTTGCTATTGCTATATTTATTTATGAACCTCTATTATATTGGACTTTTGTACTTTGCTTGGGTAATGTTGGACGTAAGTAATCAAAAAAACAATGATCGCTGCTTTTCGGGATGATATGCCGTGTTGCTCTTTCTCCTTCTAAAGGGGCAGAGTCGTGGACAATGCAAGGCCCAGAGCAAAAAAGCTATGTTAATTTTAGATTTTTCACTATACAGTTTCAGTTTATATTTTCAATGGGAGCATTAAGTTTAGTTTAGTTTAAATTCAGCTTTAATTTATATTATATGTCTTAAAAATTTGTGCTGTTGTTCTTCAATATTCTGAGAAATGGCTCTCAGGTTTTTAATGCGGTGACCTATACTCAATTTGGCTCCGGACTAATGAAGTTTTCAAATTTTTTCTAAGTAGACTTATATTACAAAAGTCTTTGGCAATACCTACTTATTTTGAAACCGAGAATTTTCTTTGTTTTTTTTATAATAATACTAGCTGATCCGGCGAACTTCGTACCGCCTCAGAATCAAAAACTGTTGTCAACTTATTAGCTGAATTGATCTAAATTGTTTCTCCCTGCGTATACCATACCTTGATCTAAATTGTTTCTCCCTGCGTATCCTTTCCCCTCTCGCGTTCCCTCTCCCCCTCCCCCTTCCCCCCCCCCCTCCCCCTCCCCCTCCCCCACCCCTTCCCCCTCCCCCGGTTCACAGTTCAATATTATACCCCTTACAATATTGCTGCAGTTCTTTCAAAATAGGAGAATTCGTTCCATACAAAATGTATGGGAAAATAATTTTTCTTCGGAGTGGAACACCCTTTACTTTTAGGGAGATGAAAAATAGATGTTGGTCGATTCTCAGACCTAACATATAAGCATAAAAAATTTCATCAAAATTGGTCCAGCCGTTTCGGAGGAGTGTGGCAACAAACACCGTGACACGAGAATTTTATATATTAGATTTATTTGAGATAAAAAATGTACTTACGTGGTTTAAGTGAATGAGAGTGCAATGTTGTATGAATGACCTCAAAGCCATATCCATGGTGGAAGGAATCACCTGATAATCATCTTGTATTACAAACTTTTAAAATGTTTTGAATGCAAAATAAACTTTTTTTTATATATTGTTAATGTAATTATAACGGTTTCGGATTTTTTTGGGTATTTGAAGAGACAGGAAATGGGACATTAAAAAAATTTAAGTAGGTAAAGGCATTTTCACACATCTTCTCCCTCACCCCACGTCTTTTCTAACCTAGACAAATGCACAAACACAACAAAAAAATAATAATAAATATTATTTTATCTCTTTTATGCTTCACGAATATTATGAATACTTACTCCAATTTTCTTTTACATTTACGTTTTAAATTGGCGTATTAGCTCGTTTATTTAGTTTTAGTTTTTGCCTTGAAAGAAGTGATTTCGATTCGGCTACAACTGTCAACCACTAAGGTAGGATTTTTTAAAAGTCTGTTAGGTATCAAAACACAGGTGGACAATATTTTTAGGGGGTAAGATATTTTAATCTGAATAAATAAAAAAAAATGTTTGGGGGCGCTATCGGTACTTACTGCACATGACGCCAGATTTTGTGGAAACGGCACCAGTGCCAGATAAAACATTGCAAAAATATGACTCTCATTATCCTTTTTTTTTCATTCACCCCTGTCTATTTGTGGACGCTATGTTCCTGTCTATTTGAACGTCATTCGAGCCTTATTCATTTTTTACGGAAATTGAATTGCGACCCAGGAAAAAATAATAAACATTCACAGATAATTCCTATTATTGTTTCAGAACATTTCACCGGTGGGAATTACGTCTGTTTGTTGAAATCGTTATGTCGTAAATATTTCGGAATGTTTTTTTATATTTTATGTCTTATTCGTGCATCAAATCGAATGCTGATTTTTAAAGGTAGGAGTATTATTTAAAGGTACCGATGTATTATTTAAATCTATATGAGTATAGGTATGCACATGTTTGTGAGAACTATATCACAAAAATATGTGTTATGATTTTTTGTGGATTTTATGAATGATCACTTATTTAATTTTTTGGTCTTACGTTACATCTTTTTTCTGAAAAATTGTAAAGAAAATGGGCAATATAAAGTATAATAATTAATAAAAAGTAGATAAGTAATATAAAGTATTAGAGTTAATAAAATATACGTGTAGATAGGTAACATAAAGTACAAGATTTATCAAAATATAGATAGGTAAAATACATTAATAAAATATAGTCAAGGTAACATAAAGTACAGAGTTTAACAAAATATAGATAGGTAACATACATTAACAAAATATACTCAAGGTAACATAAAGTAGAAGATTTTAACAAAATATAGGTAGATAACATAAAGTACAAGAATTAACAAAAAATAGATAGGTAACATAAAGATAAAGTACGAGTAATTGTAATTTAAATTTCCTAGACCTGTCCCTGTCCATCTCAATATCTGTAGAAGACCTCCATTTACAGATACCGTAATTCATAGTAGGTACTTCAAAACATCCCATTTCCCATAACATTCTGCCTTTCATTCTATGGTTCACAGACTTGTTACTATTTCCCTGTCTAACGTTAACTTAACTGGAGAACTCTATAAAATAAAATCTATAGCAAAAATAACGTTATGTATGTACGAGTAAATAAACCGTAGGTTAAGAATAATTTGTACCAGACTGAAGATGGCTTTAACAAGCTGAAACCGGTTACGGTAAAATAAATTAAAGTAGAAATAAGTTTCATATTTGTTTTACTACAATATACAATGTATATAATGAATAACGGATACTCCTCACCTTGATTGATAGTATCCTTGCAAAAAAACGAGATAGTAGAACCATCATCAGGAATCTGAAACGGCTATTGTCACGAGTATATTTACCACAACGGGAGGGGCGTAATGGAACGGGGTGGGGCGAGACGGGATAGGGTGGGACGGTTTTCTCTGAGTCTCTTTACAGGAAATCGGTCAAAATTACTGACGCGGGTACGGACTCAGACTCCAACATGATTACTGAGGAGGTTACACCGACACCCGGTACAAGTGGGCATCAACCCCCCGACGCCGATGCCAGGGTCGAAAAAGCGACCAAGGGTAAGCGAGTCCCCGGGGAGTTTGCAGACTTTGGCGGATTCCTCAAGTAAGGTACTCCCAGCCATGGCGAAGTGCGCCAAGATCAGGATGTTGGTCATGGACGGATCCAACAAGCTCAACAAGGCGGATAAGAGTGCGCTCAACACTCTGTTGGATGAGCTCATGAATGAGATCACCACCTTGATGTTGGAACTTAATACCATGACCACTAAGAGCGCCACCATAGAGCAGATGCTAAGTGCCCAGTCGGGCCTTACAAAGAAGCTGGACACGGTTTTAAAGGAACGCCCCTTTACAGTGAGCGACTCTAGCCGCCCTCGCTCGTACGCGACAGTGGCGACCAATTTTCCGGACCTACCGAAATCGAAAAAAATAGTGGTTAACGGTTTAGAGCGCCCTTTGCCACCGAAACCCTTGACGGTGCTAGTATATCCAGAGATACCTGAGGGTAAGACCTCTGAGAGCACCCAGAAGAACATGGAAAAAGTCATCAACCCTAGGGCTGATGACTTTCAAGTGGTGCGGCTTCGGAAGATTAAAGGAGCGGGCATGGCCCTCCAGGCCAAAGGAAAGAAAGACCTGGAAAATATCCTCAAGGCTGCGCCAAAACTGGCTGCTAGTGGCTTAAAAATTGTAAATCCAATGGGTCGCCTGCCGAAAATAGTGTTGTATAACGTCCCAAGGGGGGAACCAGCAGCAGACCAGGCCATGTTCACGAAAGTCTTTACAAACAACCTGGCGACCAACCCCACCCTGACCCTGACGTTGGAGGACCACCTCCGCACTATGCGACGTGTCTCCCTTTTTGGCAAAAGAGACCAACCAACAATGAACATGGTCCTGACGTGCCACCCGGCCGCCAGGAAGGTACTTCTAGACAGCGGGATGTGCTTCCTTGGTTGGAACGTTTGTCGCGTACGGGATTATACTGGGGCAACTCGGTGCTTCAAGTGCCATCAGTACGGACATATTTCAAAGAGTTGCTCCCAAGCCCAAATGTCCTGCCGCCACTGCGCCGCTTTGGGGCATGATATTGAGACTTGCCCCAGGAAGGCACTACCCGCTGTCTGCGCAACGTGCACGCGGTTTAAGAAGCCGGTAGACCACCCAACGGGTGATAGGGACTGTCCAGCCCAGAGAGCTGCAGTGGAGGTAGCCTTTCGTATGACAGACTATGGCTCTTCGTAAACCCATTTCCTTAGGTCAGATTAACCTCCAGAGATCCAGAATGGCCACGCTAGAGGCGCTGAGGGTCATGTCTGACCTCAACATCGACATTCTGCTCATTCAGGAATAGTACACCTGGGAAGGTAAGACACCCATTAATTTTCCGGGGGCGGTGCTCGAAGTCGGCCGTTCGCCGGGGGCGGGTGTCCTGGTCAACACTTCGTTGATCAGCCCCCTCCTTCTGGCCGGTCCAATATTCCCAAATTTATTGCCAAAATGATGTAATTTTATAGTGTATGAGCCTCGTAGTTTGTTTTAAAATTGTCACAGAAGAAGGTAGCACTTTGCCTCGTATTTCTGGTTGGTTATGTTGTTTATATTATGTTGCATTACTTCATGGTGCTTCGAAAAGCATTTTGTTATTTGAAAATGTTACATAAATTTGACCTTTCTTCTGGCAAACCAGCAAATCATATCCGCTTATATCTACTGTGGTATTTCCAATCTTGTTTCAGAATCAAGTACAATATAAAATTTAAGTTTTTATTTGTTATCTTCTATGTTTCCATCTTGCATTGTAAATCATTTTGTTTTTATGTTGCTGTACACATGAAAATGTTCACTGTCTTAAAAAATATGTGTAAAAGCGCGGCTCGACTGAAAATCAAATAAATAATGTCTTTTATTTATAACTAGCTAGTTCCCGGCATGCGTTGCTATGCCATTTAATAAAGAAATTGTTTCTCCCTGCGTGACCTTTCCCATTCGTCCCGTACTCCTTCCGCCAACCCTTCCTCTCCCGCACCCCCTTCCCCCTCTCTCGATCCCACACCGGCTTCCCTCAACCCACTCCCCTCGCCCCGCGAACCCTGCTCCGGAGTTTCCCCCTCCCGCATTCTTTTCATTCAATCCCGGTGCATTCAGTTTTCAAACAGCTCGTGTGCCACCTGTTGCAATTTTTTATACAAATTTCATAATGGCAGAGCTCACCAGTAGTTTTATACAAACCTTGTCCTGACCATAACGAACACAACAAAAAAAGAATCATCCAATTTGGTGCTGTCGTTCGGAAGTTATGCGCGTACATACATTTCGGCGATTCATTTTTATTTATATAAATAATAAATAATAAATAATAAATAATAAATAATAAATAATAAATAATAAATAATAAATAATAAATAATAAATAATAAATAATAAATAATAAATAATAAATAATAAATAATAAATAATAAATAATAAATAATAAATAATAAATAATAAATAATAAATAATAAATAATAAATAATAAATAATAAATAATAAATAATAAATAATAAATAATAAATAATAAATAATAAATAATAAATAATAAATAATAAATAATAAATAATAAATAATAAATAATAAATAATAAATAATAAATAATAAATAATAAATAATAAATAATAAATAATAAATAATAAATAATAAATAATAAATAATAAATAATAAATAATAAATAATAAATAATAAATAATAAATAATAAATAATAAATAATAAATAATAAATAATAAATAATAAATAATAAATAATAAATAATAAATAATAAATAATAAATAATAAATAATAAATAATAAATAATAAATAATAAATAATAAATAATAAATAATAAATAATAAATAATAAATAATAAATAATAAATAATAAATAATAAATAATAAATAATAAATAATAAATAATAAATAATAAATAATAAATAATAAATAATAAATAATAAATAATAAATAATAAATAATAAATAATAAATAATAAATAATAAATAATAAATAATAAATAATAAATAATAAATAATAAATAATAAATAATAAATAATAAATAATAAATAATAAATAATAAATAATAAATAATAAATAATAAATAATAAATAATAAATAATAAATAATAAATAATAAATAATAAATAATAAATAATAAATAATAAATAATAAATAATAAATAATAAATAATAAATAATAAATAATAAATAATAAATAATAAATAATAAATAATAAATAATAAATAATAAATAATAAATAATAAATAATAAATAATAAATAATAAATAATAAATAATAAATAATAAATAATAAATAATAAATAATAAATAATAAATAATAAATAATAAATAATAAATAATAAATAATAAATAATAAATAATAAATAATAAATAATAAATAATAAATAATAAATAATAAATAATAAATAATAAATAATAAATAATAAATAATAAATAATAAATAATAAATAATAAATAATAAATAATAAATAATAAATAATAAATAATAAATAATAAATAATAAATAATAAATAATAAATAATAAATAATAAATAATAAATAATAAATAATAAATAATAAATAATCATAATAATAATAATAAAGTGTATAATAAATAATAATAAATAATAAAAATAATAGATTAAAAAAATAACTTATATCATTGATGTAGCTATTCCAAATTCCTGTAATATTCAAAAAAACTGTTTCTGAAAAAATTAGCAAATACACAGATTTAGGAAATGAGATTAAAAGAATTTGGCATTCTCGGACTATAAAAATATTGCCATTTGTTATTTCGGCCACTGGCATAATACCTAGGAATCTGATTGAAAATTTAAGCATATTAGATTTGTCAAAGAATTTGTATATAAAAATGCAAAAAGCAGTAATTTTAAATACATGTAGGATTACAAAAGATTTTTTAAATATTTATATTGAGGGATCAGTAGGATTTATAGGTTCAATTAGAAATGCCACAGAGCCGAACCCTCTGATATGAAAATATCTGGAGTCGGTGAATTATATTCCCATTTGGTCTCTAGTAGGTTGACATGTTGTTCTTGTATTGTTTTGTATTTATAATACTTATATAGTGCAATTGCATAACGTGGATTCACTAGATGATCATTTGGGAAAGTGTATGGAAGGGTTTAGTTTTTCCTTCTTTTTTTTTTTTTTTTGGGGGAAAATTTAACCCGGACATTTATATCTGGTGCGTTAAAATCTGAGACCCCAAAAAACAAAAGCAGGTATTCCTAGGCAGCGTATGAAATGGACGAACGATGTCAATATGTTCATCGTTCGTTCATATTTTTATGTAACTAACCTAGAAACAGATATGTTATTGTATAGGAAAAAATTACATTTACTTTTCTCACAAAATTATCCGGTTGCCCAAGTAAACGAACAAAGATTAGCTGACCAACAAAGGGCAATTTTCAAAAATAATTTAATTCCTGTAGTAACATTAAATCAGATAAGAAAAGAAGTAGCAGATAGATTGCAATTGGAGAATAATTTAGAACAAATTAATACGAGTAGTAATGTTATATTAGATGCATTGAATGAAGATAGTTTAGATAATATTCTAGTAGAAGAATCCAATGATATTACAGTAGATTCAAATAACTTAGACATTATTCATAATCTTAGGGAAATCAATATTGCAAATTTAAACTTACTAGATGATAATGTAATAGAATTAGCTAACTTGCTTCAAAATAATATAAATAGATTATAGAGCCCACAGTTAGACCAAAATTACCAAAATTGCATACGTCAAAGAAATTATCTAAATTAATTTCTGAATTAAATAATTTAATTTTACCAAAAATAATATTTGACGATATTAGTTTTTTAGATCTTCATACAATAGTGTACGCTAGTGCTATCACTATATGTAATAAGTTAGAAGTTAAATTAATGTCCTCTGATGATAGATCATATAGTTATAGTAAACCAGAATGGCAGATTAGATTAGAAAATTATGTAGTATTTTTAAGAAGTAGTATAGCTAGAGTAATTGAATATAAAAATGGAAATAGAAGTAGGAATATTTTGAGATATGTAGATGAAATTGGGAGAAAATTTGGTTATAGCAATGGTAGTAATAATAATGAAAATATAATCAATGATTTATTAGATTTATTTTGACGACCTCCGTAGTCCAGTGGCTAAGACTCTTGACTCACATTCCGGAGGTCGCGGGTTCGAACCCGGCATGCGCAAATAAATTTTATTTGATTAATTTGTGTTATTTCACAATTAATTCATTTAAAATAATATATAGTATATTTGCGGCATGTTCCAGAGTGGAAGATACTGTTAGTATCGCCCTGGTGTAAGACCACCATTCAGAATTGAAACGTTGCTTGAAAATGGCTTTAGCCGTGTTTAGTGACCAGATCTGAATAGCCAGGTACTTCCCAACCTTCCTCTTCCCCACCTCCTTCCTCTTCCCCACCTCCTTCCCCTCCTCACTACATTCAGCCTCACAACATACCCCAATTGGGGATGCCATAGTCTCACTGGCTCCAGACGGGAGCAGTTGAGATTCTTGTGCGGTATACACTGTAAAAAAAAAAAAAAATTAAAACAAAAATTAGGTGTAAAAGCTAGTAGATTAAAAAGATATATATATTTAATTAAATGAAGACAATATAAGCGAAAAACTCAATCGAAAATCTGAAAACAGAAAAATCAGAAAAAGATATTGACACATCTGGTATATTACATCACATCTTCATTTAATTAAATATTACAATTTGAGGTTTTACTCATAAAAGTTAAAATAAAAATAAAGATATATATATTATTTATTATATATTTATTATGAAATAATATATATATATATATATATATATATATATAAGTTTATGTTACGGCATTTAGTGGCTCAAAGCGTCCTTTAATTACCGGAACTTCTTGATCATTTCGACTTACTGGCTCATTTGGGCACTTAGTGGCTCATCGTTTTTTTTTTTTTAAGTCCATCATATCAAACTCGATGAGACGAGTCGAACGGTGTAAAAAAAATTTTTGAGTGAATAAATGACATTTTTACGTGGACCGTTAATGCTCCGGAATGCGTTTTTTATCAGTAAATATTCATCAATACTTAGAACATCAACTGGGTACACTTTTTATCGCATCTATAACCATCACGGCATGCGACGTTGCCGGATGTTCTCGTCATACAATATCATTCAAACTCCAAGTCGTTTATCAATGCTTTGCGATATTGAACTCAATGGTTAAATTCCTCAAAATCTATTATCGCATGACATTGCTATGTCAGATTGAATCTTTTGCGATATGTTATATGTTTGCCGGTATGTTATGTTGTATTCTATCTACATAGGTAGCTACTGTCAAGCGCTCGCTGTGGACTGTTAGTTGTTTTAGAAGAACAGACATTATATTATACGAGTAATATTTAGCGGCTATTCGCGCGCTTTTTTAAAATTGAAGATTGATTTACGAATTGCTTTTATAATATCGTTATTAATTTTGTGTTAATTGTTTTTGTGTTTATTACAAGGTTGATATTATTACGTATTTTAATACACATTTATGTAGTTTTTTCTTTAATAAATAAAATATTTGCTACGTCATTCTGTATTTGTCTTTTGCGTTCTGAAAGCATAGTCAGTTGTAATGTAATGATATCTATACAGGGTTTTCTAAAAATTTCAGAAATATATTAGGTACTCATGTAATATGTTTTTTCATACAGTTATATTATTTTTTTAAAATGTTTTTTTAGTAGAACGTAATTTTTATAATGGATTATATTATCATATTTAAGAAATCTAACAAGTTTTTCATTTTAAAAAATGTTCTGTACCTAGGTAATTACTTTACGCGTGACAATTTTTCAAAAGCATTGTCTCTAGTTGTATTGAAGTAATTAAAATATGTTTTATTGTTGTTTTGGTGTATTTTATAAAAAAAAGTTATGAACAAAAATAAACAATAATTTAAAAATAAATTACAATATACGGCCTACATAGTCCAGGAGTGAGACCCTTGACTCGCAAACCGCAGGTCTCAAATTTTATTTGATTAATTTGTGTTATTTCACAATTAATTCATTTAAAATAATAAATAGTATATTTGCGGCACGTTCCAGAGTGGAAGATACTATCAATATCGCCCTGGTGTAAGTAAGACCACCATTCAAAATTGAAACGTTGCTTGAAAATGGCTTTGGCCGTGTTTGGTGTCCAGATCTGAATCGCCAGGTACTTCCCAACCTTCCTCTTCCCCACCTCCTTCCCCTCCCCACTACCTTCAGCCTCACAACATACCCCAATTGGGGATTCCATGGTGTCACTGGCTCCAGACGGGAGCAGTTGAGATTCTTGTGCGGTATTCACTGTAAAAAAAACTCCACACAGGAGGCCCTTAAGAAAACGATTTCCCTCAAGGCCTATGTCATCTAATATGCTGTGTGGAGGGTCTTTTTGAGGAGAAGAGGGAGTCAACATTGGTCTTGAAAGACCCATGTTGTAGAAAGGGGAAAACCCAGAGGCCGGCAAATCGTTCCATAGCCGAGCTGTTGAGCACAAAAACGAATCGAAGAAGCGACCAGTTCTCATGATTTTGAATTTGATTTTGAATTTGATTTTAGATTTGATTTTGGATTTAGGGTAGGGTTCAAAAATCTTGATTATTTTGTTTTTACATGAATATCGCACAACGTAGTGGATAGGGGAAGGAGATAGGGAAGAGGAAGGTTGGGAAGTTCCTGACTATTCAGATCTGGTCACCAAACACGGCTAAAGCCATATCACGCAACATTTCAATTCTGAATGGTGGTCTTACACCAGGGCGATACTGAGAGTATCTTCCACTCTGGAAAGTGCTGCAAATATAAAATATATGTATTATTTTTACTAAATAAATTGTCAAATAACACAAATTATAATCCCGCGACCTTCGGAGTGCGAGTCAAGAGCCTTACCGCTGGACTACGCCGATAAATATACAATAGACTAATCATACCTAAGATGACTTGAATAAGGACTAATTGTAAACGAGGTATTCCAATTTGGGAAGCGGGTATGGGTACCGCCGCCCCGGGAACCATTACTGTATAACCAACACCTCTGCAAGCAGTTTGCTACGTTTGGTGACTAAGCAGGGGTGCCCGGGTTCATGGTATCAGGTTTGTCCAGGACGTGGCGGCGGATAGGTCTGCCCTGCTGCGTGGCGGGCCGGATAAGAGAGTTTGGTTGAGGGAGGCCTTTTGTCCTTTCCAGCCGGACTCTCTCGACCCATCGCCTTGCACCGCATTTGGAGTGATGGAATTTTAGGTTCGTCACTCCTAGACACATTGACCCCAGATTCCTATCCACCCCACATACCTTTTTCCTTCCCAGAACTTCCTATCCTTCCCTTCCTTAAAAAGACCCTCCACACAGCATCCCCTTAGATGACATAGGCCCTGAGGGAAATTATTTTTCTCAGGGCCTCCTATGTGGAGCTACTGTAAAAAAAATGAGATTGCGAACTTCGACTACGAATCCGGAGGTCGCGGGTGAGAGATATATGAATCCATCTCTCCCACTGCATTGCAAGGCGATGGGTTGAAAGAGATTACACATCTGCCCTGATGATGGACACTGCAACGCTGTCCGAAACTTTGGCTAAAGAAGGAGGTATACACGGCATAATACCCCAAAAACTAATAACAAAAATACTTATGGCCGTGAAAATCTAAAATCACCTCTGCGATAGGTCACCCCAAGTCGTTCGCTACGTTTGGTGACTTAGCAGGGGTGCCCGGGTTCATGGGGTGAGGATTATCCGGGTCTTGGCGGCGGATGCATCTCTGCCCACCAGCTGCATGGCAGGATGGATTGGGAGAGAGTGTTGAGGGAGTCCCTTTGATTTCTCCAGCCGTACTCTCTCGGAACATAGCCTTTCACCGCAGTGGGAGGGATAGATTCCTGGACACACTGACTCCCAGATTCCTACCTACCCTTCATCCCTTTTCCTTTTCAGAACTTGCTCTCCTTCCTTTCCTAAAAAGACCCTTCACACAGCATCCCCAAAGATGACATAGGCCCTGTGGGAAATTATTTTCCTCAGGGCCTCCTGTGTTGACCTAATGTAAAAAAAACAGTCTATCCCGATCCGTCCTGCCATGCAGCTGGTGGGTAGACGCATCCGCCAACAAGACCCGGACAAACCTCATCCCATGAACCCGGACACCCCTGCTAAGTCACCAAACATAGCTTACCACTTGGAGTGACCTATGGCCAGGGCTGGGCAGTATTTGAAAAACTTGTAATTGAAATACGTATTTGAAATACAATAATATACAAATACAATGTATTTGGTAATTGGTATTTCAATTACCTGCTGCTGAGGTATTTTGTAATTTGTATTTCAAATACTTAAGGCTTCAAAATACATTTTCAAATACATTTAGTGATTTTAATAATGATAATTAAAAATAACCACACATAGATAATACATAGACTAAAAACGCTAGAATCCTGTACCTACTATTGTCCTTTGCTATAGGACTCTTTATTAATGATTATTTGTAGTTCTCTTAGGGGGCATACATTAATTATGTGAGCTCAAAAAAGGAGGGGGGGGGGTCCAGCAAAATCTCACGGTACTTGAAAAGAATAAACGAAGTGGTCCAAATTATCTCACCAAGGGGCGGGGGGAGTCTAGTTTGGAAGAAAAACTGCTCACCTAATTAATGTATGCCCCCTTATAATTGCTTTATAATGTACTGTACTATATTTTTTTTTACTTCATGCTAGTTATTATTATTGTCCTGTGCTATAATAGCACTGTTATTGTACATTTTGTATCATACTTGTCATTGCTTTGTATGGTACACTCTTGTATCATAGTATTAGATTTTTTTTTCATTAACTCCACACAGGAGGCCCTGAGGAAAATAATTTCCCTCAGGGCCTATGTCATCTGGGATGCTGTGTGGAGGGTCTTTTTGAGGAGAGAAAGGAATGAACATTGGTCTTGAAGAGACCCATGTTGTAGGAAGGAGGAAACACAGAGGCCGGCAATCATTCCACAGCCGAGCTGTTGAACACAAGAACGAGTCGAAGAAATGACCCGTTCTCATGTGACAAATGTCAACCGTGTACAATGTGTTTCCCGACTATGCACCGGTGCCGAAAGGATCAATGATGCTAGTTCCTCGGAGCATCTTCCATTGTAATACCGGTAGAACCAGGATAGCATTCCAACTCGACGCCTGTGCTCTAAAGATTGCAATCCGTCTTTTAAGATGGGAGAATCTATTAAACGGACCGCCCGTTTCTGCATAGAGTCGAGGGTATTTTTCAGGTATTTTGGAGCTCCAGACCAGAGGTGGCTGCCAAATTCAACCGTGGGGTGCACTTGTGATTTGTACAGGGTTAGCAGTTGTGTACTATTAAAGTATCTGCGGGCCTTATACAGTACGCCCAGTTTTTGATCGAGCACTATTGGAATAATTAAATAATGGACTGAATACTAGAAATAAAATATTGGACTGAATACTAGAATGTTTTTAAGTTAACTACTGTAGAGCGCACTTGAAGTGAAATAACACAAAACTTCGCTACACAAATGTCATCCATTTATATATAAAAATGAATCCTTGTTTCCCTTGGTCACGCCATAACTTCAAAATGACTTTACCTATTTCATTCATTTTTTTAAAGTTTTCTTATACTTTTAGAAGGTTCTTACGGAAAGAAAAATTAAGAAAATTACGCAGAAAATGGGATAATTTCAGAAAACTTAACGACTATTTTAACTACGCACGTTTGACAGTTCGCGCGTTTGATGAAAATAAATTTAGCAGGCAGCTGTTTTTTTGTAACCAAAGAATTTTCATTGGATTTTTAAAATTATAGATATTTTAAATAGGTACCTATGTTAGGTACCAGATTTTATTGATTGTTTTTATAATATAGAAAAATGTTCTGGGACTAAATATATGGAACGCGGGAGGGGTTGGCGGGATGGGGGAGCGGAAGAGGGGAGAGGGTAGGCAGGGAAGGTGTACGGGGAATGCAAGAGGGTAAAGGGAAGCGGTAGGGGAACGGGGACGCACGGGAAAGGACATGCAGGGAGAAACAATTTATTTCTTTGAATATTGCAGTGCAACGCATACCGGGAACCAGCTAGTGTTATTATAATAATAATTATTATAATCTAACACCTAAGTCCTATACCACAAATCTTTACAAGTGGAGCGGAAACGAGATGTGTGTCCTGAGCAATATGATTAGTCAATTTTAGCACGTCTCTGTTTCACTATGCTCTGCTTTGCTTCAATGGAAACGCACTCTTAGATATGGGCACTTACGACAATTTATTGCAACCAAAGGTTCTACCTAAACCAAATGTATTTTGTAATTTGTATTTTGTATTTTGTATTTGAAATTTAAAAATGGTTAAAATACTGTATTTTGTATTTCAAATACACGACTTGAAAGTATTTTGTATTTCGTATTTTAAATACATGCGAAAAAGTATTTTGTAATTTGTATTTTAATTACAGTAATGCATGTATTTTGCCCAGCCCTGCCTCTATGGCAAAGGTGTTGGTTATCCAATAATGGTTCTCGGGGCGGCGGTACACATATCCGCCTCCCAGATGAATATTACCACCTAATCTAAACAAGTTAGCAATTAAAACCGAAAACCCAATTTAAGACTATTTATACAATGTAGACTTAAACCACCTGTACAATGTTGGAGTTCATTTTTACAAATTCCTTCAACCAATTAAACAATAATGATTGTCTCTTTCTGATATATTTTTATTTCACACGACAAACAGAGACGGGTATAATTGGAGTGATGTTTCTAAAAATGGTAAATTCAATATTTTACCGGAAATGTCCCAGACGGAATCATCTAGTACCGGCACGCAAATATTTAAGCATTGTAAAAAGATCATATGAAATGCAAAGTGTAAGCGAACGGGATGTAGTCCTTTCCATTAATAACTTAGAAATTGTTTATTATTGCTTGAATTGTCAAGTTACGCCAACGCCCATTTTCAACTTAAGTAAAGTAAAAAAGTAAAAGCGATATTAAGGAAGCTAGCGTGATTCAATTATTATGACACTTCCCTTTTTATTAAAATGCAACTATTACCGATCCGCTACCAGTCCGTGGAATCTTCAGTTTGTAGGCACGGGGTAACGCTATGCGATGCGTGGCGGAGAGGGGGAGGGCTACAGATACTTTGCCGGAATTTGATAGAAATTATTTTATATTAAAAAAACTAGCAATGCAATATACAGTTTTAAAAACAGATCGATAAGCAAATAGTTTTTCTATGATTACCAAAATTATTGAGTATATGGTGTAAAAGACAACTGAGATACAGAGTAAAACTGTTCTTAGTGTAATTATATTACCCCGGTCTAAAAAACTATCGAAAGAAGCGAAGCTAGCCGTCCATAATGGAGTGCTGGTACCTACCCTAATGCTTCGCTGTGAGGCTCGGAACTGGTAGAGAAATGATGAAAGTAGACCGAAATGAATAATAATGATCCGCACATAATGTACCTAAGCCTGATGTAAGCGTAACGAGTAAGATTAAGAAAGAGACGCTTAGATTGGTTGGGCATGTAAAGCAAATGAACGAGAAAAATAGTGTAAGGAGAATATATGATGACGCAAATGTGAATGCTAGAAGAAGTCGGGGACGCCCGAGGAAGACATGGCACGACCAAGTGAATCAGATACTTGAGTCGAGCCATTTCAAGAGTCAGAATAATAAAAGAGCATGTATGAGACGAAGTATGCATGTGAACGAGGCAAGGAGTGTGTGCCAAGATCGAGTTGTTTGGCGGTCCGTCTCTATTTGTAAATTGTAAAATATGATAGCAACTAAGTATAATAATAATTTAATAATGAGCAAAATTAAGAAAGGGACCCTCAGATGGTTTGGGCACGTAGAGCGAATGAGCGAAGAAAGTAGTGTAAAAAGAATATATGATGCAAATGTGAATGGTAGAAGAAGTCGGGGACGCCCGAGGAAGACATGGCACGATCAAGTGAATCAGATACTTGAGACGGGCCATGTCAAAAGTCAGAATAATAGAAGAGTATGTATGAGACGACCATCACGCCGTTTCCCCGCAGGGGTAGGCAGAGAGGACGGACCGCCAAACAACTCGGTCTTGGCACACACTCTTTGCCTCACTCACATTCATACATCGTCTCAAACATTCTCTTCTATTATTCTGACTTTTGACATGACCCGACTCAAGTATCTGATTCACTTGATCGTGCCATGTCTTCCTCGGGCGTCCCCGACTTCTTATAAGAGTATTATAATTGCTCTTGAAAAGAGAAACTTCTTCGCGGCCTATTTCATACAAAATTTAGTTCTGGATTTACGGTTAAGATACCAAATTATTTCATTACAGAACTTCCTCTTCTTCCTTTCCCTAAAAAAAACCCTCCACACAGCATCCCCAAAGATGACAAAGACACTGAGGGATTTTTTATCAGGTGTGGTGCTAATGCGAGAAAAAATACAATTTAACCAATTAATATTATTTGGCGGTCCGTCTCTATTTGTAAATTGTAAAATATGATAGCAACTAAGTATAATAATAATAATTTAATAATGAGCAAAATTAAGAAAGGGACCCTCAGATGGTTTGGGCACGTAGAGCGAATGAGCGAAGAAAGTAGTGTAAAAAGAATATATGATGCAAATGTGAATGGTAGAAGAAGTCGGGGACGCCCGAGGAAGACATGGCACGATCAAGTGAATCAGATACTTGAGTCGGGCCGTGTCAAAAGTCAGAATAATAGAAGAGAATGTATGATACGATGTATGAATGTGAGTGAGGCAAAGAGTGTGTGCCAAGACCGAGTTGTTTGGCGGTCCGTCCTCTCTGCCTACCCCTGCGGGAAACGGCGTGATGGTTAGTTAGTTAGTTTCTTTTAGATCGATTTTATCCATATAGATCGGAGGTGACAACTTAAAGAAACGTACGAATCAATGAATAAAGTAAATTATGTAATATATTTCTAATAAGTTTATTCATAATTTTTCGAAAACACTAGTAAAACTAAGATAAAATAATTATGTAGCACATAAAAGAAACTACACCAATATGTATTTAAATACCTAATTTTATTTATGATAATAATAAAATAAACCTTAACACAAAAAAAAAACAACCGTAAACACCAAATAAATAACAATATTAATTAGCAAATCATACTACAATTTAAAAAAAACGCGCCAATAATCAAAAACGGCCGCTAGAAATGATAAATATGTGTGAATAATCAACAAGCAACATCCAAACTGTTCTGTCAACCTACCTACATATGTGACTATATTGGTAACATTAAACTTGGCAACGTAGCTTGATGCGGTAAGTGTGTTCTTAAAATAGATCAAGGAATGCACGTTATTTTAAGATATATTTTTTTAATAAATAAACATAATTTTTGATTACATATTATAGCTGACCATATTTTAAACAAAATTTAAAAGACAGCATGTTGGTACTTCATCTACGTAAGTATATATTACATGCGAAAGAATGAGCAACTTAAGTGGCTTCTTCTAAGATGAGCCACAAAATGTGGTATGACATAAATATATATATATATTATTTCTTTTATTATATATACGTATAATAAAAGAAATAATAATAGATTATTTCAGAAAAATGAGAAAATATTTTATTCCAAACTTGATGATAAACAGAATATTATTTCGAATAATAATATTCCGTTGCCATCTGAATCCGACATGCGCGATTTTTGGACAAACATTTGGAGTAAAGATATAAAACATAATGAGGCAGGTAACTGGATAGAAAATGAAGAACTCAATTGTTCAGACATTGAACAAATGAGTTTTTCTGATATATCGGTTGAATTGTTAGCCAAAATTATAAAAAATACTCATAATTGGAAAGCCACGGGTTGCGATTGGATACATAATTTTTGGTACAAACGTCTAACTACTTTGCATCCTCTTTTTGCAAAAAATCTTTCAAAACTTGTCAGAGAACCTCAAAATTTTCCTAATTTTCTAACTAAGGGCATTACTTATATGTTGCCTAAAAGCGAACATATTAATAATCCCTCTCAATATAGACCCATTACATGTCTACCGACAATATACAAAATTTTAACCTCTTGCTTGACAGATTTAATATATACTCATTTGGATGAAAAAAATATTTTATCTGAACAACAAAAAGGTTGTCGCAGAAAACATACGGGATGTAAAGAACAGTTAGTTATTGATTCTGTAATTTTAAAACAAATTCAAAATCAAAAGCGTAATTTACATACTTGTTATATAGATTATCAAAAAGCTTTTGATAGTGTCCCGCACTCGTGGCTAATCAAAATATTAAAAATATGTAAAGTTAACCCAATTATAATTAGCTTTTTGAAAACTATTATGTCCTTTTGGAATACAGATTTGCTAGTTAATTTAAAAGGTAAGAAAATAGTAGTACCGGGCATTTCAATAAAAAGAGGGATTTTTCAAGGAGACTCATTGAGCCCTCTTTGGTTTAGCTTAGCATTGAATTCTCTTTCTAAAATGTTAATTAAAAGCAAGTTTGGAATAAAAATTAAGGGTAATACAAGAGAGAGTAGTAAATACACAGATTTAGGAAATGAGATTAAAAGAATTTGGCATTCTCGGACTATAAAAATATTGCCATTTGATATTTCGGCCACTGGCATAATACCTAGGAATCTGAATAAAAAATTAAGCATTAGATTTGTCAAAGAATTTGTATATAAAAATACAAAAATCAGTCATTTTAAATACATGTAGGATTACAAAGGATTTTTTAAATATTTATATTGAGGGATCGGTAGGATTTATAGGTTCAATTAGAAATGCCACAGAGCCGAACCCTCTGATATGAAAATATCTGGAGTCGGTGAATTATATTCCCATTTAGTCTCTAGTAGGTTGATGTTGTTCTTGTATTGTTTTGTATTTATAATACTTATATAGTGCAATTGCATAGCGTGGGTTGACTAGATGATCATTTGGGGAAGTGTGTGAAAGGGTTTAGTTTTTTTTTTTTTTGGGGGAAAATTTAACCCGGACATTTAAATCTGGTGCATAAAAAAATGTATATCTAAATCTATATAATATAGATATAGATATAGATATAGATATAGATATTGTCACGTAAATAATTATCAATTTGTGATATAATTATTTACCTGACCACTAACCTGATAATTTGAACAGCACGGAATGGATTGGCAACACTTTTTTTTCTCTCTGGTTTTTACTTTTTGAATTCGCACCGTACGGGAAGCCGGTGTTGATTCGACTTGTCACTTTAGTGATAGTTTTGGATTTAAAAAATGGGATAATCTCTTCGTTACAAATTGTTTTAAACGATTTTAATCGCGAGCCGGGCGATGTACATTTTGCAAACGCTTCTTTCTGATGTGATCGGAACGCTGTTTCTAATGTGATTGGTCGCCGCCATTGGGACCGATATTTATCCGCGAAATAACGGTATTGTAAATTACCTACATAATCGCGACTGGCATATTGAAAAGCTTTGCGAGGGAGAGTCCTTATGACCTGGTACGGTTATTGCTGCTCATATTTGTGACGGATGGTCACTCGGCGTTCATTTCCTGATGAGGTGTGCTGACGGAAATCGTGTTTCATCCGGTGGGCTCAACCGGAGCACTGGTGCTGATCTTGGATACTACTCCCTAGCGGGGAGTCCTCATTCTCTGGCCTTCCTGGGGGTCTTTCCTGGTTCCCATCCTGGAGATTGCGAGAGAATATGGCCCGCGGTTCATCAACGCGCTATATTCAAGTAAATTAAGAGTTCGTGTCAGTGTAGAATTAGATAAAGATCCATGGTCCGCAGGTACGATATTTCTTTCTGCTTAATTATATTCCTGTCAAATCTGTTATGAATCTGTTATGTTTCAGAATCTGTTATGTTTTTGGGGATGTGAAACCCGGCCCCTCAAAAGGGCAACATTGTTATGTTCTTTATAAAATTATACTGGGCTTTGGTTGTTTTGGAAATGAACTCTTTTATTACTGAAACCAATTTAACCTCACAAGTAGAAACCTGTTTTCGTTTATTCCCAAACATTCTTGTTCTTTTTTTATTCTGGAACAAAAAAAGCAGAACCTTCCTACATTACGGATCGCTAGGACCCACATAACCTGAGAGAGAGAGAGATAACCTTATATTTGGCGCTCCCAACGTTTTAAGTTGAATATTCTGCTTTTGGTGCCCGTATATTCTAACGGTCTGTTATGTTTTAAGTTTCTGCTTCTTTTTCCGAATTTTCAAGGTTGGATATGTATTATTCATTAATATCTTCATACTGTTATAATGGTACCAGTGTGTGTGTGTATAATGGATTATATGAAATATTTCGCGGTAGTTTGAAATTTTGTGCATATTATTATGTCTTTTTTTTTTGCTTTGCTTTAAATTGTATTGGTTTCCGGTTGAGCTTCGTTCGCTCTCAAATTTTGTGTATCGTAAACATAAATATTCCTACTAGAACAGCTTCGTTCTTTTTTTTTTCGGATAATATTTTTGGGACATTTTTGTAGGCTGGCAAGTTTGTCTATGGTTATGTCAGTTGTTATTACAGATCAGCTGATAGCGATTTTTGTTGACATGTGTCAGATGTCAAACGGTATTCTATTATACTTCGATTGTGTTATCGTAATAACTTTATAAACAATTTTCCGGACTTAATATAGTGTTATTCGGTTTATTTCATAAATATTAACTATTTTATATGGAATCATTTGGAATTTTTTCTTCGTTTTTTTTACATAAATAAATTCCATTTGACAAAATGTCGTTGTCTAACATCAACGGGGCCTCAAAAGAGGAAATGATTCAGATGCTTTCTGACGTTAATATTACTCCAGAACCCACTTTGTCCGCCATGAGAGAGCAAGCGCGAATTTACAACAGGAACCTTAAACAATCTAGTGGTACTTCTTCTCAACAAGAAACAAGCAGTGATGAAAGTCCTAATACAAATACCAACATAACTAATAATTATTATCAGAATATAACTACAAATCCTTCCGTACATAGCTGGGGTGTTAAGTTTAACGGATCTTCAGACATCCGTGACTTTATACAACGTGTGGAGGAGTTATCTAGGTGTCGCCGTATTGAGTTGCCGCTTGTTGTCACTTCGTTTGCTGACCTTTTGGAGGGAAGAGCATTGCTATGGTATCGTACCATTTATAAAGATAATTTAACTTGGCTAGAACTGAAAAAACTAATTTTATCTCGTTTTGATCCAATCGCTAACCAAACCGAAGCTTTAAAAGCTCTCTTCTCTATGAAACAGAAGTATAATCAAAGCGTAGTTGATTATGTTGAAGACGTGCAATTAGCTAATTTAAGATTAAACGTTCAACTTCCGGAAGAACAAATTGTGGATTTAGTGTGCAATAGCCTATTGCCGAAATATGCTCTTGTTATTGCTTATTTTGAGGATAAAAATTTAAATTCCTTAATTAGTGTTTGTAAGCGATTTGAAAAAAGTTTAGCTATTTCCGACGATGAAGCAAATTCGGTCAAAGACAAGAATAAACCGTCATCCGTTCCGTTGAATAATAATGCTGCACCTTCTTCCTCTTCTTCTTCACCTTCTGCACAATTTTATAGAAATAAATTACTTTGCGCTTATTGTAATATAAAAGGTCATTCCAAGCCGTTTTGTAGAAAATGGAAGTTTGATTCTCAGAAGAATCATACCAAGCGACAAGCTAATCCTGAACGACATAATTCAAAAAACTAGACGGGGGTCCCCCACATTCTGCTAGCGAGGATGCTAGGAGACCACCGATAGTTTCAAACTCGAGTACCAGTCCCATCGACCATGACATGGACGCATTCATGCCGATGATGACCAGCGGTCAAGATATTAGACCTCATGTTAATATTGCAATTAACAATTTAGTTTTTTCAGCTCTTTTGGATAGCGGAGCTAGTGTGAGTTGTTTTGGTGGTTCACTGTATAGGTTTTTCTTAAGTTTAGGTTTTAAGTTAGATAAGCTTGATTCTTACGTTACCACCGCGGATGGTAAACATCAAGATGTAATTGGTACTATGCGGGTATTAGTTACTTTTAATAGTATTAAGAAATATATAATTTTTTTTGTAATTCCGTCTCTTTCTCCCGTGATTGTTTTGGGAGTCGACTTTTGGAAACAATTTGACATCGCTCCTCAATTGTTTTCAAAGGCCAACAGTGGACGTGATGTTGAGAATACTTTAAGTGAAATTCGCAAGATCACATCAGCTTCCCTACTGTCCCCTCAAGACAATCATAGGCTAAATAATGTAATTGATAAATTTAAGTCAATTTCGTTTGAAAAATGTGGACTGGGTCGTACTCATTTAGTGCAGCATAAAATTAATACAACAGGAGATCCCATTAAGCAACGGTATTACCCTTTGTCTCAAACTCGTCAGCAACAACTTGAATCACAACTTAAGGAAATGTTAGATTTAGGTGTTGTTCGCCGTTCGCGTTCGGCTTGGTCGAATCCGGTTTTGATCGTGCCTAAGAAGGATGGTTCTGCAAGGTTCTGCTTGGACTCTAGGAAACTTAACAGCGTCACGACAAGGGATTCGTACCCCTTGCCGTATATTTCGCGCATTTTAGACAAGCTACGTGGTGCACGCTTTATAACCTCTATTGATTTATCGAAAAGTTTTTGGCAGATACCTTTACATAAGGACTCTTGTTCTAAAACGGCTTTTGTTGTACCAGGTCATGGACTTTTTGAATTTGTTAGGATGCCATTTGGTCTGAAAAATGCACCTAGTGAATTACAGCGTCTTGTTGATGCTCTTTTTGGTCCAGAGTTCGATGAAAACGTTTTCTGCTACCTGGATGATTTAATTATTATTTCAGAAGATTTTGAGTCACATTTAGAATTGTTAAATAAAGTTTTCACACGTATTAAAGAAGCAGGTTTAACAATTAATCTCAAAAAATGTGAGTTTTGTAAGGACGAGTTGAAGTATCTGGGTTATATTGTTGATGCAAAGGGTCTTCGCACAGATCCAGTCAAGCTAGAGTCTATTCGAACTTACCCCACTCCTAAGAATTCTAAACAGTTAAAAGCATTTATTGGACTTTGTGGATATTATAGACGTTTCATCAAGAATTTTTCCACAATAGCGGCCCCTTTAACAAGACTCACTGGCTCAAGAAAGGGGGTGAGTAATTTTTCTTGGTCTTCAGAGGCTGAAGACTCTTTTAAAAAATTAAAAAAGGCATTAACTTCCGCGCCGGTTATCAATTGTCCTGATTTTTCACTTCCATTTACCATACACTGTGACGCGAGCAACGTTGGGATAGGCGGCGTGCTCACACAGGTCTTTGAAGGAGAAGAACACCCGGTTTCTTTTTTTTCTAGGTGTTTGAACATTCACGAGCGAAACTACGGCGTGACGGAGCGCGAACTCTTAGCGGTGTTAGATTCGGTGAATCACTTCAGGCCCTACATAGAGGGAGTTCACTTCACAGTAGTAACTGACCACTCCAGTTTGCAATGGCTAGTGTCTTTATCAAATCCGACAGGCAGACTTGCACGTTGGTCTACCCGCCTTTCTCAATTTTCTTTTGACGTAGTCCACAGGAAGGGTAAATTTAATACTGTACCCGACGCTCTTTCGCGTAAAGACGATTTAACTATTGGAGCCATTGACAACCTTCCTACTAGCACGGATAATTGGTACAATAACTTATTTACTAATTGTAAAAATAATCCTCAACGTTTTAATAATTTTCAAATTAAGGATAATTGTTTATTTCGTCACTCTAAGTCCCGTTTCGCTCTACAGGAGGATACAGCTTGGAAGCTGGTAGTTCCTTTTAAGGACCGTAACGCTATTTTAAGTAAAGAACACGAGTCTATTAGCTCTTGCCACCCAGGTGTATTCAGAACGTATAAGAAAGTTCAACTCCGTTATTTTTGGCCGGGTATGTATAATGATGTCAAAAAGTTTGTTAATAAATGTAAAACGTGCAAGGCACATAAAATAAATACATCTGCGCCGGCTGGCATTTCTACGAATCCAAAATTAGTCAACAGACCGATGCAAATGTTGTCTATCGACCTTGTTGGTCCTCTTCCACGTAGTTACGCGGGATTTATGTACATTTTATCGGTTGTTGACGTTTTTTCGAAATATACTTGGATTTTTCCGCTCAGAAATGCTACTGCTAAAAGCATTGTTAAAAATGTAGAACAATATATTTTCTTGGTACACGGTGTTCCGCAAACTTTTATATGTGATAACGGGAAACAATTTGTCTCAAAAGAATTTAAACAATTGTTATCAGATTATAATGTTCCCATGCCTTTTTATAACGCTTATTACACCCCGCAAAACAATGTAGTTGAGCGGTATAACCAAACTATCGGGACTGCCTTGTCTATCTTGACCGAGTCTGACCATCGTAATTGGTCCAGATTTCTGCCTCAGATTCAGTCAGCCTTGAATAATACGGTTAATTTCGCAACAGGTTTCACGCCTTTTTTCCTCATGCACGGAAGAGAACAAATCATTGACGGAAAATTTCATGAAATAAATATTTCTTCTGGTGTCGCAGACACTACCCTAAAACAATCTAGAAGTGAATTTGCTAAAAAATTGGAAGAGTTAGCTCCAATTTATGAGCAAGTTTCTAATGCATTACTACAAGCTTTTAAAAAGAATGCCCAACACTACAACTTGCGTCGTAAGTCGGTTATTTATGATGTTGGAGACGTCATTTGGAGGAAAAATTTTGTTCAATCCAGTGGACCAGATTATTTCTCTCATAAATTGGCACCTAGATTTGTTCGCAATGTCATAAAGGGTAAAGTCTCTGATTTAATTTATACTTTGGCAGATATGAAAGGAAAAATAGTAGGAAATTTTCACGTCAAGGATATCGTTCGTTTAGACTAATTATTACTTTAAGTACATTATAGGAAGCCAATGTCGTGGTGTGTAAGACTACCAACCTTCCACTCCATTTCATTTGTTTCTTTATGTGTTTGTTCAGGTTATGTGTCTTGGAGTTTGGTACCTCCAAAGCATGTGGTCGGAGTAAACGCAATATTCTAGTTTATTGATGATAAACGGTTATTTACCCTCGTTCAACTAGAATCTGATCTGATGATCAGTGGCGCCCAAACCTTAAGTCATTATTTTTTTTTCTCTCTCCTTCACATGTCTTATTTTTTTTTTTCTCTCAAGTGATATATATAATTAGATTGGATATGAGTATTTCTCGTTTTTTTTAGTAGACACCCTGTCTATATTATTTCTGTCAGTATTATCACTGCAATGCACACACGCACACATTGGTATCGCATCTCTACTCCGTCAGTTAACGGATATTTTGTAATGTTCCCTACTTTTAAATCTAAATCCATTTTTTCTCTAGTTCAGTGGAGCTTTCTTTCCATTTTGTCGTCCCTCCGACATGCCTTATAACCAAAGATCCTCCAAGGAACTAGAGAACAAAATATATTCTTAAGTGTAGTTCTTTGTGTAGCAGAGATTTGAGCAACTTTCTGGTATACAAAATGTGTATATTTTCATAAATAGATTTTATTATATAATAAATAGATTATATTTAGCTAGTATTTGTTACAATTAAGTTTGGTTTAGCTTTCCTTAAAGTGAATAATATTAAGTCATAGTTTATTAACAACATTATTATGTCTTTCTAACAAAGGTAGTACTGCTTCGGCGTACTTTCCTATTAAGTAATTCCAGCATGGAATATATAATACTCTACCTCTAGCACAGGAGAGCGTATTTTTGTATAGCTTATAGTCATAAGTAAAATATTTATATTAGTCTCACTGCTGAAACACCAGTGTTTCTCTACACAATTTTGTACCTAGTGTCATTCAAATGTTTTGATTGATCACCAATTTAGATAGTGTCGATTATCACAATATATTCGATCACCAATACATATTGTCTGTTCAAGAAATTTTGCCTTTTGCTTACTTTTGAAGTAATATTTTGAAGGATCTCCGTCTACGGTGTGATCTCAGTCTTTTTCTTGTGCAAACTATGTACACTGTTTTAGTTATTAAAATGGCTTGTACTCTATATATTTTTTCATAGTGGTTCACTACTATTAGCTAGGTTTTTTTTGTTAAATTGTAATCCCTATGCATTCAGCTAAACATTCTAGATTCTGTTTCGCTTGTCTTTGTGTTCCTACTGATACTCATTGTTACCACTTGTAGACAGGTATATCTTTGGTATTGTAAAACCTGATCTAATTTTTTAATTTTGAAACATAGGTATTTCTTATTATGTAAACCCTATTGTAACCACCTGTACGGATAGGTATTTCTAAAAAATGTAAACCCTAATCTAACCACTTTTAGTAGACAAGTTTTGCAATCTTGGTCTAACTAATTCATTAATACACAAGTACTACTCATATACTTATGGTTCTACATTGTTATAAATCTTTTTTTTAAACTTAATTAAACTAAGTTAAATATCTGAAAGATATTCCTCATTCTAGGTTTAATGTCTGTTCTGTATTTTGTTGAATAAAATTCTATGTTAACCTATTAGACCTGTTGGACCTAGGTAGATAGAATAGTTACCTTTTCGCTATTAGTAAATAGCCTAAATTCAGTGAAGTGAGGGATGGTTGACCACCCTAAAGTGAAGCCTTTTTTTAATGGCAAAATTTCCTGCTGAAGGAAAAGTGATGCTTTGTGCATAATTTTTTTTCTTTTCATTGATTGTGTTCTTTATTTTTAAGATGTTCCCGATGTTAGGATGTCATGAGAATAACAGGTCTGGACTTCAGCCAGTAATGCCAGCACCCAGCTCCATCGTTGCTGAAGGTGTTGTAGACTCCTTATTCTCGTACCATCCTATTATCATTGTTCTTTCAATCTATCTAGATTTATATGATTTATTGTTTATGATTGCTAATGGTTACTTGTTGTAAAATTTCTGGATACCTGATGGACCTATCTTCTAGTTAGTTAGTTAGTGTACCTTTATTTTTTTTATTTGTTTATTTTTTTTTACATCGGAACCGTGGATTTCATGTTTGGGGCCAAACATTTTCGTGAGAAGGGGGGAATTGTCACGTAAATAATTATCAATTTGTGATATAATTATTTACCTGACCACTAACCTGATAATTTGAACAGCACGGAATGGATTGGCAACACTTTTTTTTCTCTCTGGTTTTTACTTTTTGAATTCGCACCGTACGGGAAGCCGGTGTTGATTCGACTTGTCACTTTAGTGATAGTTTTGGATTTAAAAAATGGGATAATCTCTTCGTTACAAATTGTTTTAAACGATTTTAATCGCGAGCCGGGCGATGTACATTTTGCAAACGCTTCTTTCTGATGTGATCGGAACGCTGTTTCTAATGTTAATGGTCGCCGCCATTGGGACCGATATTTATCCGCGAAATAACGGTATTGTAAATTACCTACATAATCGCGACTGGCATATTGAAAAGCTTTGCGAGGGAGAGTCCTTATGACCTGGTACGGTTATTGCTGCTCATATTTGTGACGGATGGTCACTCGGCGTTCATTTCCTGATGAGGTGTGCTGACGGAAATCGTGTTTCATCCGGTGGGCTCAACCGGAGCACTGGTGCTGATCTTGGATACTACTCCCTAGCGGGGAGTCCTCATTCTCTGGCCTTCCTGGGGGTCTTTCCTGGTTCCCATCCTGGAGATTGCGAGAGAATATGGCCCGCGGTTCATCAACGCGCTATATTCAAGTAAATTAAGAGTTCGTGTCAGTGTAGAATTAGATAAAGATCCATGGTCCGCAGGTACGATATTTCTTTCTGCTTAATTATATTCCTGTCAAATCTGTTATGAATCTGTTATGTTTCAGAATCTGTTATGTTTTTGGGGATGTGAAACCCGGCCCCTCAAAAGGGCAACATTGTTATGTTCTTTATAAAATTATACTGGGCTTTGGTTGTTTTGGAAATGAACTCTTTTATTACTGAAACCAATTTAACCTCACAAGTAGAAACCTGTTTTCGTTTATTCCCAAACATTCTTGTTCTTTTTTTATTCTGGAACAAAAAAAGCAGAACCTTCCTACATTACGGATCGCTAGGACCCACATAACCTGAGAGAGAGAGAGATAACCTTATAATATAGATATAGATATAGATATAGATATAGATATAGATATAGATATAGATATAGATATAGATATAGATATAGATATAGATATAGATATAGATATAGATATAGATATAGATATAGATATAGATATAGATATAGATATAGATATAGATATAGATATAGATATAGATATAGATATAGATATAGATATAGATATAGATATAGATATAGATATAGATATAGATATAGATATAGATATAGATATAGATATAGATATAGATATAGATATAGATATAGATATAGATATAGATATAGATATAGATATAGATATAGATATAGATATAGATATAGATATAGATATAGATATAGATATAGATATAGATATAGATATAGATATAGATATAGATATAGATATAGATATAGATATAGATATAGATATAGATATAGATATAGATATAGATATAGATATAGATATAGATATAGATATAGATATAGATATAGATATAGATATAGATATAGATATAGATATAGATATAGATATAGATATAGATATAGATATAGATATAGATATAGATATAGATATAGATATAGATATAGATGCGGATGCGGATGCGGATGCGGATGCGGGTGCAGGTGCGGGTACGGGTGCGGGTGCGGGTGCGGGTCGGGTGCGGGTGCGGGTGCGGGTGCGGGTGCAAGTGCGGGTGCGGGTGCGGATGCGGGTGCGGATGCGGATGCGGGTGCGGGTGCGGGTGCGGGTGCGGGTGCGGGTGCGGGTGCGGGTGCGGGTGCGGGTGCGGGTGCGGGTGCGGGTGCGGGTGCGGGTGCGGGTGCGGGTGCGGGTGCGGGTGCCGGTGCGGGTGCGGGTGCGGGTGCGGGTGCGGGTGCGGGTGCGGGTGCGGGTGCGGGTGCGGGTGCGGGTGCGGGTGCGGGTGCGGATGCGGATGCGGGTGCGGGTGCGGGTGCGGATGCGGATGCGGATGCGGATGCGGATGCGGATGCGGATGCAGATGCAGATGCAGATACAGATACAGATATGATGTAGATGTAGATGTAGATGTAGATGTAGATGTAGATGTAGATGTAGATGTAGATGTAGATGTAGATGTAGATGTAGATGTAGATGTAGATGTAGATGTAGATGTAGATGTAGATGTAGATGTAGATGTAGATGTAGATGTAGATGTAGATGTAGATGTAGATGTAGATGTAGATGTAGATGTAGATGTAGATGTCGATGTCGATGTAGATGTAGATGTAGATGTAGATGTAGATGTAGATGTAGATGTAGATGTAGATGTAGATGTAGATGTAGATGTAGATGTAGATGTAGATGTAGATGTAGATGTAGATGTAGATGTAGATGTAGATGTAGATGTAGATGTAGATGTAGTTGTAGATGTAGATGTAGATGTAGATGTAGATGTAGATGTAGATGTAGATGTAGATGTAGATGTAGATGTAGATGTAGATGTAGATGTAGATGTAGATGTAGATGTAGATGTAGATGTAGATGTAGATGTAGATGTAGATGTAGATGTAGATGTAGATGTAGATGTAGATGTAGATGTAGATGTAGATGTAGATGTAGATGTAGATGTAGATGTAGATGTAGATGTAGATGTAGATGTAGATGTAGATGTAGATGTAGATGTAGATGTAGATGTAGATGTAGATGTAGATGTAGATGTAGATGTAGATGTAGATGTAGATGTAGATGTAGATGTAGATGTAGATGTAGATGTAGATGTAGATGTAGATGTAGATGTAGATGTAGATGTAGATGTAGATGTAGATGTAGATGTAGATGTAGATGTAGATGTAGATGTAGATGTACATGTACATGTACATGTACATGTACATGTACATGTACATGTACATGTACATGTACATGTACATGTAGATGTAGATGTAGATGTAGATGTAGATGTAGATGTAGATGTAGATGTAGATGTAGATGTAGATGTAGATGTAGATGTAGATGTAGATGTAGATGTAGATGTAGATGTAGATGTAGATGTAGATGTAGATGTAGATGTAGATTTAGATTTAGATATAGATACATCTACATCTACATCTACATCTACATCTACATCTACATAATATAGATATAGATATAGATGTTTCATAACGCCGATGGATTTCTTTCGTTTTGTGCTCCGATTGTCATACGAGATCGGCAGGAACCCAGACTTGGGAATTCCGCACAATAAGGGTGCCTGACTACACGGTCAACAAGTGACAAGCGCTTTATCGTCAACAAGTCAGTCCGTTGCTAACCCCCGACCGTATCGTGACATTTTTGCACCACGCCGAAGTGTTATCTAACATATCGTTACATAAAGTGTAAACCTTATCGTTTTCTTCGTATACTTTGTGTGAACTTGACGGGACTCAATTTCTATCGTTTAACAATCAAATAGAACAATATCGAGCGCTATGGACATCTATGACTATCACCAAGCTAGAAGACCAACCGTGAGTACTACTTAATTGTGATATACCTTTTCTTGTTTGGTGGTTGGGCATAACTCAACGAAATCCATTAGCGTCTTAGCTAGGGTATCCGTAAGGTTACCCTCATCCCCATGCCTCGTGCATGACCATTTTGGTGCCGAGACCAGCGAACCTTTAGATATAATAAATTCTCATAATAAATTCTTTCATTGACAAAACGAAAGAATGCTATGAAATGTTACGTGAATTGAAATGTCATTTCGAAGAACGAATTCAAACACTGAATCGTAGAATTAGTTTACGTAGTTCTTAATTAATTAACGACCTACCGGGCATTTAAATTATATCGAATTCTATTTTTTAATTCATAACGTTTTCCTGATTAATTCGTTAGTACATTTGTTTATTTAAAAAAAAATGGCTAGTACTTTACAAGGCTTGCGTAGAAGACGGAACGTTGCCATTAGCAGAATAAACAAGGTGTATGAGGTCGGTCAAAGCGTTTTGCAAGATGCAACCAATTACCCATTATTTTTAGCGTATTATACGAAGTTGCAAAAAATTGTTGATGATTTTGAAACCGTTCACGCTGACATCTTGGCTTTAGATGAGGCAAACAAGGACATTGAAAATCAAGTTAGCGTAGCTTTTGATAATGTTTATTTCAAAATCGTCGTAATTCACAAGGAATTAACGAATCAATCTTTCGAATCGGAGCCCGCGAACATTATCTTACCAAACCAAAACTTTTCAACATTTCATGATCAAGCTGTCATAAAACAAACGTCATCGTTTACTTGTGACATGAATAAGGCAAAACCTGAAATTAAAGGGTCCTTGACTGCGTTCACTTCAAAGTGCGCGTTTTGCAAGGGTACTCACCATATCGCTAAGTGCAAATCATTTGCACTCAAATCGGTTCAGGAACGTGCTCAATTCGCCAAGGCGCACCGTTGGTGCCTGAATTGTCTCACGCCTTCTCATTTTCTCACGAATTGCAAATCTGTGTTTGATTGTCAGAAATGTCATCGTAAGCACCACACTCTTCTTCATAGGGAAGACAACATTTCTGCTGAAGAGGAGTACCAACGACCTACCACGTTTGCCATTCAAGGAGCTTCTATTTCAGATCCTCCAGTTCTTTTCCTCGCTAACTTCGGTGACAGATCCATCGTACGTTTGCCTACTGCTCATATTAGCAATCGTGATCTCTCCGACAGTTTTCAAACGTTTCGTGGGTTGACCGATTCAGACAGTCAAGCACACTTCATATCCAATCGTTCTGCCGAGCGTCCAGTCAGCTCTCAGAAAATCCGTGGCTTAGGCCAATCTTCTACAACCGCGTCAGGCGTCACTAATTTCGATGTCGATGTTAAGGGACAAACTACCTTCAACACGAAGTTACTTCCATCGCCAACGATTCAATTCGACCAGTTATCTTGTCATCTGTTCCAAGACATACTTCATGCCGACTCTGACTGTCACAAACTGACAACTGACACAAGAGCGACTGACCTACTTCGAGATGTTGAGATCTTGCCATCTCTACCGAGACCCCAATTAACGGGTGATCTTCACCAGCCTTCAGCTATCAATTCACCATTCAGTTGGCTTCCTCTGGATTCGGTTGGTTTTGCTACCGATCGTCAAACAAACTCCTTCGTCGAAACCAACCAGTATCGTCTTCCAGAAGAAGTCAAGAGACTGAGGGAGTTGGACATATTTCCTCAGTCTTCACAGCCCACTAAACAACGTCGTGACCAAGTGTATCGCATTTATCGCTCACGTGACTTTTCTAGTCAATTTATTGAAACCAACCAGTACCGTCTTTCTGAAAAGGTCAAGAAACTGAGAGAGTTTGACACATTCCCTCAGTCTTCACATCTCACTCCTGAAGAACAACGTGATGAGCAGGTCCATCACACTAATCACTCACGTGACCCTTCGGGACAATTCATCGTAGCCTTACCTTTTGGTGAAAAGGATAAGCATATCGCTTCCCCAGGTTCGCGCGAAGTCTCTTCGCGCATCATCCTTTCACTCGAACGTAAACAGACATTAAAGCTCAGTTTACGTGAACCGTACTTCGCTTTCATGACTGACTACTTGCACAGTGGTCACATGACACGTGTTCCTGGAAAAGATTTACTCAGGGAAATGCATCACATACTTCGTCATTGCATTCTTCGTCCGGGCACCGTTACCACTACTTTGCGAATTGTCTTCGATGCCTCGGTGACGGAGGTGAATGAATCATCGTCAAATGATGCCTTCCTTATCGTTCCCAAGCTTCAAACAAACATTGCTGAACTTCTGCAAAACTTTCGTTCGCCATCTGTGGTGTTCATTGCTGAAGTACGGCAAATGTATCGCCAAATATGCCCACAAGAGCCAAATCACGCGTTCCAAAGAATATTTTGGCGTCATCAATTATCGGAATCTACCCCGGATTACCCATTACACCCTGTGACTTCTGATATCTCTGCCTTTATTCTGTCCTACCGTATTGTCAGATCGTTGACAGAAAATAATGGTTACGAATTATCACTCACACGATACGCGATCACTTCGGATTCAAATATCGATTCAATCGTCGTCGGCTGTTCCAGTGTGGAACAAGCTCAACAAACGCAATCCGAAGTTATCGAACATACCAAACGAGGTCAACTTGAACTGCAGAAGTCGGATTGTAGCAAACCAAAACTTCGCGCCTACCGAAACTTACCGCCGGGCTACTATCTCACTGATGTAATCTTCAAGAATGTTGATCATTTTCTTACTCTCAGGGTATTGGGATGGAAGTGGAGGCCACCGGATGCTTCACCCGATGATACTCGTCACGGGAATCGTTACACCGACCAATTATCGCTCTTGACAGTTATCGCATCTAATCATCGGCGTCAAGCATCATCGGTTGATAATCCATCGGATATCGCTTCACGTGGCCATTCTCAGGCCGTTCTTATCCGTAACGTATTATGGTGGGCGGAGCCCTCCGGGTTTGTCCAGCCAAACGACTCTTGGCCCATCTCAGATGGCCATTTTAACAAAACTGAACTCCACTCTGAAGAACGAGTTCAATCATCATTAGTCCAACATGATATATTCTGCTAAACTTTTATTAAACAAATTATATCGTATTCGGAAACTCCAACGTCTTACTGCTTACTGTTATCTATTCGTACACAACTTTCATAACAAAGCCTCTCGTCGTTCGGATTTTCTACTTAATCATTTCGAAATTCGTATTCTATCTTTAACCAAACATTGGACATCACTCTCTACGGAGCAAGTGATTAGAATCATTATTAAAAATCATTATTAAAAATCTTGATTAGAATCATTATTAAAAATCTCACGCTTCGTACTTTGAATGGATCTTCTCTTACAAGACCATTCACCTAATCGTATCCATTGCCTAGGCAATGTGACTAATCATCATCGTTTCGCGGTTCGTTTTATTCTTTATACGTCTATGTTAATCGTATAATTTAGTTTCTTTTCGTCTAGTTTATCTACATCTAGTTATCGTTTAAAACTAGTTCTTCTGCTTCGTCTTCTTTTCATCGACGTTACGTTTCATGGCATTCTGCATTTCGCTTAACGTTCAACTTTTCTTTAAAATACAATTTGCTGTATTTTGGTGGGCGGAATGTTTCATAACGCCGATGGATTTCTTTCGTTTTGTGCTCCGATTGTCATACGAGATCGGCAGGAACCCAGACTTGGGAATTCCGCACAATAAGGGTGCCTGACTACACGGTCAACAAGTGACAAGCGCTTTATCGTCAACAAGTCAGTCCGTTGCTAACCCCCGACCGTATCGTGACATTTTTGCACCACGCCGAAGTGTTATCTAACATATCGTTACATAAAGTGTAAACCTTATCGTTTTCTTCGTATACTTTGTGTGAACTTGACGGGACTCAATTTCTATCGTTTAACAATCAAATAGAACAATATCGAGCGCTATGGACATCTATGACTATCACCAAGCTAGAAGACCAACCGTGAGTACTACTTAATTGTGATATACCTTTTCTTGTTTGGTGGTTGGGCATAACTCAACGAAATCCATTAGCGTCTTAGCTAGGGTATCCGTAAGGTTACCCTCATCCCCATGCTCCGTGCATGATTCAATAGATATAGATATAGATGTAGATGTAGATGTAGTTATAGATGTAGATATAGATGTAGATATAGATGTAGATATAGATGTAGATATAGATATAGATATAGATATAGATATAGATATAGATATAGATATAGATATAGATATAGATATAGATATAGATATAGATATAGATATAGATATAGATATAGATATAGATATAGATATAGATATAGATATAGATATAGATATAGATATAGATATAGATATAGATATAGATATAGATATAGATATAGATATAGATATAGATATAGATATTATAGATATAGATATATATCTATATCTATAATATCTATATCTATATCTATATCTATATCTATATCTATATCTATATCTATATCTATATCTATATCTATATCTATATCTATATCTATATCTATATCTATATCTATATCTATATCTATATCTATATCTATATCTATATCTATATCTATATCTACATCTATATTGTCACGTAAATAATTATCAATTTGTGATATAATTATTTACCTGACCACTAACCTGATAATTTGAACAGCACGGAATGGATTGGCAACACTTTTTTTTTCTCTCTGGTTTTTACTTTTTGAATTCGTACCGTACGGGAAGCCGGTGTTGATTCGACTTGTCACTTTAGTGATAGTTTTGGATTTAAAAAATGGGATAATCTCTTCGTTACAAATTGTTTTAAACGATTTTAATCGCGAGCCGGGCGATGTACATTTTGCAAACGCTTCTTTCTGATGTGATCGGAACGCTGTTTCTAATGTGATTGGTCGCCGCCATTGGGACCGATATTTATCCGCGAAATAACGGTATTGTAAATTACCTACATAATCGCGACTGGCATATTGAAAAGCTTTGCGAGGGAGAGTCCTTAGGACCTGGTACGGTTATTGCTGCTCATATTTGTGACGGATGGTCACTCGGCGTTCATTTCCTGATGAGGTGTGCTGACGGAAATCGTGTTTCATCCGGTGGGCTCAACCGGAGCGCTGGTGCTGATCTTGGATGCTGCTCCCTGGCGGGGAGTCCTCATTCTCTGGCCTTCCTGGGGGTCTTTCCTGGTTCCCATCCTGGAGATTGCGAGAGAATATGGCCCGCGGTTCATCAACGCGCTATATTCAAGTAAATTAAGAGTTCGTGTCAGTGTAGAATTAGATAAAGATCCATGGTCCGCAGGTACGATATTTCTTTCTGCTTAATTATATTCCTGTCAAATCTGTTATGAATCTGTTATGTTTCAGAATCTGTTATGTTTTTGGGGATGTGAAACCCGGCCCCTCAAAAGGGCAACATTGTTATGTTCTTTATAAAATTATACTGGGCTTTGGTTGTTTTGGAAATGAACTCTTTTATTACTGAAACCAATTTAACCTCACAAGTAGAAACCTGTTATCGTTTATTCCCAAACATTCTTGTTCTTTTTTTATTCTGGAACAAAAAAAGCAGAACCTTCCTACATTACGGATCGCTAGGTCCCACATAACCTGAGAGAGAGAGAGATAACCTTATATTTGGCGCTCCCAACGTTTTAAGTTGAATATTCTGCTTTTGGTGCCCGTATATTCTAACGGTCTGTTATGTTTTAAGTTTCTGCTTCTTTTTCCGAATTTTCAAGGTTGGATATGTATTATTCATTAATATCTTCATACTGTTATAATGGTACCAGTGTGTGTGTGTATAATGGATTATATGAAATATTTCGCGGTAGTTTGAAATTTTGTGCATATTATTATGTCATTTTTTTGCTTTGCTTTAAATTGTATTGGTTTCCGGTTGAGCTTCGTTCGCTCTCAAATTTTGTGTAACGTAAACATAAATATACCTACTAGAACAGCTTCGTTCTTTTTTTTTTCGGATAATATTTTTGGGACATTTTTGTAGGCTGGCAAGTTTGTCTATGGTTATGTCAGTTGTTATTACAGATCAGCTGATAGCGATTTTTGTTGACATGTGTCAGATGTCAAACGGTATTCTATTATACTTCGATTGTGTTATCGTAATAACTTTATAAACAATTTTCCGGACTTAATATAGTGTTATTCGGTTTATTTCATAAATATTAACTATTTTATATGGAATCATTTGGAATTTTTTCTTCGTTTTTTTTACATAAATAAATTCCATTTGACAAAATGTCGTTGTCTAACATCAACGGGGCCTCAAAAGAGGAAATGATTCAGATGCTTTCTGACGTTAATATTACTCCAGAACCCACTTTGTCCGCCATGAGAGAGCAAGCGCGAATTTACAACAGGAACCTTAAACAATCTAGTGGTACTTCTTCTCAACAAGAAACAAGCAGTGATGAAAGTCCTAATACAAATACCAACATAACTAATAATTATTATCAGAATATAACTACAAATCCTTCCGTACATAGCTGGGGTGTTAAGTTTAACGGATCTTCAGACATCCGTGACTTTATACAACGTGTGGAGGAGTTATCTAGGTGTCGTCGTATTGAGTTGCCGCTTGTTGTCACTTCGTTTGCTGACCTTTTGGAGGGAAGAGCATTGCTATGGTATCGTACCATTTATAAAGATAATTTAACTTGGCTAGAACTGAAAAAACTAATTTTATCTCGTTTTGATCCAATCGCTAACCAAACCGAAGCTTTAAAAGCTCTCTTCTCTATGAAACAGAAGTATAATCAAAGCGTAGTTGATTATGTTGAAGACGTGCAATTAGCTAATTTAAGATTAAACGTTCAACTTCCGGAAGAACAAATTGTGGATTTAGTGTGCAATAGCCTATTGCCGAAATATGCTCTTGTTATTGCTTATTTTGAGGATAAAAATTTAAATTCCTTAATTAGTGTTTGTAAGCGATTTGAAAAAAGTTTAGCTATTTCCGACGATGAAGCAAATTCGGTCAAAGACAAGAATAAACCGTCATCCGTTCCGTTGAATAATAATGCTGCACCTTCTTCCTCTTCTTCTTCACCTTCTGCACAATTTTATAGAAATAAATTACTTTGCGCTTATTGTAATATAAAAGGTCATTCCAAGCCGTTTTGTAGAAAATGGAAGTTTGATTCTCAGAAGAATCATACCAAGCGACAAGCTAATCCTGAACGACATAATTCAAAAAACTAGACGGGGGTCCCCCACATTCTGCTAGCGAGGATGCTAGGAGACCACCGATAGTTTCAAACTCGAGTACCAGTCCCATCGACCATGACATGGACGCATTCATGCCGATGATGACCAGCGGTCAAGATATTAGACCTCATGTTAATATTGCAATTAACAATTTAGTTTTTTCAGCTCTTTTGGATAGCGGAGCTAGTGTGAGTTGTTTTGGTGGTTCACTGTATAGGTTTTTCTTAAGTTTAGGTTTTAAGTTAGATAAGCTTGATTCTTACGTTACCACCGCGGATGGTAAACATCAAGATGTAATTGGTACTATGCGGGTACTAGTTACTTTTAATAGTATTAAGAAATATATAATTTTTTTTGTAATTCCGTCTCTTTCTCCCGTGATTGTTTTGGGAGTCGACTTTTGGAAACAATTTGACATCGCTCCTCAATTGTTTTCAAAGGCCAACAGTGGACGTGATGTTGAGAATACTTTAAGTGAAATTCGCAAGATCACATCAGCTTCCCTACTGTCCCCTCAAGACAATCATAGGCTAAATAATGTAATTGATAAATTTAAGTCAATTTCGTTTGAAAAATGTGGACTGGGTCGTACTCATTTAGTGCAGCATAAAATTAATACAACAGGAGATCCCATTAAGCAACGGTATTACCCTTTGTCTCAAACTCGTCAGCAACAACTTGAATCACAACTTAAGGAAATGTTAGATTTAGGTGTTGTTCGCCGTTCGCGTTCGGCTTGGTCGAATCCGGTTTTGATCGTGCCTAAGAAGGATGGTTCTGCAAGGTTCTGCTTGGACTCTAGGAAACTTAACAGCGTCACGACAAGGGATTCGTACCCCTTGCCGTATATTTCGCGCATTTTAGACAAGCTACGTGGTGCACGCTTTATAACCTCTATTGATTTATCGAAAAGTTTTTGGCAGATACCTTTACATAAGGACTCTTGTTCTAAAACGGCTTTTGTTGTACCAGGTCATGGACTTTTTGAATTTGTTAGGATGCCATTTGGTCTGAAAAATGCACCTAGTGAATTACAGCGTCTTGTTGATGCTCTTTTTGGTCCAGAGTTCGATGAAAACGTTTTCTGCTACCTGGATGATTTAATTATTATTTCAGAAGATTTTGAGTCACATTTAGAATTGTTAAATAAAGTTTTCACACGTATTAAAGAAGCAGGTTTAACAATTAATCTCAAAAAATGTGAGTTTTGTAAGGACGAGTTGAAGTATCTGGGTTATATTGTTGATGCAAAGGGTCTTCGCACAGATCCAGTCAAGCTAGAGTCTATTCGAACTTACCCCACTCCTAAGAATTCTAAACAGTTAAAAGCATTTATTGGACTTTGTGGATATTATAGACGTTTCATCAAGAATTTTTCCACAATAGCGGCCCCTTTAACAAGACTCACTGGCTCAAGAAAGGGGGTGAGTAATTTTTCTTGGTCTTCAGAGGCTGAAGACTCTTTTAAAAAATTAAAAAAGGCATTAACTTCCGCGCCGGTTATCAATTGTCCTGATTTTTCACTTCCATTTACCATACACTGTGACGCGAGCAACGTTGGGATAGGCGGCGTGCTCACACAGGTCTTTGAAGGAGAAGAACACCCGGTTTCTTTTTTTTCTAGGTGTCTGAACATTCACGAGCGAAACTACGGCGTGACGGAGCGCGAACTCTTAGCGGTGTTAGATTCGGTGAATCACTTCAGGCCCTACATAGAGGGAGTTCACTTCACAGTAGTAACTGACCACTCCAGTTTGCAATGGCTAGTGTCTTTATCAAATCCGACAGGCAGACTTGCACGTTGGTCTACCCGCCTTTCTCAATTTTCTTTTGACGTAGTCCACAGGAAGGGTAAATTTAATACTGTACCCGACGCTCTTTCGCGTAAAGACGATTTAACTATTGGAGCCATTGACAACCTTCCTACTAGCACGGATAATTGGTACAATAACTTATTTACTAATTGTAAAAATAATCCTCAACGTTTTAATAATTTTCAAATTAAGGATAATTGTTTATTTCGTCACTCTAAGTCCCGTTTCGCTCTACAGGAGGATACAGCTTGGAAGCTGGTAGTTCCTTTTAAGGACCGTAACGCTATTTTAAGTAAAGAACACGAGTCTATTAGCTCTTGCCACCCAGGTGTATTCAGAACGTATAAGAAAGTTCAACTCCGTTATTTTTGGCCGGGTATGTATAATGATGTCAAAAAGTTTGTTAATAAATGTAAAACGTGCAAGGCACATAAAATAAATACATCTGCGCCGGCTGGCATTTCTACGAATCCAAAATTAGTCAACAGACCGATGCAAATGTTGTCTATCGACCTTGTTGGTCCTCTTCCACGTAGTTACGCGGGATTTATGTACATTTTATCGGTTGTTGACGTTTTTTCGAAATATACTTGGATTTTTCCGCTCAGAAATGCTACTGCTAAAAGCATTGTTAAAAATGTAGAACAATATATTTTCTTGGTACACGGTGTTCCGCAAACTTTTATATGTGATAACGGGAAACAATTTGTCTCAAAAGAATTTAAACAATTGTTATCAGATTATAATGTTCCCATGCCTTTTTATAACGCTTATTACACCCCGCAAAACAATGTAGTTGAGCGGTATAACCAAACTATCGGGACTGCCTTGTCTATCTTGACCGAGTCTGACCATCGTAATTGGTCCAGATTTCTGCCTCAGATTCAGTCAGCCTTGAATAATACGGTTAATTTCGCAACAGGTTTCACGCCTTTTTTCCTCATGCACGGAAGAGAACAAATCATTGACGGAAAATTTCATGAAATAAATATTTCTTCTGGTGTCGCAGACACTACCCTAAAACAATCTAGAAGTGAATTTGCTAAAAAATTGGAAGAGTTAGCTCCAATTTATGAGCAAGTTTCTAATGCATTACTACAAGCTTTTAAAAAGAATGCCCAACACTACAACTTGCGTCGTAAGTCGGTTATTTATGATGTTGGAGACGTCATTTGGAGGAAAAATTTTGTTCAATCCAGTGGACCAGATTATTTCTCTCATAAATTGGCACCTAGATTTGTTCGCAATGTCATAAAGGGTAAAGTCTCTGATTTAATTTATACTTTGGCAGATATGAAAGGAAAAATAGTAGGAAATTTTCACGTCAAGGATATCGTTCGTTTAGACTAATTATTACTTTAAGTACATTATAGGAAGCCAATGTCGTGGTGTGTAAGACTACCAACCTTCCACTCCATTTCATTTGTTTCTTTATGTGTTTGTTCAGGTTATGTGTCTTGGAGTTTGGTACCTCCAAAGCATGTGGTCGGAGTAAACGCAATATTCTAGTTTATTGATGATAAACGGTTATTTACCCTCGTTCAACTAGAATCTGATCTGATGATCAGTGGCGCCCAAACCTTAAGTCATTATTTTTTTTTTTCTCTCTCCTTCACATGACTTATTTTTTTTTTTTTTTCAAGTGATATATATAATTAGATTGGATATGAGTATTTCTCGTTTTTTTAGTAGACACCCTGTCTATATTATTTCTGTCAGTATTATCACTGCAATGCACACACGCACACACATTGGTATCGCATCTCTACTCCGTCAGTTAACGGATATTTTGTAATGTTCCCTACTTTTAAATCTAAATCCATTTTTTCTCTAGTTCAGTGGAGCTTTCTTTCCATTTTGTCGTCCCTCCGACATGCCTTATAACCAAAGATCCTCCAAGGAACTAGAGAACAAAATATATTCTTAAGTGTAGTTCTTTGTGTAGCAGAGATTTGAGCAACTTTCTGGTATACAAAATGTGTATATTTTCATAAATAGATTATATTATATAATAAATAGATTATATTTAGCTAGTATTTGTTACAATTAAGTTTGGTTTAGCTTTCCTTAAAGTGAATAATATTAAGTCATAGTTTATTAACAACATTATTATGTCTTTCTAACAAAGGTAGTACTGCTTCGGCGTACTTTCCTATTAAGTAATTCCAGCATGGAATATATAATACTCTACCTCTAGCACAGGAGAGCGTATTTTTGTATAGCTTATAGTCATAAGTAAAATATTTATATTAGTCTCACTGCTGAAACACCAGTGTTTCTCTACACAATTTTGTACCTAGTGTCATTCAAATGTTTTGATTGATCACCAATTTAGATAGTGTCGATTATCACAATATATTCGATCACCAATACATATTGTCTGTTCAAGAAATTTTGCCTTTTGCTTACTTTTGAAGTAATATTTTGAAGGATCTCCGTCTACGGTGTGATCTCAGTCTTTTTCTTGTGCAAACTATGTACACTGTTTTAGTTATTAAAATGGCTTGTACTCTATATATTTTTTCATAGTGGTTCACTACTATTAGCTAGGTTTTTTTTGTTAAATTGTAATCCCTATGCATTCAGCTAAACATTCTAGATTCTGTTTCGCTTGTCTTTGTGTTCCTACTGATACTCATTGTTACCACTTGTAGACAGGTATATCTTTGGTATTGTAAAACCTGATCTAATTTTTTAATTTTGAAACATAGGTATTTCTTATTATGTAAACCCTATTGTAACCACCTGTACGGATAGGTATTTCTAAAAAATGTAAACCCTAATCTAACCACTTTTAGTAGACAAGTTTTGCAATCTTGGTCTAACTAATTCATTAATACACAAGTACTACTCATATACTTATGGTTCTACATTGTTATAAATCTTTTTTTTAAACTTAATTAAACTAAGTTAAATATCTCTGAAAGATATTCCTCATTCTAGGTTTAATGTCTGTTCTGTATTTTGTTGAATAAAATTCTATGTTAACCTATTAGACCTGTTGGACCTAGGTAGATAGAATAGTTACCTTTTCGCTATTAATAAATAGCCTAAATTCAGTGAAGTGAGGGATGGTTGACCACCCTAAAGTGAAGCCTCCTTTTTAATGGCAAAATTTCCTGCTGAAGGAAAAGTGATGCTTTGTGCATAATTTTTTTTTTTCTTTTCATTGATTGTGTTCTTTATTTTTAAGATGTTCCCGATGTTAGGATGTCATGAGAATAACAGGTCTGGACTTCAGCCAGTAATGCCAGCACCCAGCTCCATCGTTGCTGAAGGTGTTGTAGACTCCTTATTCTCGTACCATCCTATTATCATTGTTCTTTCAATCTATCTAGATTTATATGATTTATTGTTTATGATTGCTAATGGTTACTTGTTGTAAAATTTCTGGATACCTGATGGACCTATCTTCTAGTTAGTTAGTTAGTTAGTGTACCTTTATTTTTTTATTTGTTTATTTTTTTTTTACATCGGAACCATGGATTTCATGTTTGGGGCCAAACATTTTCGTGAGAAGGGGGGAATTGTCACGTAAATAATTATCAATTTGTGATATAATTATTTACCTGACCACTAACCTGATAATTTGAACAGCACGGAATGGATTGGCAACACTTTTTTTTTCTCTCTGGTTTTTACTTTTTGAATTCGTACCGTACGGGAAGCCGGTGTTGATTCGACTTGTCACTTTAGTGATAGTTTTGGATTTAAAAAATGGGATAATCTCTTCGTTACAAATTGTTTTAAACGATTTTAATCGCGAGCCGGGCGATGTACATTTTGCAAACGCTTCTTTCTGATGTGATCGGAACGCTGTTTCTAATGTGATTGGTCGCCGCCATTGGGACCGATATTTATCCGCGAAATAACGGTATTGTAAATTACCTACATAATCGCGACTGGCATATTGAAAAGCTTTGCGAGGGAGAGTCCTTAGGACCTGGTACGGTTATTGCTGCTCATATTTGTGACGGATGGTCACTCGGCGTTCATTTCCTGATGAGGTGTGCTGACGGAAATCGTGTTTCATCCGGTGGGCTCAACCGGAGCGCTGGTGCTGATCTTGGATGCTGCTCCCTGGCGGGGAGTCCTCATTCTCTGGCCTTCCTGGGGGTCTTTCCTGGTTCCCATCCTGGAGATTGCGAGAGAATATGGCCCGCGGTTCATCAACGCGCTATATTCAAGTAAATTAAGAGTTCGTGTCAGTGTAGAATTAGATAAAGATCCATGGTCCGCAGGTACGATATTTCTTTCTGCTTAATTATATTCCTGTCAAATCTGTTATGAATCTGTTATGTTTCAGAATCTGTTATGTTTTTGGGGATGTGAAACCCGGCCCCTCAAAAGGGCAACATTGTTATGTTCTTTATAAAATTATACTGGGCTTTGGTTGTTTTGGAAATGAACTCTTTTATTACTGAAACCAATTTAACCTCACAAGTAGAAACCTGTTATCGTTTATTCCCAAACATTCTTGTTCTTTTTTTATTCTGGAACAAAAAAAGCAGAACCTTCCTACATTACGGATCGCTAGGTCCCACATAACCTGAGAGAGAGAGAGATAACCTTATAATATCTACATCTATATCTACATCTATATCTACATCTATAACTACATCTACATCTACATCTATATCTATATCTATTGAATCATGCACGGAGCATGGGGATGAGGGTAACCTTACGGATACCCTAGCTAAGACGCTAATGGATTTCGTTGAGTTATGCCCAACCACCAAACAAGAAAAGGTATATCACAATTAAGTAGTACTCACGGTTGGTCTTCTAGCTTGGTGATAGTCATAGATGTCCATAGCGCTCGATATTGTTCTATTTGATTGTTAAACGATAGAAATTGAGTCCCGTCAAGTTCACACAAAGTATACGAAGAAAACGATAAGGTTTACACTTTATGTAACGATATGTTAGATAACACTTCGGCGTGGTGCAAAAATGTCACGATACGGTCGGGGGTTAGCAACGGACTGACTTGTTGACGATAAAGCGCTTGTCACTTGTTGACCGTGTAGTCAGGCACCCTTATTGTGCGGAATTCCCAAGTCTGGGTTCCTGCCGATCTCGTATGACAATCGGAGCACAAAACGAAAGAAATCCATCGGCGTTATGAAACATTCCGCCCACCAAAATACAGCAAATTGTATTTTAAAGAAAAGTTGAACGTTAAGCGAAATGCAGAATGCCATGAAACGTAACGTCGATGAAAAGAAGACGAAGCAGAAGAACTAGTTTTAAACGATAACTAGATGTAGATAAACTAGACGAAAAGAAACTAAATTATACGATTAACATAGACGTATAAAGAATAAAACGAACCGCGAAACGATGATGATTAGTCACATTGCCTAGGCAATGGATACGATTAGGTGAATGGTCTTGTAAGAGAAGATCCATTCAAAGTACGAAGCGTGAGATTTTTAATAATGATTCTAATCAAGATTTTTAATAATGATTTTTAATAATGATTCTAATCACTTGCTCCGTAGAGAGTGATGTCCAATGTTTGGTTAAAGATAGAATACGAATTTCGAAATGATTAAGTAGAAAATCCGAACGACGAGAGGCTTTGTTATGAAAGTTGTGTACGAATAGATAACAGTAAGCAGTAAGACGTTGGAGTTTCCGAATACGATATAATTTGTTTAATAAAAGTTTAGCAGAATATATCATGTTGGACTAATGATGATTGAACTCGTTCTTCAGAGTGGAGTTCAGTTTTGTTAAAATGGCCATCTGAGATGGGCCAAGAGTCGTTTGGCTGGACAAACCCGGAGGGCTCCGCCCACCATAATACGTTACGGATAAGAACGGCCTGAGAATGGCCACGTGAAGCGATATCCGATGGATTATCAACCGATGATGCTTGACGCCGATGATTAGATGCGATAACTGTCAAGAGCGATAATTGGTCGGTGTAACGATTCCCGTGACGAGTATCATCGGGTGAAGCATCCGGTGGCCTCCACTTCCATCCCAATACCCTGAGAGTAAGAAAATGATCAACATTCTTGAAGATTACATCAGTGAGATAGTAGCCCGGCGGTAAGTTTCGGTAGGCGCGAAGTTTTGGTTTGCTACAATCCGACTTCTGCAGTTCAAGTTGACCTCGTTTGGTATGTTCGATAACTTCGGATTGCGTTTGTTGAGCTTGTTCCACACTGGAACAGCCGACGACGATTGAATCGATATTTGAATCCGAAGTGATCGCGTATCGTGTGAGTGATAATTCGTAACCATTATTTTCTGTCAACGATCTGACAATACGGTAGGACAGAATAAAGGCAGAGATATCAGAAGTCACAGGGTGTAATGGGTAATCCGGGGTAGATTCCGATAATTGATGACGCCAAAATATTCTTTGGAACGCGTGATTTGGCTCTTGTGGGCATATTTGGCGATACATTTGCCGTACTTCAGCAATGAACACCACAGATGGCGAACGAAAGTTTTGCAGAAGTTCAGCAATGTTTGTTTGAAGCTTGGGAACGATAAGGAAGGCATCATTTGACGATGATTCATTCACCTCCGTCACCGAGGCATCGAAGACAATTCGCAAAGTAGTGGTAACGGTGCCCGGACGAAGAATGCAATGACGAAGTATGTGATGCATTTCCCTGAGTAAATCTTTTCCAGGAACACGTGTCATGTGACCACTGTGCAAGTAGTCAGTCATGAAAGCGAAGTACGGTTCACGTAAACTGAGCTTTAATGTCTGTTTACGTTCGAGTGAAAGGATGATGCGCGAAGAGACTTCGCGCGAACCTGGGGAAGCGATATGCTTATCCTTTTCACCAAAAGGTAAGGCTACGATGAATTGTCCCGAAGGGTCACGTGAGTGATTAGTGTGATGGACCTGCTCATCACGTTGTTCTTCAGGAGTGAGATGTGAAGACTGAGGGAATGTGTCAAACTCTCTCAGTTTCTTGACCTTTTCAGAAAGACGGTACTGGTTGGTTTCAATAAATTGACTAGAAAAGTCACGTGAGCGATAAATGCGATACACTTGGTCACGACGTTGTTTAGTGGGCTGTGAAGACTGAGGAAATATGTCCAACTCCCTCAGTCTCTTGACTTCTTCTGGAAGACGATACTGGTTGGTTTCGACGAAGGAGTTTGTTTGACGATCGGTAGCAAAACCAACCGAATCCAGAGGAAGCCAACTGAATGGTGAATTGATAGCTGAAGGCTGGTGAAGATCACCCGTTAATTGGGGTCTCGGTAGAGATGGCAAGATCTCAACATCTCGAAGTAGGTCAGTCGCTCTTGTGTCAGTTGTCAGTTTGTGACAGTCAGAGTCGGCATGAAGTATGTCTTGGAACAGATGACAAGATAACTGGTCGAATTGAATCGTTGGCGATGGAAGTAACTTCGTGTTGAAGGTAGTTTGTCCCTTAACATCGACATCGAAATTAGTGACGCCTGACGCGGTTGTAGAAGATTGGCCTAAGCCACGGATTTTCTGAGAGCTGACTGGACGCTCGGCAGAACGATTGGATATGAAGTGTGCTTGACTGTCTGAATCGGTCAACCCACGAAACGTTTGAAAACTGTCGGAGAGATCACGATTGCTAATATGAGCAGTAGGCAAACGTACGATGGATCTGTCACCGAAGTTAGCGAGGAAAAGAACTGGAGGATCTGAAATAGAAGCTCCTTGAATGGCAAACGTGGTAGGTCGTTGGTACTCCTCTTCAGCAGAAATGTTGTCTTCCCTATGAAGAAGAGTGTGGTGCTTACGATGACATTTCTGACAATCAAACACAGATTTGCAATTCGTGAGAAAATGAGAAGGCGTGAGACAATTCAGGCACCAACGGTGCGCCTTGGCGAATTGAGCACGTTCCTGAACCGATTTGAGTGCAAATGATTTGCACTTAGCGATATGGTGAGTACCCTTGCAAAACGCGCACTTTGAAGTGAACGCAGTCAAGGACCCTTTAATTTCAGGTTTTGCCTTATTCATGTCACAAGTAAACGATGACGTTTGTTTTATGACAGCTTGATCATGAAATGTTGAAAAGTTTTGGTTTGGTAAGATAATGTTCGCGGGCTCCGATTCGAAAGATTGATTCGTTAATTCCTTGTGAATTACGACGATTTTGAAATAAACATTATCAAAAGCTACGCTAACTTGATTTTCAATGTCCTTGTTTGCCTCATCTAAAGCCAAGATGTCAGCGTGAACGGTTTCAAAATCATCAACAATTTTTTGCAACTTCGTATAATACGCTAAAAATAATGGGTAATTGGTTGCATCTTGCAAAACGCTTTGACCGACCTCATACACCTTGTTTATTCTGCTAATGGCAACGTTCCGTCTTCTACGCAAGCCTTGTAAAGTACTAGCCATTTTTTTTTAAATAAACAAATGTACTAACGAATTAATCAGGAAAACGTTATGAATTAAAAAATAGAATTCGATATAATTTAAATGCCCGGTAGGTCGTTAATTAATTAAGAACTACGTAAACTAATTCTACGATTCAGTGTTTGAATTCGTTCTTCGAAATGACATTTCAATTCACGTAACATTTCATAGCATTCTTTCGTTTTGTCAATGAAAGAATTTATTATGAGAATTTATTATATCTAAAGGTTCGCTGGTCTCGGCACCAAAATGGTCATGCACGAGGCATGGGGATGAGGGTAACCTTACGGATACCCTAGCTAAGACGCTAATGGATTTCGTTGAGTTATGCCCAACCACCAAACAAGAAAAGGTATATCACAATTAAGTAGTACTCACGGTTGGTCTTCTAGCTTGGTGATAGTCATAGATGTCCATAGCGCTCGATATTGTTCTATTTGATTGTTAAACGATAGAAATTGAGTCCCGTCAAGTTCACACAAAGTATACGAAGAAAACGATAAGGTTTACACTTTATGTAACGATATGTTAGATAACACTTCGGCGTGGTGCAAAAATGTCACGATACGGTCGGGGGTTAGCAACGGACTGACTTGTTGACGATAAAGCGCTTGTCACTTGTTGACCGTGTAGTCAGGCACCCTTATTGTGCGGAATTCCCAAGTCTGGGTTCCTGCCGATCTCGTATGACAATCGGAGCACAAAACGAAAGAAATCCATCGGCGTTATGAAACATCTATATCTATATCTATATTATGTAGATGTAGATGTAGATGTAGATGTAGATGTAGATGTACATCTACATCTACATCTACATCTACATCTACATCTACATCTACATCTACATCTACATCTACATCTACATCTACATCTACATCTACATCTACATCTACATCTACATCTACATCTACATCTACATCTACATCTACATCTACATCTACATCTACATCTACATCTACATCTACATCTACATCTACATCTACATCTACATCTACATCTACATCTACATCTACATCTACATCTACATCTACATCTACATCTACATCTACATCTACATCTACATCTACATCTACATCTACATCTACATCTACATCTACATCTACATCTACATCTACATCTACA